>JAHREE010000354.1:525843-554399 GCA_033628505.1 Tringa tobata | reverse complement strand
GAGAGGAGGAGGAGAAGGAGGAGGAGGAGGAGGGAGGGGAAGGAGAAGGAGGGAGAGAGGGCGAGCGATCGGCCGCTGCCAGCCGGGGAGCTCCCCTCGCCCTCCCGCGGGGGTCGGGCCGAGGGGCTCGGCTCCGCGTCTCTCCGCACCTCCCTCCGCGGAGCTCTCCCCGGCCCCGGAGCTCCCTCCCGCTCCCCGCGGAGCTCCCGCTCTGCGCTCCCTCCGGCGCCCGTCAGCGGGTGCGCGGGGGCCGCGCATGGCGAAAGCGCCCTCTGCCTGCGCGGCCAGAGGGGCCGGCGGCGGCCTTCCTCCTCCTCCTCCTCCTCCTCCTTGTTCTCCTCCTCCTCCCGGCGGCGCCCCGGGGAGCGGATCGCCCCGCACCCCGAACTAAACCAGCGTAGGAACCGTGTGCCAGTTACACTGTGAGAAAGAAAAGAGGAAAGAAAAGAAAGAGGAAAGAAAAGAGGAAAGAAAAGAGGAAAGAAAAGAGGAAAGAAAAGAGGAAAGAAAAGAGGAAAGAAAAGAGGAAAGAAAAGAGGAAAGAAAGAAAAGAGGAAAGAAAAGAGGAAGGAAAACCCCAAACAGATCCCATGCTGCTGACACAGTGGCAACACTACCTCCTGCTCAAATCTCCGCCGGGCAAAAAGTCATCTTCCACATACTATTATTTCTGCTTGATGTGAAGACCATTACTGATCTCTGTTTAGATTGTTTGAAAGGTTTTCAGGTTGTTCTGCTTCACTTTTATACGTCTTTTGGTAAAAAGATCGCATGGGAACGAATGGTGGGGACAGATTCCTGATCTCCTTGGCTGGGTGCTGGCAGCTGCTCCCTGCCCAGGACAGGGGGTTGGAACTAGATTATCTTTAAGGTCCTTTCTAACCCAAACCATTCCATGATTCTGTGTTACACCACTCTTTTTCTTTAGGAATGACACTCTGGGAATAACTAATTCAGGATAAAGTTGTCTCTAGCAGGCCTCTAGGTACCTCCTCTTCCTTTTAATTTATTTCTTACCAAGATGGTATTTCAGCTTGTTGATACACAAATAAATTATTTTGCTCCTAGGCAGCAATCAAAGCCTTTGCAATTAGAATGAGATTGAAAGTTTAAATAGAGCTACAGTTTTTATAGCTACTAGAAAATTATTAGAGCACTAACAATTTTTTAACATCTTCACCACATAGAAAAGCGACGAAGCAAAGAGAGTGGCAGAAGTTAAGCAGGACAGCTATGAAGATATAAAATAACGTACACATATTAAGAAGCCTATTGTTCTTCAGGGGACCCTTACAGCGCTGCGGATCAAAGCACAGGATTAAAGCCTAAAGGGAGCACAGTCCAGGATGCAAAACCCCTCTAAATAGAAACGCGGCGTTACTGGTTTGAGCATAAACACGTTACAATCTCTCAGGAAGGGCACAGGCTGGCACAGAAAACAAGTTCTTTTGCAGCACATTAATAAAACCCACCTGATAAACCATGCACAGATAATATTATTTCAGTATCCGAGTGCCAGGCAAGGAGTGCCTGCCCGTAACTGAATCACAAACCGGGATGGAAGGTACCGCTCCCGCTGTGCCATCCTACTATCAGCTGGCTGCCTTATTTGTTTCCCCAGCTCTCTCATTCTGTCCCCTTTATTCCCCCCACCCGATTCATAGAACATCCATCACGGGATCAAAGGCTTTTATGCAAGAGAGCATTTCCACCAGCTGCCCGGCACGGCAAGTTTGAAGTGTCATAATTGAAAGGCAGTAATCATAGTCGCAGGGCCTCAGGTCACAGTCTAATCACAAGGGCTTTAAAATAGAGTGGTTGAAGCCTCTGATACGTTATATCTTCTGTTTGCAAACAAATAAATATTCCATTGGGTCTGGGTGGCTTTAAGATTTCCCTCAAGTCAGGCTGTATTTCTTTCCACCCCACAAACGATCACTAAGTTAAAGGTTTGCTGATCTTCTCTCCTTTCCCCACCACCTAATGATTACTATTCCACCTCTTGTCTTCCAATTAAGCAGAAGTCAGCCTAGAAGACAACTCATTCAAAGTTCTAAGTGCACTGGCAGTGAACTGACCTTATGAACACAAACGACTAAAGAGACATGCCCAGAAGTGGAGAGATGCAGGTCTGGGTCTTGCCCCGTTATGTTTCAATGGCAACGATAGCTAACATTGACAGACCAAGGACAATTTTGATGCCAGCTGTAAACGAATTCTCTTGATGTTGTTTTAAAATTGAATTTTAAAAGATCCAGACGCCATCGTGTTGTTCAAGTTGGTGTAATGTAGATCCATCAAGCACATTCCTCTCCTGTGCCTAAACAAACCCGCTGTGTTCATCCCCAACACGTTCCCAATACTTTCTGGAACATGGATCAGTCCCTGGTTCCCATCCCCACCCACCAGAAATGGGGAAAGTCACAGGAACCACTGTAAGAAACGTGACCTGAGACTGGAAAACAGAAAAGAGTCTACAGCAGCAACAAAAACCAGCAGCATACTACTGTAATTTGGTCTATTTGCCTATTTTAGAATTAAATTTTAATGTTAAATGTTTTCTTTTCACAGAATGTCATTTCCGTTCTCCTTATATTTAATATTTTTTTCTATGATTCAAATCAATCTCCTCTGCATTCTCCTCTTGAATAGACACATAGAGGCGTGTCCAAGAGTGGAAATGACAGGTAGCATGGTTTGCTTTAGTTTCAACACACAGAGTGAGTTTCAGTGGAATTCATATTTCATGTCTGCCTCAAAGATAGAAAACATTGTTCCCCAGGCGCAGCAACTCAAAAGAGTGGGGAAGAGCCATTCTGGAGCCATTCCAAACGATGACAGCACTGTAGTAAGCTTCAGTCCTTAGTTCCTCTGCAGATAGGACTCCCCCAATATTTCCTCTAATGCTTCAAAGCATGGGGAAAAAATGTGGGTATTGACCAGCATCTTAAATGTCTGTATCTATTTTTTTCTATTAAAAAATCCTATGTAAATACTGTAAACGAGGTTGATACGTATAGGGAAAAAAGAAAGGAGGAAAAGGCATTTCAGGATCAGTGCCAAGCTACTCGAACAGCTGCTCACTCATGCGTTTGCTGCCAATTGAATCTTTCAATCCCAAGTTTTATTACACATTTCTTATCATATCGCTCATCCGCTTCCAGTAACTGGTGCTACGGAAGAGAACACGGAGCTACCGAAAAAGGACGGAGCAGTGGATTTCAGGCTGTAGCCTCCCTTCTCTCCTCAAGCCCTCTTCTATATATAAACCAGGTATGATTTAATGGAAACATTTAGGAGTACTGCAGATTTACTGCTTGTGTGCATAATAGTCTTCCTCATTCCTCTCAAGGAGATTTAAAAACATATTTTTCTTTTTGTACAGGGCCTCATTTCATATTTTCTTATATGACCCTAGAAAAGGATCTGAGAGTGGTGGTTTGAAGATCATGAAAAGCAACTGAAATCTTTTCCTTGACTTCAATTGAACATCTTCACTGTAAAACTTAGCCTGTGGGAAACTGTTCTACATCAAACTTCCAGGTAGGGATCATGAAATGTAGCTTTATCCATTCATTTTTCTCTAAAAATATTACCAGGACGAGTAACTTCAATTCAGTGAGAAAGACATCACTGCTGCACAATTATTTTCTGCAGTGTTTGACATCGCAACCGGCACTTTTTTTATTATCTAGAAATTTCTCTTTCGTTTGGTATGAAAATTGGTCCCTCTTGAAAATTAACTGACGAGGCAAGAATCCTTAGTCTTTGGCCGTTTGACACTGCTTGATATTCAGGGATTACAGGATTATTGGGATTTCTTTGTTCTCAGGGATCCTCTTTCTAACCTGTCAGAATCCCGACTATTGGCATCCACCATCAGAACTTCCCGATGCCGCAGAGCGGACGAGTGTAACACCAGAAATCCCTTCCAACCCCTGCCATGTAAGAGGTTGTTATGGTGCGAAAATGGACAGCCTGAATGGACAGGCTTCTCAGGAAAAGTGTTTGAATTCCTCAAAGCAAATTACATATCTCTAAAGCTGCCCGAAATTTAGAAGCCCCAGGACACATTTTATTCAGCTGTCTTACATTAGGGTCTTTCTCTCTACCATAGTTTTAATTCTCTCTTGTGATCCAAGGTCTCACACAAGAACAGGTAAGCAGAGAAGAGCAGTTTAACTCATTAGTCTCTCCGTGCAGTGACGATGCTCATTGTTATAACCTCTGACTATAAACAACAAAATGACTGATGGTGAATTTATGCTGCCTCTTAACAGAAAGCTGTGCACAATCTAAACTGTGTATAACCGAAGCCATGTCACCAGATAAACAAATGTAGATTCAACAAAACATATTAGGCCTTAACAGCACGGGACCATTACACACGCAACCTCTTATCATATTATGTACCTTCAGAATCTTTTTTCTCGCAATTATACATAGAAAATTTTGGAATGTATCGGAACAAAACAGTCCTAAATTGATTCAAGAGACATTTCCATATAATTGCTAAAACAATGGCAGAAATAATTATTTCTATAAAGAAAGCTTTCATTAACTTTGTTCTTACATACCTTTTCTCCACTCAGATATATTCTCCTGCATTTCCCCCCCTTTTTTCTTCCGTGCTTCAAACCTTCTCTTCAGTATTTAGGTTGTTCTGGAAATTAAGAATATGCAAAACCCTTCAAACACAAATTGCTGAGGTATTAAAACTTCAAAAAAAACTGTCAAAGAGTATTGAGACAAATTCCTTTGCAAGCCTAGAATAGTGTAATGTGTTATTACTGATTATGATCCTCATTTTTCCTTATTGTTTAATTGGTTTTCCTTACCAAAGTAAATTCTCCTGCTCTTTTTATAATAAGCTTTTACATGTTTGAACGCTTACCCTTCCTTACTTAGACATCTCATTTTGAGCTAAATAAGATCAGTTTTTCCAAAATTTCCAGCGGGACTTTTCATTTCCTAAAGTCCTGCTTATCCATATAACAGTCACTTGAATAATCTTTAGCTGACCCAGGGGTTCTTTGACAGATGATGCCCAGCGCCAAAAAAGGGTACTTCAGACCTGACCTGGGCAGAATGAAAACCCCCAGCCCCTTCCCCTGCAGGTTCATTCCCAGATGACATTTACCAATTACGCAGGGTCGTTTTCAGCTTGCAATCTGCAGTAACTCTTGGATATTTTGTGAGAATTTTCTATCCAGCCAGATTTTCCCTTTCCTGCAGTCCTAGATCTGACTTTTCCAACAGAAGTGGAGCGCTGACATTTCCCAACGGAATGGCATCCACTACCTCCTATGTTTTCCCCAGTCATTTCTTGACTTTATCAAAATTATTTCCAATTTCAAGCCTGTCTGTGCCGACCTTGCTGGCTAGATCTCACTTATAAACATCACAAAGGGAAGGTGTATCCCACCCATGGTGCCTTTGGTTCCTTGTGGTCAGCAAAAGCATCATTAGTGACCTATCACAAGGTTTGGCTGAAGGTCAAAACTTCCCTCCTGAGGTTCAGGACGTCAGGGTTTTCCTCAGCCCATCTGATTCAGACACCAAAAATGCCAAAATGGGGGGATATTCACATTTGAGATTCTTGCTTAGGCCCATCTTCATTTTTCACATAGTTGAAAATGGAGATCAGTTTAAAAACGATGGAAGAGAGGGTTGTGGTTTGGGATGGGGATGGGTTTTGCTTTGTTGATTTTGTTGGTTTTTTTCCATGATACACAAGGTAGTGAACTTCTGGAATGCATTGTCCCTAAATAGCATGTTCAATTGCAACTTTCGGAGACACAAAACCAGATAGACAGTCTAGACAGATGCTTTGCCTGAGCCAATTAGGATGTTTCTTATATTTTGAGGGAAACTGAATCAATTTCTCATTGATTCAGGTCCAAACCACAAAGTAAATTTGTTCTTGTCTTTTAGTCTCCTGTTCAGACCACATATACTTAGTCATAACAAAAATACTTATTTTTACACATCATTATTGCACTGGAAGTCAGTCCAACAGATAGGGTTGGAAGCAAGTACACAGCAAATCCAATCTGTAAAATATTCTTTACAATCTACCACGAGATGAATACAGAGTGCTATTGCCATCACCACTGAAACCAGATTTAATTATTCTGTTTTAAAAAGAAAAAACCCAAATTAAAAGCCATGTATCTGCTTTTTGGATACATATTACAGAAAAACAGTAAAGAAGCAGATTTTTTATTTTATTTATCCATTTATTTTTTTAAAACAAATGATAAAGTAAAACAAGAAATCCCCATACCAATTTTTGGTCAGGCAGTTGCCATTACTGACAGCGTGAGTTGGCACCACGCTTAGTGTGGTTACTAGGAAGGTTTTGTTCTCTGCTAAACAATTGCTTAATAAAAACCATAACACGTTCCCTTCAAAAGTTGTATGTTTTGTGCTGAATCAAGAGTGTTATTGTTGCCATCAGACCTGGGGATATATCCCAGGCACAAAACCAGAAAGGTGTGGAGCCACTGTCTGTAAGAATTCAAAATTCAATCCCCAGCCTTTTTGTTTCCCAAAAGTCACTAAAATAATAATAATTAAAAAAAAAAAAAGTAAAAAAAGGCAATAACAAAGAATTAAGGAACAAAGGTGCATTGATATGCTGATTGCATCAGAGGCCACAAGCAATTCCTTCCTTCACCATCTGGCCAGGAAATTTCATTTTCCGAAGGGCTCAAGGCTGGGTGCCACAGATCCTGGTTCCCTGTGCTATACGGAAAACAGTGCTAATTTCCCCCCTTATCATTAATGAATTTATGTAATATGAGAAGTTCTTAGACCAGTTCTCAACTGTTTCTTCCTTTCAGCACAACTGGTTAACCTCTCCTTTGTCCAGTCTCTTGACTTTCAGCCCTTTGGACCAGGTGGCTGACGCACATAACGTAGGACCAGAGCATCGCTGGGCAAAGCAGCCTTCATAGAGCACATCATCCTCCTTCTGGTTACTTATCTCTTTGAAACCTGATTTTTAGCAGCTACTACTGATCCAAAAAGTGGGTAACACGCTGGGCCTAATCTATTTTCAAAATTCCTATCCCATCACAAACCTACAGCTATACCCCACAGGGACACTTCAACTAAAAATCTCTGAAGTGCAAAGGGTGGGGCAACAGACCATTTTCAGCAGCAGGTTCCAGCTGTGGAACTCAACCTAATCTCTTCTATTGAGAAGGAATATAAGCCTGAGTGCATTCAGAACTAAAACCACCCCAGCTTCTTAGTAAGACTCCCTGCGGCGATGGCATCTTCCCAGGGTAACTGGCTGATCCAGATAGAGGAGGAGGTAGAGAGACAAGCATATAAAGTAAAAAAAGCTAACATTTGCAGATATTTTCTTAAAAAAAAAAAAAAGATAGGTTCCAAAATATGCATTATTACTTTAAGATAGTTTTCAGAGATGCACAGAAGTCACCTTTTCAGCTTTAAAATTTTGAGTGATCAAAAAGCCAGCTTTGTCATCACCTTGTTTAGGAGCCACAATTTGTTTTTCCTCCCTAGTTACCCCAGCAGGTTAGTCATAATTGTGTTCTAGTCCTTTTCACAGAATCACACAACAGTTGGGGTTGGAAGGGACTTCTGGAGACCATCTAGTCCAACTCTCTGCTGGAGCAGGTCCACCCAGAGCAGGTTGGACAGGAATGCACGCAGATGGGGTTTGAATGTCTCCAGAGAAGGAGACTCCACATCTTCTCTGGGCAGCCTTTTCCAGGGCTCTGCCACCTTCACAGGAAAGAGTTTTTTCCTCATGTTGAAATGGAATTTCCCATGTTCCAGTTTGTGTCTGTTGCCCCTTGTCCTGTCCCTGGGCACCACTGAGAGGAGTCTTGGCCCCATCCTCTTGCCACTTGCCCTTTAGATATTGCTCAGCATCGATGAGATCCCCTCTCAGTCTGCTCTTCTCCAGGCTGAACAGCCCCAGGTTTCTCAGCCTTTCCCCAGCAGAGAGATGCTCCAGTCCCCTGATCATCTTCATAGCCTCTGATGGACTCTCTCCAGCAGTTCCCTGTCCTTCTGGAAGTGGGGGTCCAGCACTGGACCCAGTGCTCCAGATGTGGCCTCACTGGGGCAGAATGACCTCCCTTGACCTGCTGGCCACACTCTTGTTAATGGCCCCCAGGAGACCACTGGCCTTCTTGGCCACCAGGGCACACTGTTGGCTCCTGGGCAACTTGTCCACCAGTGCTCCTAGGTCCTTTATATAGGTTCTGGGGTTATTCCTTGTCTGACTCTAATCTCTTATAATGAAAATCAGTGTTTACTAGTGGATTTTCAGAGTTCTGGTATTCTAGGTGGTAAAATTAAAATTAAAATAGTCCAAAGGGATATTTATTTCCACACAGTTCTGAACTGAGTCTTCACTTCACCCGATAGTCGACGGTTTTGCGCTGAAATCATCGAAGAAGCCAGAGGGAATTAGGAGCAGCTATTAATTGTAATTTTATCCTTTTACATTTTAATAGGCTTCTTTCAAATCACAACTGATTTTTATAAGTGAATTTTCCTTGTCTTGCTCTTATCCAAGTATGTCAATGATCTACCCAAAATGGATAAGGCTTTGGAATGGGAAAGTGATGAATTCATGTAGTGATATTAATAGCGAGGCTGTTAATATCCATTGGAGGTCTTGAAAAGTCATTTGAGTTTTAAAACTGCGGAGGAAAAGCGTATTCCCTGGTTTTTTCCCCAAACAGAACTTCAAAGTCTAGATGTTACAGTACAGCAGTTTCAAGGTATTTTTTCTGCATATTTATTGTGTGACCTATTGTTTAGTTAAACTGTGCAGCAGATGCCTTTTTAAATAATAATGCTGAGGGCCGGTAGGAGTAAAACAACATTTTGAGTTCCATCTTGACTCTCAGTCAAGGTCAAAAAGGGCTGGGACTAGTTTTCAAAAGCTTACCCTAAATATACAATATCAAAGTTCATAATTAGGAAGGCCTGTTTCATCAGTCAGCCTGATGTTTGCAGAGCAGTGGGAGTAATTATAACACTACTCATTCTTTCAGGTTGGCTTGAACACTTGACCTTAAGAGCAAACTCCTTCCCCCCCTCTCCCCCCACCCCCTTCCTAAGATGCAAAGCCAAAGCATTTGATTTTACCAAAACAGAGCTGTCAGTTTGACATTTCAAAGGACATTTAACTGCTTTCATTAAAAAGATAGTTTATCTTAAAAATAGAAGTTTACAGGCAATTTCTACTGATTTTTACCACACAAAGATTTAAAAAAAAAAAAAGTTTCTGCTTTCTTGACCTTTTCTTTAGTTCACCAGTTCAACTGTATTTGTTCCAGCCTCCACAATACACAGAAATCCCCAAATTCGTGCAACTGCCAGGATGCCTCAAGGGCACCGTTGCCTTGATATTCCTCTTACATCATGCCAACATTCACTGGCTCACACGGGGCCAAAGAATGCGAAATCCAAAAGGAGAATTGCAATTCTTTTCGGCAGTAGTCATGTGTGGGCAGATAGTCAGCACAACCAACCGCACCCGGAAAGAGTAAAACAAATGGAAGAGGATCTCACCTCCCTTTTGTCCTCCCAGAATTAAGGTTCTATTCTGGTTGGTCATTACAGCCAATGAAGTGCAATGGGACCCTTCCAGAGGGGAACTTATTCTCCATTTCTTTGGCATTTAATTTAGGACATAGAATCATAGAATCACAGAGTGGCTAGAGTAGGAAGGGACCTCAAATATCATCCAGTTCCAACCCCCTGCCCTGGGCAGGGACACCTCCCACCAGACCAGGTTGCTCCAAGCCCCCTCCAACCTGGCCTTGAACCCCTCCAGGGCTGGGGCAGCCACAGCTTCTCTGGGCAACCTGGGCCAGGCTCTCACCACCCTCACAGCAAAGAATTGCTTCCTGAGATCTCATCTCCATCTCCCCTCTTTCAGGGTCAAACCCTTCCCCCTCATCCTATGGCTCCCCTCCCTGACTAAGAGTGTCTCCCCATCTCTCCTGTAGGCCTCCTTCAGGTACTGGAAGGGGCTCTAAGTCTCCCTGGAGCCTTCTCTTCTCCAGGCTGAACCCCTGCAACTCCCTCAGCCTCTCAGCCATGCACTAAAATATGTTTTCTCTCCGTTGGTAACAGGGGATGACTGTCTGCTAACTTTGAGATCCCTGAAGTTACAGAGGAGAAGTCTCATGCTGAGAATCTACATTGGAAAAAACATCCCTGGGGACCCCAATGGCACAAGGGGATGTCTAAGAAATAAGAAAGTCCAAGAAATATAGGAGGAAAGGGGACCAGGAATTTAAGTGAGGCAAGTAATTAAATCCATGAAATTAGTCTCCAGCTTGGAGATTTGACTATCAAAATGGAGCAGAGATAATCATGATACACTTGATAAAATAAGAGCAATGTTTAGTTGTTGTCTGACTTCACGCTTTCATTGTAGATTTACGTCTTGCTCATTCTTTTTAGGTCTATTTTGAGCAAAAATTGAAAAGTATGATAGATCTCAATTTTTAGACACGGCAGTAGCTTTTACTGGAGAATTATCAAATTAGTGAATGAAAAAAGGGATCACATTGCAATTGGCTGAAGTCAGTCTAAGAAGTCATAAAGTGAAGCTAACGTCATGCGAGATGATGGTTTGTGAATTTCCATAACAACTACCAGTGGATCTTATCTCCCTTAAAGTTTTGCAAGTTTTTTTAAACATTAGTAATCCTTACAAACTGGATTTGAAACAGCTTGTGGTAACAGAGCCATTTTTGCTAATCCTGAGAAATGCAGAAATTAATTCTGAGCTATTTTCATAAGCAGGCACTACAGAGACCGAGAACGAAGTAGTATTTACAGTAGTAAAAGAAAGTGTTGTTTGTTTTTTTTAAAGTAAAACTCATTACTTTTCATTATAGAGAGGTTTTCCTCTCCATAGGACACGGTCAAAAACCAATTTAACTAGACAAAAACTACATTAAGAGAGCAAAATTACAAATATACGGTACAGAGCCTCAGAATTTCACAAACTAGTGGAGAAGCACACAGTTTCCTTACTCACAGGTACTAATTTTAGTTTCTGCGAATGCAACATTTGGTTTCTCTAAGATTTGAGACTCAGCATAGAAAGTTCTGCCCATTACCTCTGTACACATTGTCATTGCAAACAGTAAATATTTACCTGTGGACAAGGAGATTCCATACGTATCCATCCCGCCTTGTGCAATAATTGCAAACCACCCCACTGAGTTAATAGCAGAGAAGAAAGAGAGCTCCAGCTGAGATACAGCTTCCACATGAGAGATCTCTCCTTTGGAGACACCATGCTTTTAATCTCCATATAAAATGCTGATTATTTCTTAGAAAATTACGAACACATAATAATCCCACTGATTTTATTTTTTTTCCTGAATTTAGTTGGTCTGCCACACAAGAAATTTCACAGCTGTGGTAATAGTTTAACTATACCATGTACGTGGCCTTCATCATTCCACAATTCAGTAAAAAGTAGCACATAATCTTCTTTTTGCATTACCTACCGAGGCTTCTGCTTGATTTTTATTGAAACATGAAGGACATAGTTGTTATTTACATTTTTTGTTGTTATTTACTTTTTTTTTGCCACCTATTTGAGGTAGTAACTCCGGGAAGTCGCCAGGCCTACAGTTACATTATGATATTCATTATGCATTCTCACTTCAAAGAAGAAAAAAAAATGGCGTGAAGTAACATATCCTATTAATCACAGAGATTTGAACCCATCTAATCTTCCTCTATAATTTTGGCTGGAAAACTATTATAATGTCAAATACTATTAGTGAAGCCTTCGCTCCTCGATACAGGCAGCACAAGCTCTCGCATGAGAATTGACTCCGGAGAGCTCTGGGACAATGGAGGGGCAGCGGGGCCGGTGGCCTCTGCTCCCCAAATTCAGGGACACGAAGGAAAAAAAGGGAATTCACGAGGAGCTGTCAACTCGGAAACATCTCAGTTCAACGTGATTTCAGCAAAGATCAAACGGAGAAGGCTAATCTTGTTTTCTAGACACTTAAATCCCATTTTCCCAGGCAGATTTACCCCCTGGTTTGTCCAAATGTGTCTTAAGCAGAATATCTTATTCTGAACTGTCTTTTTTTTTTCCCCCCTCTAATACAAGAGGCACAATAGCACTGAATACATCAGTGTCACAGTTATTGTTTCCAAAGATTAGGCAGAAGGCCACAAGACATCTAGGGAAAGGAGAAAGCATGTCACTAATATTCTTACAGTACATTTACACTTCATGAAAATATTTACTTACACTTGTGTATCAGAAGTCTTCAGCTTCTGTCCTCCCATACTTGTAATCAACCTGTGTTAGTAGAAAGCAACACAAACCTTTATTAGATCATCTGAGGCCTCTAAAGTGGTTGGGTTTTTTTTTTTTGGCTTTTGTTTAAATAAAAGATTACCAGGAGTGCAGTTTTACTAATATTTGGTCAGTGTTTCGTACATGAAAGACATCCTGCTGCTCAGTCCCACGCACGCTCCCAGAGCAGTTATAATAAAATGAATAAAACATGTAGCCATGTGTTGTGGTAACTGACAGTTACTAAGATGTTGCTTAAGATAAGTCACCTACAGAAAAAATGTAGTTAGAATTCCACAAATATGGGAATTAAATAGATATTTATCTCAGCATTGCTTTGTTCTACTCTAAAGACTTGCTTTCTCCTTTTCTACAATTTTTCCTATTTCCCTTCAGCAAGATTTTGTTTTCAATCCAAAGACCAAAATGTTAAAATGAAGAAAGACTCTATGTTCTCCTGAATTAGCAGAAAAGTTTACCAAGTTTTTATCTCTGAATCTGACTAAAGTCACAGTGTTATAAGAAGTTCCACTCTGGATATAATTTAGAGCCTTGTGTTGATTATTTGCTTAGGAAAGAAAAAAGAAATAAGAAGAATAAAGCAGATATTTTGATATTTCAACACTAGAAAAATCCAAAATACACTAAAAATCAATTACGACTGAGAAAGCTTCATCCCCCATGTTTTGCTTTTCAGACAGAACAGCACACGAAGAAACCTATAGACTTTTTGGTTTTCAAATGCCTTGGTCTTGACAAAATTGATGGTGACATAATTCCCGCATTGTGTGTTGCAAAACCAGGCTCTGATTCCCCATCAAGTTCAGTCCTGTACCGAAAAGCGAGGAAAGTGCTCCCTTTCCAACTTGGCATCCTCAGCCATGTGTCTTTTATTTCTTCATTCTACAGGAACGAAAGTGTAATTTAAGGACAAGATGAGGCTTACAGTAAGTTGATTCTGTCATTACAAAAATGCTTTCTTTTCCATTCAAAAATTACTACTTATTTTGAATAGAAGGAAGCAAGCCAAGAATCTAGGCAGGTAATACTATTTTAACAAACAGCTCCCATAAAAATACTCCTTTTTAAACTGTGGTATTTTACAGGTGTGTGCATTCAGAAAGGGAGGCCAAGATTTAACTGTTTGTTTTCCCACTGTTAGAACAACATTTTTTTATTTTTTTTTTTGCTCTCCCTTCCCCCTCCCTCTAATCACAACTAATGGAGCAGGGAAATAAACTCATGCACAACTATATGCCTCTGGAAATATTTCTAGTTAGTTCTGAAAACAAAACAAAAAAACTACCAAACCCCCAAAAAGCCAAAATATTGCTCCTCCCCTCAATAAAACAAGTAACTTGACGTTTTGTTTTACCTCACAACATTGAAGACAAGGAATAGTAATAATAAACACAATTGGGGAAATTGGCTATAAATCCAGGATTTGTCTCTCCAGATATCTAGCGTTTACTAGATTAAAATTGTATTTTTTCTTTCTTGCCTATAGGAAAACTGGGGAGGGACTCTTGATCAGGGAGGGGAGCCACAGGACAAGGGGGAAGGGTTTTACACTGAAAAAGGGGAGACTGAGATGAGATCTCAGGAAGACGTTCTTTGCTGTGAGGGTGATGAAAACCTGGCCCAGGTTGCCCAGAGAAACTGTGGCTGCCCCAGCCCTGGAGGGGTTCAAGGCCAGCATGGACGGGGCTTTGAGAACCTGGTCAAGTGGGGGTTGGAACTGGATCATCTTTGAGGTCCCTTCCAACCCAAACCATTATATGATTCTATGATTTAATCATTCCTCTTTGAACCTTACAAGATCGCAAATACATAAAGGCAATTTAGCAGGGTTTGCAAAGCCATAAAACTTCATCAGAAGCAAAGAATTCCTACCACCCTCCATAAGAGCTCAAACAATGCAGCTAGAGATGAGTATCAGGAACCTGCAGGAAGCCACCAGAGAGCAGAGCATGAACCAAACCTCCAAACCACGTATTTCCAACTTTCTTCTCCTTGGTATTGCATAATATGCCATCTTCATCTGAAACATCAGTTCTTGTCTAATTGAGTCCTATCTTCCAGGCTCATGCAAAACCACCACTCATTTCTATCAGTACATAATTACTGTTACATGACGAAGCACACAATAAGTACCAATTGAGAAAGATGAGAGTCTAATTTTCAGGAGTAATAGCGCACCACCTTCACCCACAAACTTCAGGGCCAGGAGTTTGTCAGATTGTACATTTAGTTGTAAAATTGCATGTTAAGTATTGTTAACGACACTGCTTTGACCAGGTAGAGAAAGGATGCGAAGTGTATAATTTAGTGTTGGCAAGAAAACATAATCCTAGTTGAGAACTCTTTTGTGTTGGTTCTGATATTCAATTCTCTGAAATAAATTTGGATTTGGTACAAAAAAATTCCTGGCTGTGAAAAATAGGGGAAATGCATGGAAGAAACAAACCAGCAAAAGTGTTATGGAGAACAAAGGAAGAGAACTAATAAATTAGTAAAAAATAATTAATAAAAAGTGATCCCAGTTAAGACAAACAAAAAAAACCCAACCCAAATCCCAGCAGCTGACAGATGAAATGATCTTTATTTTCCCCACTGAAAAAGAAATAAAGTAGTTATTTGAGCTCTCTTATTGCCACGGTATTTTCACTCAAATTACTAAGGAATGAGAACTAAGTAAGCAAGAAAGCAGACAAGAATAATAATACTAACAAGTCAGGAAGCATATATCAAGTTAGATGAGCTATTTTGCTCAAATGTAACAGACATTACTAGAGTTCTCTATTTTATTTTCTATTGTAAAAAAAGTCGATATGAAATATATTGTTGTCCAAACAGGATAACTATGAAAACCATGTAAAATATCAGCAAAGGAAACCAGTAAGGACCTGAAAGAATCTGAGTGCATATATTTTTTAAAAGCTCCTAAAGTCTCTTTGGTGCAATATAGTATTCATTTAAAAACCAGCCGATCAAATCAACATAGAATTGCCTTTGTAGATGATATAGTCTGTATAGGTTCAGAGAAAAATGTTTAAGAATTCTTGTATCCTTCATAGTCCTAAATGAACAGTTGCTGCTTGCCATCCCAACCTAACAGCCACCAGAATACACAACAGTCTGCATCACTCCCAAAGAAAAAGAGATATTTTTTTTTGCAATAATAACCTGTTTGAACCAGAATTGATTGAGAAGCAACAAACACCAAACCCATCAAGCCTTTTTCAGACAGCTCTGTCCTCAAAATAATGTTATTTTTGGGTTTTTTTGCCAGAGAGGCAAGAACTTTTTTCCAGAGGTAAATTCTGACATAACGCATGAAACGTTTTCCTATTCTCTGCTTTCCTGTTAGGTACCCTCCAATATTTCTGAAATAGCTGCAGCTTGTATGTAGAGTGAAAATGCAGGGAAAGAGAGTCTGTCTCGCCTGCTCTCTTCACCCTTGCAGTGACCAACAGCAGGTGCCTGGGGGAGATGAAGGCAAGGACATCCCTGGACTTCCCCAGAATATTCTCAACCTCTCAGCAAGATGCAGCTCAAAAGCTTCTTAAGAAAACGTTATCTGTTTTATAGAACTGTTCTTAAGTTATTATTCTTCCAGGAATTTGAACCGTCACCCTTTGAGATCATGGAAATTTTCGCTCTCCATAACACCACGTGGCAGCTTAATATTACGTTGGGTGAGGAACCATCTTCCTAGGTTTTCTCTGAATGCCATTTTATTTTATGTCTCTCATTCCTATGGAGGAACTGAAATAAATCCCTATCTACCTTCTCCTCTACACTTCCAATTTTGTAAGCTACGCACCCCTTAGTTTTCTTTCTTTTTTTCCCCTGAAGGTTCGATTGTCGTCATCATCCTTCTCTAAACCATTTTTCATTCATAACTTACATGAAAAAAAAGGATCGCATACAGTTCTTGTGTGTTCATTGCAGATTCAAATTACCATAGTGTTTTCTATTTAATTCCTCTATTACATTCCTAATAATCCATAACATTGATTTCTTTCTTTATTACTAATCATTAAGTCAAGGAATATTTCTTATATGGTTTCAAAAGTTTGTCCCCGAAGAGAAATCTAAAGAAGGAATACAAAAATCTAAATCAAACAAACAAAATACCTTCCCATTGCAAGTTGTACAGCTCTTTAGGCTCAGGCTGTGGCTCACTGTAAAGTTAGAGGTGCTAGAATTTTGAATTTGAAAGTAAAAATTAGGCGATGCTTTAAGAAAAGCGCCAAACTCGCTAATATCACAACCCCTGCCCCTGCCAAGCAGTAGCTGGAGTGTTTTCAGGGTGGAATTCTAATGCTGCAATGGCTCCTTCTTCCTAAAGTCTTATCTGTCTCATACAGACACTCCATAAACTTCTCATGAGCACAAGCTTCTCAAGAAGTTGAGGCACACAAACACTTTAGCCCTCCGCTCTGTGGGTAAGCAAAGACTCAGAACTGCACTATAGCACCCCAGGGAGGGGCTATCAACATTACTGCTGCCACAAGAAGAACAGATGTTGCCGTTCTTGTCCCTTTTTTCCTGTTGCCTCACTGGACTCACAGCATCTTGCTCTGTAACAGACAGTAATTTATATTAAACCCTTGTAAGAACCAAGGCAAGAAAAGTACCCTTGTGGTAGCACCTTCCGTAGGGCTGAAGGGAAGGCACAAGCCGGGGATCAGGGACAGTTTTGCCCGACAAGCAACCAACGGTGACATCCCTCAAAGTGATTCAACTGACGGCCACTTCTGGAAGATTACACTCACAGGCAGAGAAAGATAAAATATTCGGTTGGGTTTGTGGTTGGGATGCCGTTTGCTGCTGCCAGCTCTCTAAAGATTTATGGTATTCAGTTTGTGTGCTCTGTTACACCATAAAAGACCACGTTAAGTGCTCTTGACTTCGAATTTAGGGTTAAAAGGCAGAATATCTTTACTGACCCAGTCAGATGCAGGCTCACCGCGAGCCTGGTGCTGCCTTTACTGCAGGTATTTGGCTTCAGAAAGCTTAAATCAAATCAAAACCCAATGGAAGGTAAGAAACGGGAATGCTTACTCTAGCAGAAATATAATAAGACTAACAAACTGAAGCAAGTACTAATGAAACTAAGATTTCTATTCATAATTAGTGAGCGTAATACTGAAGCAAATCATCACTACAAGTCTTCTAGTCAGATCCTGATACCCTTTTGGAAGTTTTTGATGTTCTAGATTACAAAACTCAAGGTAACAAATTCATATGTACTGTGTTATGCTGGTCTGATCAGTTTTAAACCCAGGAAAGCAGATTTTTTTTATTTTCTTTTTTATTCCTTCCCCTCCTCCCACCCCCAGTAAAAGTAGAAAAAAAAAATTGCTTATTAGTACTACGTGCGTTTTTTACATCAGGTGACCTTGCTCTCATAGCTGATAAAATATGAGATGTGTGGCAAGAATGTGAAAGGCCCATTATCCCTCTTTTAGAGGGCGTAGGTATGAACACATCATATACTAGTGCTTTTTGGCATCAAAATACTCCTCAAGAGCGGCTGCAAAACAGAAAATACTTGTCACTATTGAAACCCACAGCACTCAGACTTGTAAGTAACATGGACTCAGAAATTTCAGAATGGTTTTAACTGCATCCATCCTACAAGGTCTGTGCACTTCAGATAAGAGCTCTGGCAATATTAATTACCAGGCAGCCAGTTGCAGCTTCCTGTGCTTGCCACTTTTCCACCCAACATGGGGCATACAGGCAAACCCAGTTTAAATGGCAGCAAAGGATCCATATGCACTGTTGAATCAGCTAATTTTCCCCAGTAGTAACCAGAAAGCAGTCGATAAGCCTCATTTCTGCCACTCTTTTCTTTTTGGCTGGTACTTTAAATGCCTCTGGGGCCCTACCTAACAAGAACAGTTCTGAAGACAAGACTAAAGCTTTAAACTTTCTAGCAGTGGAATATAAAAAAAGAGAATTATAGAATGGTTTGGGTTGGAAGGGACTTTAAAGCCCATCCAGTTCCACCCCCTGCCCTGGGCAGGGACACCTCCCACCACACCAGGTTGCTCCAAGCCCCCTCCAACCTGGCCTTGAACCCCTGCAGAAGAGTCAAGGCCTTCTATTACCTTTTTTGGAATCATATGGTATAAGATACCAATACATTACAACTCACCTTGAAAATCGTCTCTTTCTGCAAACACAGAAAACAATTCATCTGTTTCCCCACACTGAGCATCTGATTGTATTTTCCAAATTCTAATGGAAACCAAAGCATAAAGTGAAAGTCTCCACCACACTGAGAAGAGTGACAATGTGTCATTTGGAGACAAGGTATAACAGCTAGAAAGAAGTCAGTCACGCTGCCAGCGCAAGGGGTGGTAAATGCAGTATAAATACACACTAGATGTAATGAGAAAAACACAGTTGATTAAGCACAGACTCCCCCTCCCTCTCTTTTGGTGCTCTGGTTTCTAATCCTAAGAGTCTGGGATAACAGAACTGAAAACGGGAAGAAACAGTCTCAAATCCCTCTCGTGAGATGATTTACTGGATATAAATCATTAGCAAATGATTTAAGGAGCAGAGAGCTCGGGAAAGGCGCAAAGCACGGTGCCGTCAGCTTGTGAGTTAGAGAACTGCAGTTTACTGGATATTGCCTCTAAAAGACAAAGAAAAGATGTCGTGGGGCTCTGTTGCATACTGCCTAGCCCCAGGATTAGAGTGATTTATGGCTTAGGCATCTATGATATATAGGGTAAAGGAGTTATCGGGGCCTTCAATTTAGGTTATATATGCTGGAATCCTCTGTAGTAAATCACTAGCATTTCTACGAAGTCTAGATAATTTTTCTAATACAAACAGAATCAGGTCCAACATCCAATCTTTCCAGGAGACTGCAGATTACACACTGAGCCAGAAACTGGTCACCTGGGGACCAGTAAGTATGGCCTGTTTATGTTATGGATGAAGAGAGGACATGGCCGAGCAACACCCACTCACTCATTCTCATGTGTCACGTACAGGGCACATCAAAAGGGCTAAATGTCCAACGATCTCGGGATAACGAGCCAAAGTTAGCAGTAGGGCAGTCGGACTGCTCCCAAGAGACACGGGTGTTTATTTGCTGCGTGGGCTTGGGAATTTGGGTCACGTTCCTGGTCTTAAAATGACAAAGAGCGCTTACAATTACGGGTATCTTCCAAAGTGAAAAGCAGCCCACGTGTTCAACAGACAACTCAACTTTCCCTAAAACCGACTGGTAATTTCAAGTCAGCACTGACCTGTAAGTGCCCATCCCTTCAAGGGAAATTAATAGTTGGATCTAATCTACAGAGGACTAAGAGCCGTGTATAAAAGAGATAGAACATTGTCAGCTCTAACAATTAAAGTTAAGCAGCGACAATCAGCAAACGCAGGCATCGCACGTCTGTCTCATTATCTTAAGCAACTTACTTTTCATCTTTCATTTTCCACGTAATACTAGTATCAACTGCTAAAGCATGTCCTGCTATGCAAATAAGATGTAGTTAAAAAAGCACATTTTCTTCCAATTTACAACGTTTTTCTGTATCAACACCAACTTAATGATGTCACCGAAACAAATTAAACAGCAATGTGAATAATTTACACAGAAAAATCCTAGTTCTTCTTTCCATCAGGTTTGTCAGTTGTTGTCCTACCTCCAGCCAGTTGGGATATAACAAAAGCTTCCAGGGGACAGAAAGCTTTCAAAACACCATAAAAACATACATTCAGTCCCACTGTTTGGAATTGCTGTTTGACCTCACAAATGTCTGTTCAGTTGAAGGGTTTTACATAAAAAGGAAGACTTATTTATCCTAAATAAACTCATGAAAATATTTTTCTGAAGTTTATTTGAGATAGCTGGAGAAAAATTAAGAACTGAACCATTAATAATTTACAACAGGGTATAGCCATGAATTAAACATATTTGCTTTACATCAACTACTCCTAATTATTTATAGTTATGTTCAATAGTGATGCTTTTCCTTCCTGTCCCTACCCCAGTCCTTGAGAAGAAAATATAAAACCTTAAATAGTCAAAACATGCTTTTCTTTAGTTCCTTGCTCTATAAGAAAATGTTGCAAAAAAAGAGGAGCATGTGAAAAGTTTGAGGAAGTAGCAGCTCAGAGATTAGGCCCACATAAAAACTTAAATCAAATAATTTCCTTGGATTATATGCTAAAAAAGCTAAATAAGTGTAACTGGAGCAATATGGACACTCCATTTCTGCAGAATATCCATTAAACACCAAGACTGGGTGATTTATTCTAGAATTGATACAAGGTCCCAGATGTGAGGTCCTCTCCAAACCATGCTTCACCATGACCTGCCTCCTTTACATGGTGCCATTTCAGTGGTGACAGAGACCAACACAGCAATGTAAAAAGAAGCTCAAGGAGGGCTTTTCTGCTCAGAATCAAAAATAAATTTGAATTGTGAAGATCCTCACTCTCCCCATTAACCCCCCCACTGGCTGGTTTCTTAACATAATCTGGTTTTTGCCCTGAAGACCCTATTTTGCTACCGTCCTCCATTCAGCAGCAGTGGAAAGGAACAAATGTGCAAATTGGAGACCTAAGCAGATTTGATTGACCACCCTCAAAACTATTTTGCCTAATATGGATTTAGGCTGTACATTTCTAACAGAACTCTTTGAACCACAGCAGCACTCTGCCAAAACAGAAATGAGACTCTACCAAAAAAGGAACAGAGCCCCAAAGCAAGGGAGAGAGGGTCATCTTGCCATGAAAATCCCATTGCCAAGAAACATGATAAACCATCGCCCAGCCGTCAGTAGGCTTTAAAATAAAAAGAGTTAAAGAGTTGCTCAGATCACCCTCTAGACCATGAAGGAGACTGCACCCAGATCCCTGTTTGTGTTGAAATTTTTAGCATATTTTTGGATTAATTCCCCTCGCCGCCTGATCCAGCAGCTGCAGTGACAGATTCCAGATCATTTGGCAAAATCCTTTCTTGCATCTGAGAGATACCTGAAGTTGACCAAACCGGGTTCTTTTCTCAGGTAACCTGTGTAAATTATTTATATATTATTGTGAGCTGAGATCATATGGAACACCAAAAAAAAAAAACCCAGCAAGGCTAATTACTGTACCCAAAGTTGCACAGGTCATTAAAACCATAAAGATAATTCTGCTATCTTTGAAGTCAGAGTTTAGAAAAACTCTAAGGAAAAATCTAAATAAAAGAAATTATTAGGCAAGCGTGTCATTCACTCCTGAGGGCTTGATTGTGACAGGGAATGGATTTTTTATTCATGCTCCGGAAGGCCAAGCGGTCCCTGCAAGGTACTAGATTTTTGAAGGAATTTTTAAAGCAATTACCACCGAGAGAAGAGTCACGTAAAGCTGTGGGGACACGGCACAGGCACATTCAGAAAGGTTTTGAAGTGGCCAAACTTGGTGTACACAAAAAAGGCTAAACATTTCTTGTTTCTGGGTCACAGGCGATGGGGACCTTTGACCCTCGAGCTATAGATCTCTTAGGCGGGCAAATTACTTACACTGCAATACTTCACCAACACCAGCAGCCCTATCTGTCCCACCAGGCTTTACAAATAGATGGGGGGGGTTTACACTTGCCATGGGTTCGATTTGGATGGAAATGAGCCTCCCCGGGAAGTCCTCTTAAGCCTTTTAAATAAGGCCTGAGCAAGGGCCCGGTGATTTAGGTTTAGAATAAGTAGATAATGATGCTGCTTTGTTGTTTTAGGAACTTGGCTGTTATGAGTCACCAGAAGCATTCCATTGAGATATATATTTTTTTTAAATTAGAAATATTACACAGTCAACGACAGGGAAAATACATCTGTTTTCCGCCTCTAATTTGGAAGAGTGATTCTTGCTTTAGCTGAATTCAGTATCTTACTGCTTTCCCTTTATATGGTCATAAATAAATACTTTAAATCTGATGTGGAAACAGAATAAAAATACAATTTAGAATAGCAGCTTGTCTAGGTATGTCCAGTTCATACTGCCACTGAGTTCTGAAGCATCCTCTTAGTTTGAAGGTATTCAGTAGCCAAAAATAAGGTAACTTACATTTCAAGGGCCAAGTAGAAGCCCACACTTTCACTAGAAGAAAGAAGTAGTCACTCCAATTATTTCACTTTTCCCCACTCAATACCATTAACTGTCACATTTTGACAAAGTCAGAAAAGGGATGGTTCCCGTTGCAATGATTCCCTCTCATCCCTTGAATTGTATTATCTCTTATTTATTTCTCCTTCAATTCAGCATCTTTAGGAACCACCCTAAATCACCAATAATTAATAGGTATGTCAGTATCCAGTACCCTATAATATTCAGAGGGATAATCAGAAAGAAGTTACTTTTTACACATTTGTAAAAGTGAAAAAAAGAAAAGCTTATCCAACAAACAGAGGTAATTGAATTCCAGGAACAGAGTGGTAGATCTCACTTACGTTAGTCTTTCTAAATCTAAATTATGACAGAAAATCATTAGGTAATTTTTACAGTTCTCTCTAATGTAACATTTGTGTCCTGAGTGCCTGGTACTATTTGGTTCCTATTCCACTACCCCTGTTCAGCTATCAAAATGTTCTATAATGTTGTTACTTTTCTTCCTTTAAAGGAAGATCCATAAAGCTGATCAACTTGTGACTAAATATTCATTCTATATCTCTAACAGAGGAGAAGATTATCCAAGTTTCTGATGACATTTATAAAGCTTTTCAAAATAGCACAGCATTTAGCCTCAGGCTTTTAGGTAACAAAATCTCCCATCTTACCACATAAAAACCTTTTAATCTTTAAGATCTTATGGCGATTACCTTTAAGACTTGAGCAGTATATATACAAGTAGCCTTGTCTCTAGGTATGGAAATTAATACCTTTTTGATGGGTATCAATTTTTTTCCAATTACAAAAATAAGTACTTTTGAAACAGTATAAGATACTAATTTAAAAAAAAATGCATGATCATTGTATAGAAGGAGTCTACTAAGTTAGATAACGTACTAAGCTTGAGCAACATTTTGAGCTTTATAAAGTTCTTAACTTCTTTGAACACCGCTTTAACTTGTGACATTGAGAACAGCAAGTTCTCACGTGATTAGATTTCTTAGTGTTAAGCGACACCTGGTTTCTGAGTGTTTTTTTCAGTGTATGAACTTTACAGTAAGGTCAATAGCATTACGCTAGAAGTGAAATTTAAATAGATGTAACAAAGTTAGACACTGCAGTAAGATGTATCCCAGTCCCAGAGAGTATCCCATTACATAATTGCGGGTTCTGTGAAGTGTTATTCAGTGTATTTCATAGTAATCTTTATAGTCTGAATATTCGTAAGATCCTATTTTTGTGAGAAGGAAATGACACTTTAAAAATTGTGTTAAAAAATATCTCTGAAATAGAATACTCCAATATTAATATGATATTTCTGAGCAAGAAATAGCTTGAATAGTATGTACTTCCCACCACCCAAAACTGAGCTCTCTCATTTTTTGGTTTCACTAACCTATTAGGAAAAATTTAATAAATTGGAACTTTTTAACAAACAAGGAGGAAGACACGGTGGCCTTTGAAAAACTGTTGCAAAGAGGAAACGAATGGTCTATTTTCTTTGCTCTCAGGAATAAGACAAGAAGTAATGGTCCTGCATGGCAGAGAGGAAGATTTAGGCTAGAAATTTTCTAAGTATAGTTGGTCCTGTCTGAGCACTTTATTAATTGACCTCAACATTCTTGTAGTTATATTCCCTAAAATAACTATAACCAGGAGATTTTTTTCCTAAATAAAATGAATAAGGTTTAACTAATAACGAATGAAGGCTTAAAGTCTTAGGTCTTTAAAATAATTGCTTTTTAAAGTTCGACACTAACATAAAAATACTTCACAAGTATTGTAAAAAAGAATTTAACAGACTCTTTCGAAGGGACTACAAAAGAAAAAAGTTAATCAAAGAATGTTTTAAAATCACAAATTATCTAAATTTCCATAGCTTTTGACTATAAGCGAGATTTCTTAAAACTTCTAACTTTTGTTTCCTGTTGCTTCCTTTAAGGACTGACAAATCCCACTCAGAGACCAATGTTTCACACAATATTCTGGAAGGCTCCCATCAAATTCTAGTAAGGATAGTACCTTTTTTCTTGTTGCAGAGTGTATTTATTCTACATTATGAGAAACAGAATTATCTCAGTTACTAAAGTAGCTTGTAGCAATGCTAAAAAAGTTTAATTATCCCTAAATTAGTTTAATCCACACATAAAATCCTTAAACATTTTAAGCAATTCCAAGCTCTTTTAAGAGATACTAGTTTTAAAATGCATTCCCAAACTCATTTATTTCAGATAGCTATATTTACTAGCCACGTTGTATTTTACATCTGTTATCCAAGTTGTCTGAATTTCTCCTTCTATGCTCCACCTCGCTTATTAGAGATGGGACACATGAACACCGGCAGAGTATCAGATAAACAGACCTGAATCTTGGGTCTTTTGCTCGAAGATTAATATCCTCTGGAGTATTTTAAATAAATCCAATGAGCGCCTGCAAGGACTACATGCAAGGGAACAATTAAAGAGGCAAGAATATTACCTTCAGAGGCATTCTTTTGTCTGATTCAGGATTACTGTATTCCAAAATGAACTGAAGTAGATATGTTTCTCTAATGAAGAGGTACTCAAATGATCAATTAATTAACTCGCTTCCATTTCTAGCTCTCAAGTTTCCCACAGATTCACCCAACTGTATCACTCTATAACATTTGCAGAAGTTTTAGTACAAAAGTTACTATTAACTCTCACTAAACAAATAGCTGGCTTTTTTTTTTAGCATATCAGAGTTGTTTAATGAGATAATAACTTTTTAAGGTTCAGAAACAACATTTCTCTCTATCGTATTTAACACCAAGGCCCTCGCTCCTTGCTGCAAAATCAGTATTTAGACCATCAGGACCAAGTGGTTTGGTGTCTTTTTCCTGGTTAGTGGTTTTGGCCAAAATTTGGGCTGCACATAAACATCCCAGACTCTTAGGCTGTATGGGATCTACTAATAATAGCACTAAGCCTAACAAAATAAGAGATTACATCTTCCTTTTTTGTGATCTCTTCCACTGAACTTCACTCATAAGAAATCCGGTTGCACAGAAGAAAATTCAATATAAATTCACACATCAAACTAGAAAAAAAATAAAAGCTGTTTAACAACCATAGTAGTGTTTGTTAATTAGAGGCTAATTAGGTTTTACAAAGTAGTACATTCGATACTATTAAAGTTGTCTTTTCATAACATGCTTTGTGTTAATTTGTCCAAACCTACTGAGCAGGGAACAATGTAGTAATTACTTAGATATTCAGGTCACACATTAATACGATTTTTAATAACTATTTTCAGGTTGTTATCATGATTTTATTACGTCTACAATCTCAAAGAAGAAAAACACCTTGCTAATGACCATATTTCCACTCTGAGAAATAAAAAAGGACACTTTTCACAGGAAGATCTCATTTCATTTAATTTTTTCCCTTCACTTACTCCATTAGCTTCCCTCCAGTTACGGACTCTCAGCTGAGGTACAGTTTCTTTCATTTGCCCACCCAACTTCTGTCACTTAAAAAAAACCCCAAACCAAACCCACTAACTAAAACTAATTGGGGCACTCGAATTGCATTAGAAAACATCTGCTACACCTATTCAGAGTTCTTTTAAAGGAAAGTGTATCAAAGTGCTACGAGTGCCTGCGTTTTGACCCAGTCACCAAATCCCAAAGGATTAACATGACTTTTCACAGTTTCAGAAATTACCCTGGATCTCATTCCACCTACCTCCTAAGTCCAGAAATATACTCACCAATTAAAAACTACCAGAAAGAAGGGGAAAATTGCTTTGAAAGTCTCTAGATAACACCTATTTAAAACTGTTTTCTGCTTGTAAAGTGATATTTCTGTAAGAACAATCGCTATTAGTAAATTGTGTAGCACTGGACATCAGAAAATAGGAAGACTCATTCACCGAGTGAAGCAGTTTCAGTAACAGCTGTGTAGCTAAAACATTATTACAGAAAGTAAGGTAATGAGACTGATGAATTTCAGGGTGTTAGGAAGAGAAAACGTCAGCCAAACTGTAAAACGGTGCATTTGTCTTAACATCAACAGAGCTATTCTGATTTTGCCTGCAAATTGTCAGTATATCATTAACAATATGTTCGCTTCAGTTTCACGTTACAGAAATATTAATTCTTCAGAAATAATTTATTTCATTTTCCCATAAGCATATTTCTTGCTTGTGATTGTGATATTATTTTTTCCTCCATTTTTCTCTTTCATGCATTTTCCCTACTCCTCCACCTAAAGGTTCTGAGACATAAACAAAGCCCTTAGACGAGCAAACAAATACTCATTAAAGTCCCATCCATCACAAGACTTATTCTGACTGAGATCAGAACTCTACCAACGAATACAATAAAATCAGGTCCTAAATGTATGTTCCACAACAGCCTGTGGACTAATTCCTTTTAAGCTTTTCCAAACTCCTTCCCCGCTCATTACAGCGGATATTTTGCCATCAGAAGAAATATTATCAACAGTAGTTTATCACATTAAATGATATTACCTTCACGATTAAAACTCAGCTGGTTTAGAGCAGCCTAAAGCAGGTTACCTACCATTTGATTCTCAGCCAGTGACTAGATCGAGTTCCTTTTAGAAAAAAAAATAAATTGTCCAAAATTCTTTTTTTTCCCCCAACTCAAACCCATATTTTCTGGCAGCATTTTAACTGAAAAATGATACAGATATAAGCCATTTCTGGCACTATAATTTCTCTTACAGAGAGTGATGACTCTCTGTGCATGTCAACTTTCAACTCACTCTTCTTTTAAAGTACTGAAACATTAAGCCATTAAAATAAATAAATAAAAAGAGCTTCTGTAAGCCCAATTCCTCCGCAACTGCTAAAAAGAAATAAAAGCACCAATATTGAAGTACATTTAAAGCAAAACATCTATTAAACTTCACAATCACTTCTTTACCTCACTCCGATGTTCTCCCTACAGCTTCTATGCTACATGACCGTAACTTTACAGTCGTGTAAAAAGAAAATAAATCTTAGCTACTCACACCGAGAGAAGCTCTTGCTGAATCAGGCTGCTTTTCAGGAACTATAAATCCACTTACGTGACTTCTATGTTAGAAGTAAAACAGAACATGTTTTTTTACAAAGAAATAAGCCTTTCACTTAGCCCTAGATGGATATTATTCAATCCTTACAGAGGTTATAGACTGTGAGAACTGCAAGGCATCCACACCATACCCACCCAAGCCTCTGTAGAGGAGCTAATTGTATTAATCAAGCTACTAATCAGTGGATATGAAGGCCAGCTGGAAGACTGAAGACTCGAGGAGCTGGCAGATGACACCCCAAGCTGGATACCAGTACTCCATCAGCACCTGGGCGTTATGAGTAAGTGTCAACACCTGACTCTGCCTCGCCCTGCTGCTCAGGGTAAACTGGGATTGACTGGAACAGGAGGCCAGGTTAAGGGCAGCTGGTTCCTACTGGAATGGAATAAAACTCATGACTCTACATTGAGTTAGGAGGTTGGCTAATATTGATTGCCAAAGCTGTTATTTTCCTTTCATTAATCTAGAGGAGTGTAAGGACTTTTTATATTGTTTGGTGATGCCAGGGAATTTCCTGTGCAAAAATAATGAGAGAAAAGAGAATTAAGATATTTCTCTTTAATTTATAATTTTTCACCTTTTTTATACCTTTTCAATTAATTTTGTCAGAACAGTAATGCTGATGAGTTTACTTTGTTTATTTCAAGCATATGAATGATGTTATAGCTCTAATATGGACCCACTAGACCACTGTAGAAGAAAATTAGGTATTTACATATGTATGAAAATAGCTATTTTTACTGGAGCCACCTCATAAACTGGCATGGGACCGAAAGACAGGAGCACTCTTTGTTTACTGAGGCCACACAGAATTCAGATTCTGCTGAGATTAAATACCTTGTATGGATGGATGGTTATGTGGATTCTCTGTCCCTTAGTTCTCAAATGGTAGGAATTCCTCAGCACAGAAAGGACATGGACCTGTTGGAGCGGGGCCAGAGGAGGCCCCAAAGATGCTGGGAGGGCTGGAGCCCCTCTGCTGGGAGGGGGACTGAGAGTTGGGGGGTTCAGCCTGGAGAAGAGAAGGCTCCAGGGAG
>JAHREE010000354.1:465622-495890 GCA_033628505.1 Tringa tobata | reverse complement strand
GCTATCAGTGTTGCCTAAATGGGAGTTAAGTGCCCTAAAGTGGTGCATATTATCACTAAAGTACTTTTGAGGAAACCAGCTGAGTGAGAACCCAGCTATACATCTATCTCCAGGTATCTTCTCACTGAAACATTGTTTCACGGCAGTTTTATTTTGGTCATATTTTGACTTTTATCTGTTCTTTTCTCAGGCGTGGTATTTGTTCTAGTAAACTCTGATAAAAAAGAGGTCAGCTCTGCTGTTTATGTAACTTCTATTTCTGTCCTATTCATGTTCCAACACTACCATTACACTTTGCAATAGTTGAGCACGGGATTACGAATTCGTGGTTTCTGGCATTTCTCCTGAGCTTTTTGACAGTAAGAAAAAAATCCAGTAGAGAGCCTGGAGGAGGTCAACAGTTTACAACTTTTTATTCTTTTAACAATAATGGCACTGCGGTTTCGCTCAGATTAATGTGTCACTAGCACCATCCATCTAAAATGCAACCCCTCCCCAGCGTCCCTCACCAACTAAGTCAGAAAATACAAAAAAAAAAATATATATATATATGTATGTTCATATATGCATTTTTGCAATCTTCAGCAAAGTAACTGAAAGACAACGGAATGGACTTGTGTCTGCTCATTACAGCCACCAAACTCTTTATCCTAAGCTGTTCTTTGCACTCCCTTTGGAACTAAATGATCTTTAAGGTCCTTTCTGACTCCAACCATTCTGTGATTCATTGTCTGTTTATAAAGTGGGATCTGGAGTAAAAGTATTTGCAGGTTCATCCAATACTGGTGTAGGTTAACAGAAGTAAAGACCTTACATTTAATTGCAGGCTCTGTGTCACTTGACCAAGGTCTCATAGCAGACATCTCCTCAGTCTAGGGGCTTAATCCCAGCCCAGCACTTCAACAATAGCTTTAACACCTTCATTTACTGCCTTTCTTGTGCTGTACATTAGGTAGAGATGAGGGCCTTTTAAATGCATATAAAGCCAACTTGTCTTCATTTCTTTCCAAAAAAGCAGAGAGTAATTAAATATCCTCAGCTTCTCCAGTGGCAAAATATTTATTCTCATTTTAGTACAAATCTTTTTCATTTTGAACATGCTTTAAATTGCCAAATATTTGCCCAATTTACTAGTTATGTTTGTATCAAGTGCAAGAATACGTGGTCTTATTTACTAGCAAGTGCACTGGAATGACACAAGAGATCTTCAGCTTCTGAGGTCTACATGAAACTTCATCGAAATGAAACTCAGCGGAACTGGAAAGGCACAAACCCACAGATTTCACAACTTTGGGACACAGAATACCATCAGAACTTCTACCAACGAGTAAGACCCGTCTCTCAGTGCTAAAACTGTGCTCACTTCTCCAAAAGGTGCTTGGTAACAGTGTGACTCAGTAGGAACAGAAAGAAAAAATACAAAATGCTGCTTTTCTTTCCAGAGGAATCAAAGTCACAGAGCAAGTCTGAAGGGAGAAGGTTGGCGAGAAGGACGTTGGCTGGAATTTCCAAAACGGAACCTTCCTTCATCTGTACTTCACGTCTAAAGCTTTGTACTCACCCTTGGCTTTGTTTCTAGTTGGATGGGAAACTGTTTTACAAAGCTATTTTCTCTCAAAAAAACAAATGAGATTTCATTAAGGGACAAAGAGGGAAAGAAAGATTAATCTGGCAATTTGCCTGATGAGCTGCATGGAATACACCGGTCATGTTATTCCTACATTTCTCTTGTGCCTACTTTATGTCTTGCATCTTTTACAAGTGTTTCTGTTTCAAGTGTTGCATGTGTTTCTCATCCTCATCTCTCCTCCCTGTCAATGGAAAAAGGTTGCCCTGACAACAAATTTATATTTTTTTCAATATCTTTTACATGGAACTGCTCACACATTTATACATTGCTTTTTCTACTTCCCATTGGAAAATATCCGCAATCCATTCTTTCACACTGCCAAGCGTTATCTATAATTATTTCTAAGTTATGATTTGGTTGTTGGAACTAGAGATACTCCAAGGACCAAATTCTACAGAGACCATGATAAGAATGCCAGTAGAAGCAACATTCACAGGAAGGGGATTATTATTTATACTGATCATGTGCTTAGCACTGATTGACTGCACAGATTGAATAAAGCTTACAAAATAAGGCCCAACTGCCTTGTCATTAAAAGATCTATCAGTGATCTCTTTGATTTTTGTCTCACTTTACTCACACTGAAACCAACGATGATTTTAGAGTTTATTTCTGTTCCCCTGCACTGCATTTCCTTAGAACCCACCCCACTGAAAAAGCAGTGAAGCTAAATAGAACACTGAAATTTATATTCTGACAGAGAAGATCAATAGGAGTAGGTTCCAAGTTATATGAAAATAGTTTTTACTTTCCACGTCAGCTGTGTATTTCATTTTAAGTGGCATAAATATTTTCAGTATAAATGATCATTTTATTTTTCTTAGAAATATTCAAATTCAAGCAAGAGAGAACTATTAAAGGCTGTATTAAAATTTCCGCTTTATGAATTTTTTGCATACTATGAGGATATTATGGGAAAAAAAAAGAATAAGGATGCAGAATCAAGCTGAACATAGAAATTTTGTAATAAAATAATTAAGTGAACTGAAAATTATGATAGAATGTAGGTGCTCATACTGGGCTACTTGATCATTAGGACACATTTTTAAAGGTAATTAAGGTTCACAGATAACACTTCGCCAAGGAAATGACCAAAAAGATTGGAATGTTAGAGCAGAGTAGCCGATACTCCACTGATATACCTTGTAGACAGATGGAAGAGAAATATAGAATATTTCTGTTCAACTGGTTGGCTGAAATTCATTCACCCGTTGAATGTTGTGATATGAATCCCAGGATTGATACAAGCATCCTAACTCATTTTCATGTTTTGAAAATACACTTTTCAAAGACAAAGGATTGCAATAACGATTGGAAAAACTTCGGTTTCTTCCCGTATTAAAACTTCAGCTTATTCTAGCAATATTTTTAGAACTAGGCTAAATTTAATATTTTTCTCAACATTGTTTTTTGATGGAAACCAGATTTTGACAGTACCAAAATTATTTCCTAAGGTATCTTTTCTCCATGGAAACGTAGAGCTTTTGAAAAACAAAATCCTTAATTTGTTAAAAATAAATATATTCTGGCAAATTTCAAAGTATTTTTGTGTATACATGCTATTGTACTGACTGATAAAAGATTCAGTTTAATCTTCTCTTTCCCCATTCTCCTTTATGTAGCAAGCACTACTCTCAGACAATTCATCTTGGAGTAAATTACGTTATGACAGAAAATCACAGTAAACCAGAAGATAAACAGTCCTACTAGAGAGCACAACACTTAGAGAAGAAAAAACGCAACTACGTTTTTCTATCAAACAGAAATTACAGGAGAAATGTTTGATTTAGCCATTTCCTCCAGAAAGTTGAAATTTTGTTCTCATTAACATAAACAACTTGTTTTCCAAGAAGCTTTAGTTAATTTTCTGATTCTGTTAATCTATAGAGGCATAAAGACGTGATGATTTTATATATATATACTGAACACCATATATTCCTTTCAGTGCAGTTAATGTTTCCTCCCGGAGATCCACAATGTGAATCACACTTACCGAGAAGGCAGCTGACACTGGTACTTGGATCAGTGTTACCCCAAAAAAGTTCTAACAGAATAAAGAAAACTTTCTTCAGCTGGGGAAAATTAACCTGAAGACTGGAATTCAAATTTCTCTGTTGACATTTAGTAGCTTTTTTCTGTCTATATAGCAAAAAAAGCCAAATATTTTTATTGATCTGTGCTTGGTTATGAAAGTAGAGCTTTTTGTCCGGAAATGAACGGAACCAAATAAGACAAATAATCTTCATTCATGTATTTATAAGCAAAAAGTTCAAACTGCAGGTATTTTATTACATTCCTAAGTACTTGGATGATTACTCATAAATACTTGCAATGTGCATGCCCAAAGATTCATTAAATGTAGAATAAATGCACCATGACAATTCGGTGGGACATACAGATGATATTTTTTTCTGCTTAAATAGTCAGTAAGTCAGAAACCTGAAAAAAACCTCTTGAGATTCAGGTGATGTCCCATCTACCAGGAAAAATGAAGCACAAGTAGGTGTATTTTAAAGTTCATGCAGTTCCGAAGTTGCTGTTAGTAGGAATATTCTGCTGTGTTCACAAAGTGGTTGAAATTTGCTGAACCATTGAAATACATGAACGTTACCTCCAATTTGGTTTCTAAACAGGTCTAAGAATTGTCCTTAGCATATTCCAGAAACAGAATAATACAGGAAATGGCATGAGGGGATCTGAAACTAAATTTCACATAAATTAGCTGACCAGAGAACCTCTTAGCCGTTGCCTCATATTACTGCACTACTTTGGGCCAATAAGCAGTAAATTATTTATATAATGTGTCAAAACATGAAAAAACAGAGAAGATAATCCCCAATAATGGCAAGTTTGTGGCATTTTCTATAATGCAGGAATCCACTGTTTTACCAACCTCACTGGATTCTTACGGACAACTAGGAAGAAGCAAAAGTCGGGTCTATTTTTCCCCAGATTTGGCTAGAAATTGTAGTCTGGATCTACGAAACACTTTTCCAATGAAAATGTTCTTCCAAAAAGGTTTTATTTTTGCCAAAAATGACATTTTCTTAGGGAAAAATATGAATGTGTTCCCAAAGAGTTTGAGAGATGATTCATGGCAACGAGCCGCACTCGCACTGTGAGACAACGGCGAGCTCTTCAGCTCACTGGAATTGCTTAAGCAGCTGAAGTAACAGACTGAAGGTTGAAGAGTATTAGTTCAGAAATATTTAGAGACTGACACAATATTTTTTACCATCGTGAATCAATTTTGAGCAAAAGTTGCTAATTAGACACAGGGCTATCTTCCTTGTGGATTGTTCTACCATATACAGCCCGGGAGAGTGAACTGTTGGGAGCCTGACAAAGCATATAAAAATGAAAAAACCCAGGACTATCCACGTAACTTCTTTAACAACTGAGAAGTGGTAGGAGATAAAGAGTTGAAAAAACATTTTTACGTGGCCTCTAACTTTGCCAAGAACTCATTAACTGGAATAAATTGTTCAGGAACCTTGTTACTGAGGGAAATAAAACTTTTACAGTATAGTGATAATACATATCTAATCTCCGCTTGGCTGTTTGCTACCGTATTTTTGTCTCATGTTTACACCCTAAAGTTCAAGCATTTGAGGTGTCAGAGAAGCACTTGATTTCCTTCTGTCCTGAGTGGCCATTTCGATACGGGAGAGAAGAAAAAGGAAATAAGGTGAGTATAATAAAGAATTACTGATTGGTCTTCAGTGCAGGGTCCAAGCAGACCCCATGATAGTTCAGATCTTGCAGAGATTTAACTAAACTTCTCCAGTAAAAGACCTCACCATAGAACTGGAACCAGATCAAACCCAATATGACAAATTTCCCATTCAGTTAATTCATATTCTTTTATTAATGCATCTCTTTGCTTCCTGAATCTCCACAAATTGTTGGCATTTCAAATGTAAGCATATGCAAAAAAGTGCCTTTTGAAAAAAAGTGATGATTTCATCAATATTCCTTGATCTTGTATTGGAATATAAGTGTGTGATCCACCCTCTGCTTATTTTCTAACTTCTGATTATGCTTTTGTGATTGCTTCTGAGCTCAGACCTGATGTTTCCACACAATTCTCTTTCATAGCTTCAAGATTTTTTTTCTGGAAACTTGATATAATTTCTTTTCATGTGTACTGATTTACATTCACCTATATTGAACTTAATCTGCCTGTTCAGTCTCTTCACTCCATAATTTCAAAGTTTACCTATAGTATTTGCAGTAAACTTAACTTTTTATTTCCCTTTTATTTCAGCAAATGAATTCACTTATAACAGCAAACTTTTTGCCCACTTGCTACTCTGCATTCCATATCAATTTTAAGTACATTGGCCCAGAAGCTGATGTGTGTGGAACCATAAACCCTCAAGTTTTGATGCCATTTTCCTAATTATTTATTTTTTTAATTCCTTCATGTATTCAACTTCCAAAATACTGTTCTGTCCAAAACTTTCACTTCCCTTCAAAACTGAATCAATTCTACCTAATTTGTTCATACTCGAGCTTGTCTTCACGAGGTGTTTTCAGCTGATCTTGTCTTCACATTCTCCAGCTTCTAGGTCCCTTTTTCATAGTTTTTTTTCCTTCTTTCATCATCTTTTTTCCTAAATCTCTGTAACTGTATCCTTTCAGTGATCTAACTACTTGTGCCATCTGAGCACTCTTTTGTCCTTTCTTTCTCTACCTCCTTTTCTTTGCATTTTCCCCTCTTCTACTCCATCACTGTGTATTAATTATACCAGCTCAATTAATCCTATAACATTATTTTTTAATCAATACTTAGCAGCAGAAACTCAATAGAAAGAGGATACTCGGTAAAAGATCTGAATAAGAGGACAGCTTAAAAAATACTACCAACATCAATGAAAACCTACAACCCGACAAAAAACCTTGTTTCTTAATAATGTCATGGGGCTGACATCACAGTTTTAGCCACAGAAAAGGTATAAAAAAGGTAGAAACATGATAATAAACTGTCTAAGGGAATAAGAAGGCTAATGAAACAATTTGGCCTGGGAACTGCTATTTTGGGGCTACTGAACAATGTTGAAATCGATGCCAATGACCGTCAAATCCCTTTACATTGTGTGCATTTTTGCTTTATGTATTCTTAACTTGGCTTTCGTTAGCCTGAGGGCACGAACAAGATTATCTCATCATACATAAATAAATAGTATTTATTTAGCATAGTCACTTAATCATTCTTGAACAAACTCCATGAATCTTTTAAACACAAGAAATCCTCCAAGGCATTTTTCTCTGGCACAGAGAGGCATTCTGATAAGTCTTTGACACTGGGAGGAAATTTCGGCATCACTCAAAGTAATGGCAGACCTCCCACTGGTTTCTAAAAATCCAATAATAATATACATTGCAAATATAAATATAGACACACTGTACTGAGTTTGTGTGGCAAGGTTTTGGTAGCAGGAGGGCTACAGGGTGACTTCTGTGAGAAGCTGCTAGAAGGTTCCCCCATGTCCCATGGAGCCACTGCAGCTGGGTTCAAGATGGACCCACCACTGGCCAAGGCTGAGTCCATCAGCATCAGTGGGAGCATCTCTGGCAGAACATAGTTAAGAAGGGAGGAAAAAACCAAACTGGGCAATTTCAGCCCAGGAGAGAAATGAGAATATGTGAAAGAAAGAACTCTGCAGACCCCAACGTCAGTGAAGAAGGAGGACAGGAGGTGTTCCAGGCGCCAGAGCAGGGATTCCCCTGCAGCCCATGGTGAAGACCACACACACACAGAGTTCAGAAACTGATTTTTGTTTCATATAATTTTAAGTCAAAATATTAATTTCCCTTCTGTGATATTGTAACTGATTTCTTATCTTCTAAAGCCACTGGGACATTAGAGAATGTCATATATACATTCTAAATAATAAAAGTTATGTGACTTCTAATGAGAATTTCCGTATATGTTCTTTTGGCGCATTGTTCCTGAAACGGTACAGAATTTTTAGACAAATACTTATGACATATTGCAAATTTCACCAAGACGGACTGACTTTATTGTATTTATTATCAGGGTTTGCCTTGCCATGATGGATTTTTCATTCATGTGGTGTGAAATCTAAATTGAAACCTGAAATTTGAAAAAACTCCACTGAATTTCAGAATAGCATCAACACAGGAGAGCTAAAATTGGATGAACAAGGAAAAAGAAATGGTTTGAATAAACCAGCTGTGATTTTGAAGACTCAGTGAGCTGGCCAGCTCTTCAGCTGGTATAAATCAGCAAAAAAACATTGAAGTAATCTGAACCACACTAATCCTTTCTAGACAAAGATTTGATCTCCATTTTCTTCTTCTTCCTCCATCTCATTCAGAATGAATTTCAAAGCACATTATTAAACATAATTTTATTGGTTTTGTTTCTTTTTTCATTATGCTTGATAGTCTACTAGAGTTAGCTAAATCATACAGATTTTTAATGATTGGAAAATTGCGTATGATCTAGTAGCGTAAAATGGGTATCAACTGCCATTTGCAGTTATCTTTCCATGACAGAAAAATTTAAATTTAGCTTACAGTATAATTATTTTATAACATTTTAAAATTGATTTCCTATTTCTCTCATATAGTCTGAAGTTGAATGTGAGAAAAGCAATGCCAGTTATTAACACTGTTCCCAGCATAAATATACAAACTTCTGGATTATACACCCTCTTCCAGACCAAATCAAATCCACTCTAAGACACCCAGACATATCCAGGCTGAGGAGCAGTTCAAAGATTGATCACATTTAGAAAAATGTTGGTCCATATTTTTAATAGACTATGACAATTAAAGCGCATTTTTCCCAATGTTAATAAGTTCTTCATATAACTTTCACAAGAGGTCCATTTTACTTTCCTCTGATCATACTCATGCAAACATTATTAACAATATTCCTTTATCCTTTTTGAAAGTTATTCCGAGAAACTGTGGTGATCAGGAATTGTGTAGGGCAAGTAAAATGCTATGTAAGTAATAAAAATTAGATTATGCAACATATAAATGACAGGAATGTTTATGGAACCTACATATGAAAGCAAATTTTATAGATTAAATGTAAAATCTCATAAGTCACTAAGCCCCTTTAAAGATTTTAATAAAATTGGGATCCATTGAATTATCATTATTATAAAGTTTTCCATCCTGTAGCAGCACATTACATGAGTGCACAACACAAATGCTCAGGATGGTAATCTCTTACACACACTGCACTTAAGTTTTCCTGTATTAAGCATTTAATTTCTGAAAATGAGAAGAAGATGTATTCTATTGTAAGTGACTTAATGAGAAGCAGCTCAGCAATACAAAATTAAAAGTTCTACTTATATTACTCTCAGCTACTACAGTCTGTTTTGAAACATCTGTCATGATTTAAACTCCAGTTGAATCCAACTTGTGCAAAGCCCAAGGACAGTAAAAAGCTAAGCTTATTCTTGCCATCACTGAAATACACGGGAACCTTTCCTATTAGCTGTAGTGAGTAAATCCTCATTAATTAAACGTATTTACTACGACACTGAACTAAGAAGAGTAGGTAAGTCACTGCTGAATTGACACCAAGATGTAAGGATGGTGCTAGTTTCTTTAGAAGATTTAGGAAGTCTTTATTTTTAGTATCAGTTCAGGACACAATCTTTTTTCCATAAATTACAGTACTTAGCTGACATTTGAACCAGTAAAAAAAATAAAGGGCCATTTTAGAAAATATCTTAAAAATTAAGCTCTTTTAGCTTTACAGGGTTAAAAGCTTTTTATTATTATTATTTTTAGTTAATGTTCTTAACTTTTTATGAAGTTTATAATAATACGTGTGAAAAGGATTTTGACAATTTATACAAAAATCATTACTGTGGCAGGAACATTTTTGATTTGTGATGCCATGACTGCAAATTCCAACAAAATAATTGTAAGTATTAAGCTGCCTCTTAGCTAGCTTGCTACGCTCAGTAGCTTCTTTTTAAGAATATTTACAATATTAATATTTATTAAAAGGGAGGATCACAAAATCACAGAATCACAGAACGGTGAGGGTTGGAAGAGACCTCTGGAGATCATCCAGTCCAACCCCCTGCCAGAGGAGGTCCACTCAGAGCAGGTCCCACAGGAACGTGTCCAGGTGGGTTTTGAATGTCTCCAGAGATGGAGACTCCACCACCTCTCTGGGCAGCCTGTTCCAGGGGTCTGCCACCCTCACAGGAAAGAAGTTCCTCCTCGCGTTGAGGTGGAATTTCCCATGTCCCAGTTTGTGCTCATTGCCCCTTGTCCTGTCCCTGGGCACCACTGAAAAAAGCCTGGCCCCATCCTCTTGACACCCACCCTTTAAGTATGTATAGGCATTGATCAGATCCCCACTCAGCCTTCTCTTCTCAAGACTAAAAAGACCCAAGTCCCTCAGCCTTTCCTCATAAGAGAAATGCTCCAGGCACCTAATCATCTTTGTGGCCCTCTGTTGTAGCCTCTCCATCAGTTCCCTGTTCTTCTTGAACTGGGGAGCCCAGAACTGGACCCAGTGCTCCAGATGTGGCCTCCCCAGGGCAGAGCAGAGGGGCAGGATGACCTCCCTCCACCTGCTGGTCACACTCTTCTTAATGCCCCCCAGGATGCCGTTGGCCTTTTTGGCCACAAGAGCACATTGCTGGCTCAGGGTCATCCTGATGTCCACCAGGACTCCCAGGTCTTTTTCCTCAGAGCCGCTCTCCAGCAGGTGACCCCCAACTACTGGTGCCTGGGGTTATTCCTCCCCAGGTGCAGCACCCTACACTTGCCCTTGTTGAATTTCATCAGGTTACTCTCTGCCCAACTCTCCAGCCTGTCCAGGTCTTGCTGAATGGCAGCAACTAACAAATGTCAAACAGACATTGGATAAATGTTATACTGAAATTAAATATGTTTTGCATTACTGGCTATCTTTCTTGGTTTCACTCTGTTTGCTCAGTGTTTGCTAGTACATTTGCTTTTTACCGCAACGTTTAGAGAGGAAATTTCCTGATTTCTGCTTTATAATGTTACCACAGTCCATAACGACACCATAGAACTATCTGCGTTACATCACTGCTTTTCTCAAATTGTGTTCCAGTCTTTCAGAAGGAAAAGGGGGGTTGGAAACTGCTTACTCTAGAGTACAAATCACTTCCCTTCAGTTCTAGAATACACGTAGAAGTTGCAAGAAATAAAGTTTCAATTTCTTTACCCTATTTGCAATGAAAAGATGTAACTGCATGTACAACAGCATAGTAGTTTACTAGTTTATGAAGCCAGTGAGATTTATGGCCATGGTCCAGGTGGCCCTTATATTCAAATACACACATTTTCTCAGTGGAATTCTTAAAATTACTAGCATGGTTGAAGTTTATCACAGCACAAATACTTTGCTGGGTCAGTACTTATACGACAGTCATGTGGTGAGTCCCTCCTTTATCTCACATGGAGATCCTAAATTGTCTGATCCAGGAGTACAGCTTCACTTCCACAAATGATAAATAAGATATATAACCTGGCCGCTGCAGGAAATTTATTTCGTTTACTGTGTCCGGTGAGAGGTTACAATGTAGGGTGGCCATAAAAAAAATAGATATATCTGCTTTTGACAAGTCAAACAGAATGGCCAAAGAAGAAAATAACACAGCTTGTGCCAATGAGTAAAGTAAATAGTGCTGCTTCAGATAACTCATAATTGATTTAAAATCATTATGATTTTTCTCAGTTGCCCAGAAACTATCATGTTGTATTAAATCTAAGTTTATCATCTCTGCATAAAACCAGCAACATTTATCCTAGACACAGACTCAAATCTCAGTATTTTCATAAAGTATCCTCCAGAGAAAATAAACTGGCCGTGATTTATCCTTCTAAAAGTTGCCAAGATTTCAAAGGAAAGAAAATGTTTGTTAATAAAAAATTAAGTTCTTTTGACAAACTAGTCTACTGATAAAAAAAGGAGGTTTTATAGCTTACATCACTTCTAGGAAGATATGGAAAATCATTAAAGATACAGCTAAAAGATTTATGACTGCAGCTGATTATCAGGAGAAGTTGCTCTTTTACAATAAATACAGTATTTATTGTTCCATAGTAAATTTCTATTAAGCCAAATAAATCTGCTTTTCAAACAAACTAGTTTCTAGGTGTCTACTTAAACCATGAAAACACATAAATTATTAATATAATTGCATGTATAAATATAAAATAAATAAATAAAATATATTTATTCAGTTTTTCGTGTAACTTTCCCATCTTGACTCCCGTTGGCTCTACCAGCTGCTTATTACATGTACATCGCACAGATTTTTCTACTCCATACTCTGGTTTGGGGATGGGGCTTCTTATTTTACATAAATTTGGTTGCTTTCATTAGAATGAGTCCTGCAATGAGCATAACTGTGAAGCAACTGAGCTACCAATCAAAATGGTACAAAATTTCTTAAAATTAGCTCTGTTCCAGCATAAATTTGTTATTACATGATGCTTCCCTCTAACATACATATTCACATGCAATTGGATAATTCTCCTGCCATATTAGACTTAGATATGCATTTATGTTAATATCTTAAACTAGACATCAGACTATGTGCAGCCAGAAAAAAAAATCCCGTGTACAGAAATTGCAAAAATTGTAAGAATTTACAGAAAAATCAGTTTTTCCTTTAGATGTCTTATTTCTTTGAAACTTATGAATTACTTTTTTCTTTTAACTTAGCTAAGTCCCTTAATACATTTTGAATCTGCCTCAAAATGTCACTTGTAATATATTTCATAGTATATTTTGTGGGGCAGAACATGTACCGACAAGTATCTATATTTGGCAGGTTCTCATTACTGTTGTAATCTTTTTTTGCAGCAGAGTATGACTGGAACAAAATTTAGGAGAATTATGGAATATAGTTTTTTCTTCCAATGTTATGTCTCTTTGTTCCTGGCTGCTGCTAAGACTCTCTTTCTGTTTCTGCAATCTGAAGTTGTAGCAATAATTTTATTCTCTATTTTTTCATCTGAAGTGACCTTTGGCAGGTTTCCTCTAGCATTGAACCATATGCATATGGGTCATCTTGGATTGGCTGAAATCATTTCCTATAGGAAAGCTGTAAAATCGGGATATTGTCTTCCAGCAATATGTGAAAATATACATATTTTGGCTTGTCTTTGGCTTTCTCTCATTCCTATGAGCTTGTCCAATACTGCACAATATTGTTACAAATTCTGATTTAAATTCTTTCCATTCAACAGGAAGCCATAGCTTTCCCCTTCATCCAGCTGTTGCTTCACTTGGTTACGCGTTATCCAGAGAATGTTACTCTGCTCCCATTTTCCAACACAGAAGAACACTTCTGGTTGTTTTGATGTAGTAATAATTTGAGAAGTTTTCTATAAATTTACAGGAGAGATGTGGTACAAGATATGATTACTTTAGTAATGATCTGGGTCTAAATTTGGGAGGTTATTTTTGAAGAGAAAAAGTACTGAGGAAAGGTTTCCAGTTCATGAAAGGCACTACACAGGAAACACATACTGCTGGGAATATGCAGTGTTTTCATGATATGAAATGAAAGGAGTCTGTGAAATACTAGAACTTTTTTTCTCAAAATAGTGGATTTATCAGTTTCTGATAAAGCTTTATCTGTGTTAGAATTTCCCTGCAAATATTTGTCAGGTTTCCTACTTGCTTATTTGTGTCCCTGTATCCACAGCTTGCAAATCTCCCAAGTCTCACCAGTCCACACTGTAGATTTAGAAGAGCCAAAGAAACGATTTTCAGAGCATCAGTGATGTCAAGGCTTCCTCAAATCTCAGCTCACCAGCAAATCTGGATGGAAGTTTTCTAAGGAAACACAGTTTGACTGGAAAATGCCAGTTCATCAAATATGAATATGACTTTTACAAATTAATATGATGCAGTGAACCACAGAGAGCTCACCTTACAGTCTACATCTTACGCCCTACATCTGGGTTGGTAATTCATGGAATCACAGATGGTTGATGATGGAAAGAACCTCTGGAGGACACTTGGTCTAAACCTCTGGCTCAAGCAGGGACACCTAGAGCTGGTTGTCCAGAACAATGTCATAGAATCATAGAATCACAGAATGGTTTCTGTTGGAAGGGACCTTAAAGACCATCCAGTTCCAGTCTCTTTCCCTGGGCAGGGACACCTCCCACCAGACCAGGTTGCTCCAAGCCCCCTCCAACCTGGCCTTGAACCCCTCCAGGGATGGGGCAGCCACAGCTTCTCTGGGCAACCTGGGCCAGGCTCTCACCACTCTCACATGTCCAGACAACTTTTCAATATCTCCAAGGAAGGAGACTCCACAGCCTGTCTGGGCGACTTGTGCTGGTGCTCGATCACCCTCACAGTAAAACGTGTTTCCCGATATTCAGGAAAAAGCTCTTGTGTTCCAGTTTGTGCCTGTTGTTTCTTGTCCTCTCACTGGATTCCACACCGAATTAAGACTTTCTGATCATTATAATGTATGAATATTACCACTGATTTTACTGAGTGATTTTATCTTTAAAGGCTCCATATTTTTTCTAAATTGGACAAGATATATTTATTTTTTTAGGATTTCCTTCGAAAGCCTATTTTCAGGTCTCTTTTCCATCTCATTGTAATATTCCTTTTTAGTAGTTCCCCAAACAGAATTTCTGCTTTATAAGGAGTTCTGTCAGCTGAGACGGAATAGGTTTTACTTGGTCAGCACTGTCCCACTCTTTCTGTAGACAGATGAACTACTCTCTCCAAGTCTTTCATTCTCTCTTTTTAAATTACAATATCCCTGTCTCCAAAGAGACACCGAATTTCAGCTGGCTTCTGTTCCTCTAGGACCAACATCCAGACCTCTCTGATTCAGCGTTCCCTCATCTTAATCTTTGCATACCTTCAATGTCATCAGAGACATACGGCAGATAAGGTGAATATCACGATTCTTTGGTTTTCTCTTGCAATTTTTGACTCATGTTTCTCATGCTTTGGAACCAAGGACTTCAGGAGCCACCTTCGGCTTTTTTCCTGAACTCGAGAAGGGACTGAGAACCTTAATGCAGATACCTTCCTGGTCTGCAATTAGAATATTAGGTGGTGGCTGTTCACATCATTCTATCAAATTTTGAAGTGTTCCACAAAGTGTAATGGATCTAAAAGCTTAGGGGGCAGTTGAAAACAAGGTACAAATAACAAGACGGCGGCAGTAACACCTGAATTCCAATGGTCCTTGGGGAGGTTTGCAATAGCTAATGAGAACCAGACAGACAGAAATACTGGATGCATAAACAGAGGTGGAATTCCTAAAAAGAGGAATCAATTCATATAGATCAGGAACAACTCAAGGAAAATAAAACTTCCATGTCTGTCTGTAATTAGTGGATAACAGAATACAACTGTGCAATGCAAGAAACACTGGTAGAAGGAACTGGATGGTACTTATATCTTTGTGCCCACCTTTGCAAATTGGAAGTGTTAAGGACAATGCAATGACATAGCAAACACGTAAGAACTTGCACAACAGACAAGGAAAAAAAAAGAGAGTTTATGACCTTTGGAAGAAGGGGCAGGACTCAGGAGGTCTGCAAGGCTGTTGTGTTGAACCATGAAGTGACAAGAAAAGAAACCATGCATTCATGATGTGAATTTGGCATACTAAGACATTATTTTAAAAGAATATTTCCTGAGGAAACCATTCCTTCAATGGTTTACAAATAACGGAATTTTTTTTAAGTAAAGGTACTGAAATTGGATTCTATACTTTTGGACATAAGATAGAGTTTTAAACATAAGAGCAGACCCAAATCATCTGTCCAACCATATGCAAGTCAGAATCCTGACTTCTGGTACTTGAGAAATTACTGAGGATATAATAAAACTAAGACAAAAATAAAAATATAAAGCTTGAACTGGTGTCATAGCAACTCCCATAGATCAGTTTACATTTTCTCTTTAGTACTGAGCTAGGTTGAAAAGCCCTAAAGATAGTAGACAATATGTTGAGAGTTCTGCAGGAATCAGATGCTTGAACAACAAAGTGTGAATGTTTTATGGAAAATGATGCTAAATTATGTCTAGTCCATCTGACCAGACAAGGAGTATTTATGGTGGGAGGAAATCCAGTAGAAAAGCTTAAATCCAGGCTCTACCAGAATCACAGAATCTTCATGGCTGGAAGGGACCTTTGAGATCATCGAGTCCAACCACCAAAAAAAAAAAAAAACCCAACTCCAAAAAAAAACCCCACCAAAAACCCCACAAACAGACACAAGCCAACTATCTCATGCACTAGAGCATGCCCTGAAGTGCTTGAATGCTTGAGCTACCAGGAAAAAGGGAATTTTGCATGTGTGTGTGTGTATCTCCCCGCCTCCCCCAGACCCTCCTGGGTCATATTACCTAAACTGGGGAGAGGAAAGTGAAGCACTTTGCTCTGGAATAACCCATTGCACAATGTTTATATTCCACCAGCAGCTGACTAGAGGGACAACAGAATTATCTGGAATTCCTTCTCAACTCTGAAAAAGGAAACTTCACTGTATTTGCTTTTGTTGTGTGGTTACAGCAATTATTACTTACCCGATGCTGGCCAACTCATTTTAGAGTCCACTTGCCCATCTGACTCCTCCATGAGATACCTGTGCCATCTGCAGTTGATTAGCCAAGCAATAAGGCATAAATTAATCTACAGTGTTGTGAAGGGCATTGACAAATTCAAAGAGCGGGGAATGGAAGTGGATGTTTCAGAACTATGTGAAACACAGAAAACCTGACATTATGATGTCTGTGTGTAGGTGGCATTTAGGGGAACTACTGACACAACAAGAGTGTGCTTAGAAGAAAAAAGGAGGTAAATTTTAATTTTAATTTTTTTTTAATGTTTTAATTTAACAGATCCAAATGTTATTCCTCTCCATGTTTTCCTGTAGAAAATGGTACCATTATAAGCACACATGGTTAGATTTTTAGCAGATACCAATAATTAGAAGCACCTTCATGGTTTTGATGCATGTTGTTTGTAAAGGATCAAGAAATGTGTGGATATTATAACTGAAAAATATAATTTTTCTTTGTGACCTGCTACAGGGCATTTCTTTAGGAAGAGACCTGGTGGACAATAAATTGCCCATGAGCCAGAAATGTGCCCTTGTCTGGAGAACTGCATCCAGAACTGGGCTCCCAAGTTCAAGATGAGCAGGGAACTACTGGAGAGAGTCCAGTGGAGGCTACGAAGATGATCAGGGGACTGGAGCATCTCTCTGCTGGGGAAAGGCTGAGAAACCTGGGGCTGTTCAGCATGGAGAAGAGCAGACTGAGAAGGGATCGATGCTGAGCAATATCTAAAGGGTAGGTGGCAAGAGGATGGGGCCAGGCTTTTCTCAGTGGTGCCCAGGGACAGGACAAGGGGCAATGAGCACAAACTGGGACCTGGGAAATTCCATCTCAACATGAGGAGGAACTTCTTTCCTGTGAGGGTGGCAGACCCCTGGAACAGGCTGCCCAGAGAAGGTGTGGAGTCTCCTTCCCTGGAGACATTCAAACCCCGCCTGGATGCATTCCTGTCCAACCTGCTGTGGGTGACCCTGCTTTGTCAGGGGTTGGACTAGAAGATCTCCAGAGGTCCCTTCCATACCCTTCTGTGATTCTGTGAAAAGATGCTTTTCAATATTCTCATGGATATTGTGTACACTAATATAGCATTCAAGAAAATACATCCAGTAAATACAGTGACAGTATTAGTCATTGAAAGAATCTAGGTGGACTGTTGATGAATTTTAACTTGACATGTGGTGAAAGCAGTGAAATACAATGAACTACAAGACAAAATAATTTGAACTTTAATGCTAAAGAAACGTTACCGGCAGCTTTCATTCAGTAATGACCAATTAAAAGCATTTAGCACAAGCGCCAGAACACTTCTAAAGCCCCTGTCCAGAGATATCTGCAGGAAAAGGAGATTTAGATTAGGACCCTAACTTATTTAAGTGCCTGATTGCCAGCTGTGGTTGAGTCCAATCACACATAACAACAGTTCAGGGGTTGTATCTGAAAAAGGATTTTGGCATCTAAAATCTACGTCCAAAAATGCAGCCTAAAATACCATCCTGACTGAGCTTCTAGACACTTTTATCCCACTTGAGCCTGTCTGGGACACAGCGAGAAGGCGGAAAGTTTCTGGAGATGCCTGATCTGGCTCCAATGAAAATGTAATAGTGCATTTTTTATGGTGTAAATTGGTCACAGAAGGACATTTTAGTTAACAAGGCAATGGTCAGAGCACTTGCCTAGGCAACAAGAAACTAGCAGCAAGACATCTTACCACTTCTGTATCCCCAATAGCTGGATTGCAGGATCATTTTTCTTTCAGTGCATTCCTTTACTAGCAGAATGCATCGCTTTTTGTTCTTTTCGTACCCTTCGGTGTGAGAGGAAGAAGAAAAGAACCTCTTTGATGCTAATTTTGAATTACATTTCAATTAAATGATTTTATTGAAAGGGTGTTATTGAACACCACCAGTACTTTAATACATGGCCTGACCATAATCATAGAATCATAGAATGGATAATCTGCACAGTATTATTCCTCTCCAGGCTGCCTAGCAGCCTCTGATAGTGTTAAATGATTAAGGTTAATGTAATTATGAATCTTAAGCTGAATATGAAAATAATTTCTTTTGATGGCAATATATAAAGAACTATTCCTGGCATTTGTTCACATACAAATTGTAAAATTGTGGTATTTTAAGTTTTATATGTCACCAGCACATAAAATCCATCTCACAATGCTGTGAAATACTAGCAATGTGCCATCTGAGACTTTGGCCTGTATCACCTTATAAATATTTGTTATGTGAAATTTAGTTCATTTCTGGAAAATCAACTTGAGCTGGGGAGCACTGAAAGCATCAGCTGTACAAGTTCAACCTTAACGGCATTCTTTGACCCCTAAAACGTCTCTCACTGCTGGCAATAAATAAGTGAATTTTACTGTAATAATTTTGCCGTATTGTAAGTTTCTCCAGTGGTGTGGGACCACTCCAATCTAAGAGGAAGGGAGGTGCACTGTCAGGTCAGGAAGAGAGCAGACTGTGTGAATTAGGTGGCCGGAGGAGGATGTCTAGGTTCTCTGTTGAAGGCTCTGCCCCAACCCATGAGATGTGAGCTATCAGCATGACATACATTACATTTCTCTCTTTACAAAAAAATTAAAGTAGTTTCATTAACTTGTAACGTTTTTCAGATTAATTTGATGGATTCTAAAGGGAGGAACAGAAGCTCTGTACATTTTTTACGGTAACCAAACCCCTCTCCTATTAAAGGATCTTATTTTAAGTGGGAGAAAATAAGACTGGGAGAAAAAACGTGAGTTGGATAAAAAAATGGTTGCTTAAAGATGTCCAAGAAACAGTGAGCTAACCGAAAATATGCTTCCCTGCGCTTGAGACAAGCATTAGGCGAGCTATAGAAAAATCATCTCCATGCTCTCCCACTGTCTTGAAAATCTCTGTGGTTTTATTCCCAGGAGCACAGAGTGATTTGTATCAAATTTATTCATTTCAGACCACCACAGAGTGGAATAAATGTTTTTCCATAAAGTATGTGCACTTTATGCTCTTACTTCACAGTCTCCCATGTAAACAGCAACTGATTAGTTCAAGTATCCCTTCGTTCCAACTGTCACATTGACCATCGTTCTTCACAAATTATACAATTCACATCTGGTGCCTCAGCCTTGGGAGCTCTGCCATGGACTTCTATATCTATCCTTGCTTTTTTGGCAGAACCCTTTCCTTCTACCAGCTTTCAAGCTTCAACGCATGCTTTTTTACGTGTTGTGACAAATACACACTTTAATTGCCGCCTTGTGCCAAGGTCAGAGACAAACAGGGAACTGTTGCTCTGGCTCTGACAACTCTTTAAAGCCTTACTCATATAATTCAGCACCAACAACATCTATGTCACCTGCAGGGCATCCCTGAAAAATTGTGGAAAATAAACTCAAATGAAATACGTTATTTTTTTCAAGTTAGGAATGTTACTGGTCATAGCAGTTTGTATAAATTATATTTGTAACTCAAGAGATGTGTTTCAATTTCTAGAGAGGCCCATAGTGGATATATTCCATGTGATTTTTTAAGGGGATTATAATCATAGAATGTTTTAGACCTATATTGATCTCCAATAAGAGAGGATCGGATTCTCTTGCATTCTTTAATCACTTCCCCCTATCTGATCTGAACCCAAAGCCTTGCTATTCTGATTATGCTACAGGTTCTCTGTAAAAATGCAAATAGCTGGGTAAAGCAATGGAGAATATTATCTACTTTTTTGTTTTAAATTACCATCATGTAATTGATTCATACTTGTTTCTGCTGAAAATTTGTCAGCATATATACTTCTCAATTAGGAGAATACATATTATTCAGTTAAGTGTTCAATTAGGCTGATATTAAGTACAATAGTTCTCGTGAGCCTACATTAAATATTTACTTATTTTTTTGGATCACAATCTCGATAATAGTGCCCATCTCATAGAGGTAACCTTAGGAAAGGATATAGAAATTAAAATACGTGATACGACTTTCAGACAAAGTTTTAGGAGATCAGTGAGATAGTTGTCAAAACACGCTGATGCTTTTTTTAAAGTGTGAAGCCAGTTTTGTGTGTCTCTGTTCACTCAGGTTTTGCTCTGGTAAACTGTAAATAACAAAACTTGTCAGATCTGAATATCCAAATGCTATTATTTTGAAAAGTTGCCTTGTAAGGGTAAAATAAATAAATAAGTAAATAATGATAGGTTTTCCACTAAGGAGTGTGGAAATATAATTTGTACTCATAGAACTGCTCCAGTAAGTCACTTTTCATAGCAAATTTATGCTTCTGTTAAACTAAATGTAATATTTTCCCTTTAAATAACATAAACAAAATCTTAAGATGCTAAGTTTATTTTCCACTTATGGCAGAAAAGGAGAGCTAAGGCTTCCATAGTGCTAAAGTATATTTTAAGTGGATTTTAGTATCATAGGGGGAATAATTGTAAAAGATGCTGTACTTCAATCCAACTCAGAAAAGGTTTTCTGTGGTCTTTGAAGCAAAGTATTTCTATTTCACAAATGGGTGCTAACCATAACATAACAGCATCAAGGGCATTGTGGCAACCTAATCTCACATGTCAAGTGATGGTTATGACACTAATTGATCCGTTATACAAACAGCAGTCATTCTTTGGCTTTTCAAGATCAATAAGACATAGTAATCCTTGTATTTAGTATGACAAAGGTCTGGAGAAATGCTGCACGTATACTGTGCAATGTGAAAATGTAATTCATGGGGAAAAGGCTCATTATAATCTAACAAATACCTCATATACAGATTTGGCAGATTCAGGTGACGGCAGGAGATGCTCTGTACCGCTGCATTTGGCTATAAACACAGCCCTCCATTTCTCTGCCAATACCGACATACTTGAGAATTCAGTCTGATCTTATTTTCATAGGGAAAACACAGTTTCTAAGAAAGTATCTCAGTCTACACCTTCTTACAAACTTTTTTACCATTTCTTACATTAAAGATGTCAGAGTGAAAAAATTCTAGGACACTTTGTGAGAAGGCAGCTCATTCCTGAGTATCTGTCATTAAAGTAGTAAGACTTTCAGGAATAACTCTTTATTGCAATCAACTGTTTGTCACAAATAAAATGTAGTGCTTTATTCAACAGTCTCTACATGAAGCAGCCCAAAATGTGGGCACTTACTGCCAATACTTTATCTATTTTCAGTTTAGAGACTGATGCAGTTTGCTCTTAGCTTCATTTTGCAGTTTAGCACTCATTAAGTCACCTATTGAAAATTATTACAAAAATTGAATATTACAATATTATGAATTAATGGATATTACCATTGACATTGGTAAATCAAGGAGCAGTTACTTCACCAGGAAGCAAGTGATAAGTGTGAATTATCACCACGTAGACCAGGATGCCCAGCGAGCAAAGGTACTAAGTCAGTATTTGAAGAAAGCTCAGGACCCTGAGGGAACTCCCAGCCTTTAGTAGCCCTGCCTGATCCCGCCACACTGCCCACAGCCTACAAATACCATTTTTGAGAGAGTAAATGGTTAAATCAGTCCTGGAATTGAATCTATCATGACTACAGTTCATCATTTCACCAGAAAATTGCAAACCTAGTGCTGAAAGGAGCTAACCAAGTGATGCAAGAGCCCTAGTTGCCCGTAGACAACATGCAAGAAAATCATCAACATGTATAAGAAATTCCAAACCATAAACATATCATTTTCTGTAAATATATTTTTTTCTTGATAATATATTTGATGAGCCAAAATAATTTGGCACCTGTATTTTTTTTGTACCCAAAAACCAGTATGAAAGCTCAAGCGTATGCACCCTTTGTAAATACCCAACCCAACGAGATGGGGCCAGTGATTTTTTTTCATATTCTGAAAGTATCCATTATCACATCCTAGTATCCCATCCACTCTCTTACCACAAATAACCTATAAGTAAATGAATAAAATTCATTTCAATTATTTGTAGATGATACAGTCCAAGAACCTGGATTATCATGGGACTCTCTGAACAACTCGAAGTGAACTCATCATTCACATATCCAGAAGGAAAATCAGATTTCTACCAGATTAAAAAATACAATCTTAACAAACATATGATACATGTGTATAAAATATTAGTGGAAAAGAGGAAAATAACCATTGTTGTGGAACTGCAAAACATTTTTAAGGTACTTACACCACCTGCAGGCTCCAAAAATGAATAAAAGAAAAGGCACTCTGTCTTTTCCTCTGTGTTTAACAGCATTTCCTATTATATTTTCCCTTACATTTATAATTGCTTCTTTTAACTAAGCTTATTATTATTATATCTTTATGTATTCTTTTCCATTTTATTTTCCTATATTGTAAAAAAGTCGAATTTAAGATAAAATAACACAGCAGATACTGTAGAATATTCTGTTTCTGGATTGCACCTTTCTACATTTTACTATTTTAAATTTTTATATAAACTCTTTAAGCTACAATTACTTCAATAATCATCCTGGGAAAAGCAACAAGGGAATTTCAACAATTTATTTGACTGAGATTTATGTCTTGTGTTTACCTTGATTTCTTTATAAATATTGATGGATTTCATTGAAAACCTGTTTGATTTTTAGATACTTCTTGACTTCGGTTTTCACTATGACCAACAATACATCCCCAAATTAACTACTTCTTAGATAAAAGCCATTGAGCTCCTGTGACTGAAAAAGGAGTTTATTTATTTTCCTTTTCTATGAATTTTCTGAGATTGTTATTTGACAAAGGCAAATGTCTTTTTCCAAACAGATAATTTTATGTGTGTATAAACAACTAAAGAGAACATCCACATACCATATGTAGATTGAATATAAATTAAACGCACTGAGAATGCCCTGTTCCTACTTTCCAAAAGTCTTGTTTTTCAGTAGACACAATATCCTCATTAATTCCAGATGCTGGAGAAAGAGAGATAGTCTCTAAGGCAGCCAGACTCCCAGTGGGATGTATGTAGAAGTTAATTCCAGAGAGGTGATGCTGAGTAGTATGGATGTAAGGATACAAAAGAGAAACTTGGGGAAAGAAAATGATGGGAAGAATTGAAGAATTTCAGAACAAGCTGAAAATTCCACACTACTGCAAGAAAAGCACGTTGGAGAAGCACGAAAACAATGCAATAAACTCTTCTACTACAAATGTCACAGAAAAAGGTAGTAGTAGATGGTGAAAATGTAGCTTCAGCCCACAGTTATTTCAAATTATCAGTCCTAGGGGATATCAAAAATAATTCTGAAAGTAGTCTGCTCCTGACATCAAATCACAAATCTGAAGATCCTCAATTTCTTTTGAGTAAACCCAAAATTTTTTCTGAGCTCCCAGCGCAGAGATGTGATGAAACAAGATTTTAAAGAAGTGAAAGTGGTCATCGTGGCTGCCAAGTATAGCAGAGCTACCAACACAGATTTCATGAGCTATTTGTCAAAAGCAGAGTAATTTCTTAGGGTATTTTGAAACTATAATTAGTAACTTATGAACTATTTATGTCCAGTTCACCTCACTGGGAAATACACATTTAGAGCAGCCGTATGAAGCAGCGGCCAACAGACTGGTAAATACAGATTTCCTGTCACACTACTTCAGGACATCTAAAATCCTGAAATACATCAAAGAAAGCAATATTTCATAAACTGTCCATCGGGGCATGTCTGGAGAGTGCAAAAAGTTGGGTTTCCCACATCTATTTGAAGGGCTTTCAGCTTGCATTTCTTCCAGAGTTTCCTTTTTGTTTTGCCAAAATTAACTATGGTATCGTAGGTATCTAAATTAACAGGTATCTAAAAACAGGTCATTGGGCTACAAACTATCTCCATCTGCTTTGTGCATAGGTTACGTTGCTTATATTACTTAAGTCAGCTCCAGTAATACAGTAAATGGATAAGATTGACATTAATATGCAAATTAGCCCACATCCATAAAATTCTGTTTTTTTCATATGTTTTGGTGTTGAAATAGAATCAGTTAATTCAGAAACCGGTTTAATTATATATGCAATTCCATCTATATTTCCCAGGACCACTGTGCCAAGTGCTCCATGGCTTTTGAAGAACAAAACCAAAAGGATTTAATTTTTGCCTAGAAATGAAACTGACTAAATATAATCATTAACTCCTTTAAAATGGGCTGAAAATAATATAAAATACCCCAACCCTGCTGGATTTGGAATAATTTTTTTTAAGTCTAGTATGGTATCCTGAATGTCATTACTTCCTAATTAAAAGTTAAAGCAGCAGCCACTTTAAAAATACAAGATGCGCTTTAAATATTTTGGATGAAACCAGACATGAAATGTTTCTTCTGTTTCACAAAGCTAAGGATGTACAACAGTTCTAAATAAAGCTTTCCATTAATTCAGCGAAAAAAACCAAGGATTATTCTTTGTACCATCATAAATGCCACTGCACAGATCCAATAAATGACAACCACAGGTCACAGAGCGGGAATGGAAAGCAAATTTTTTTACCAGTTCTGGGTAAAAAAATTCCTACTTGAGCCTACTTGAACCATTTTTCTTTACTGAAATATCAACTAAACAACACTGGTTTTTTTTCCTGCAGATTCAGAGATATTGTTGCTATGAGGTTTTGGGCAAAAGCCTGTAGAAGTGTGTTTCACCATTGCCTTTATTTTGGGAGGTGGCTCTATCGTAACGCAGAGAACTAAACCAATCCCAGAACCTTTTCCTTGGGCTCTGGAAAGCTCTTCATACAGTTAAACCATCCCCAGATTAAGGGCTTCCATTTCATACCATAGTCCCGTTCAGAGGTGGGTTGGGAGTGTTGTAACTATACATTTCTGATACTCATGAAGTTCCCTCTTCAGAGAAATCCATGACCACTGCAGTCTCACATCGCTGCAGCCTCAAGCCAACACATCTTCCTAAATCACAGTGTTTGCTCACAGGCTAAAAAGAACTTGGAAGAGTTTGTGTAACATTGCCCCCTGGTGAACTTTCTTGTAGTATTTCTATTTTTAAACGCATTTTTACTCCTGTTATTGTTGTATTACATGATGACTAAACACAATTCCTTTAATAACAATAACCCTCTATTCATTTAAAGGCAAAATACTCAAATTCCATTGAAGAAGAAAAGGTAGAATACTCTGAAGTTATTTCTTACTATTTCTTACGAATCTCATATTTCTTATTCATCTCATCAGTGAGATTTCCAATAGCCCAGTGCTCTAAACACACAAACACTTTCATACTTAAGGTCTTATCAGTAAAAAAAAATTTAAACCCACCCATATTTTTACATAATACCATTGGACATGGCATAAAACTTAGCACCTCATTAACCAGAGCACAAGAAAACAAAAGAATAAATAGTCCATTGAAGAAAATATAATTAAATGGATGTAAATAATAAGCTGAATTTTGGCAGGACATGAAACACCGCAGCTATAATTCTACATACAGGAGTTAGGGTCATTTTAATGGCTCGGAGGAGGATTATGTCTTACAGCAGGAATTACTCTGAATTCCATCCCCTGCCTATAAAGGGTTTCTGCTGGGCTTCTGGTGATTGACTCCATCCGAAATATTAGGTAAGGGACAAACATCTCAGAAGTGTTGGAAATCCAACACCCTTTATTTAGTTACCTGTGTTATTTAAACAATTTCCTGGGGTAGAAAGAATCAGTCCCTTCAGGTACTTAAATGTGATCTCTTTTCTGTAAACAATCTTGTCCCAGGTGAAATAATTCTAATATGTAATGATAAATATTCACAACTCTCCCTTCCCCTACATTTAGGTAAAATCTATCGATCACTTGCCTGTTTAATGACAAATTCTCAGTCTTCATGGAAACCAGCAACCGCAACCATGCACCTGTCACAACAGGAAACAATAAATTGATTTTTACATATAAATATGTGTCAATATATCTATACACACACACATATATATAAAGTCATCACACCAATTTTGTTTGAAAGTAAAACAAGTTTTCCATTGGATTCTGCTCATTTTTTTCCTCCCTTTAAAAGATGTTAGTATTTTACTTTTTACCTAAAAATGGAAGCTCTTGTGGAAAGCCATTTGGCACCCAGGTGGCAGTACTGTCACGGAGGAGGCAGCACTGACACCTCGAAGCCCTCACTGTGGGCTCATCCCCTGCGTGGGCACCGGGCCAGTCTACCAGATGGCCACCAGCAACGGCAGCCATGTGCCCTCGCACAGGCCCGTGCATCTCCTGCATTTGCCTGGGGAAAAGCTTTCATCCAAGATTGTCCAAACAGCTGTTCGTTCTGAGTTTCTAGCCATATTGTTAAGGAGAGATGTCAATACTAATCCATTTTTGAGCCAGATTAATTGTTTTAAAAGGGAAAAGGGAAGCAGCTTTTTGGCTGGTGGAGTGTGAGCAGAGAAAAGTTGGTGTCAACTTCATAAGGGTCTCAGCTCCAGGTTTCGAGAAGAAAAAAACCTGAAAAGCTGTGGTTATTTGGGATAAAACAAGGGAGAAAAGGGATGTCATCCTCAACAAACCCAAATACAGATAAGCGTTCGTTTAGCGTGATACCCCAGCTGAGTGCCAGTACATTGTGGCCACTGTGACCAAGTGGTGGCTGCTTGGACAACCACTCTTCCATGTAACAGTTCTTAGAGGGATCATGCTCCCCATCTTCCAGTCTCAATTTCTGGTGGTTTCTTTGTTATATCCTTTTCCTAAATATCGCCCACAGTGAAGGGGATGGAGAGAAAAGGGGAGGTGATTATTGGAGGGTGACGAGCCATTAGGTGCTCACAGGGCCTTGATAACGAACCTAATCCCACCTCCTCTGCAGCAACGGGAAGGAGATGAATAAATCAGCACAAAGTTTTCCGGTATTCCAGAATCTCCTTTCTCTTTGGCACAAATCAGGATCTGGTGTCCTACAGCGGATGATGAAAAGGCCAGAGCTTTTCCCATTGACTGTTTAGTTAACTGAAATTCCGTATGACCAAAATCCTAGAGACGAGATGCGGGTCTGTGAGCTTCCAAATCCCAAGGCTTTCAGACCCTCAGCTCATACACTTAGACAGCTGACTAATTAAACCCTCAATTTACTGACCTTGTATCATCACTTTATTGACAAAAAAAGCTGTAAGTCCCACTCATTCAGTAGTTCTGCAAGGGTTCACAGAACCATAGAATGGTTTGGGTTGGAAGGGACCTTAAAGACACCCAGTCTCACCCCCTACTCTGGGCAGGGACACCTCCCACCAGACCCGGTTGCTCAAAGCCGCCTCCAACCTGGCCTTGAACCTCTCCAGGTTCTTTGGGCAACCTGGGCCAGGGTCTCGCCACCCTCACAGCAAAGAAGTTCTCCCTGAGATCTCATCTCAATCTCCACTCTTTCAGGGTTGGCTGAAACAACCTACATAGATGTAGGGAGTATCCAGCAATCTCTCCATTATCTTTCCTAAGTCTTTGGGATCAGAACCCAGCAGGCTGATAGGAAAATGTTGATTTCTGAAAATTGCCTGGGTTCCCCTTGGATTGCTGGATAAAAACCTCTGTCCAGGTACGTGGACGTCATTTGTGATTATGTATATTGATTCCTTCCAAAACAGAATTATTTGATGCTAGAAAAGGTGACAACATCACTGAATTAAGGACTAGAAATCCAATGTAGATGTTTCTCTGTACCTCTAATAATTTTCCTCCTAATTTATACAAATATTGCCTTCCCAGTTACTTATATTCCATGTTGAACCTGTGTTCTTTACATTTGCAAACTAAATCTGGTCTGTACTAAAAAAGGCCCTATTTAGTAATTTTTCAAAGATGGATTGAGAGAAGAGTAGTATGTTTCAGTCAGAAGACATCCTTCTAGGCCAGGCTCCATTTTAACCCTTTCTTTCCAGCGGTAATCTTTTAGGGGGGTAGTATACAATCTGCACTAAGAAGCAAAATTAATAGAAGCAGAAAAGTGACAGTATTTTCATTTTTAAAACACCAGTTCTTTGGGGAAATGAAGGTTTGATGCTTATCTTTTATAGCAGCTGGATTTCCATTTCATGCTGCTGACAGAATGTTGGCCACCAGTTGGAAGACATGGGTTCCATTCTGACCCAGTGCGATGTAAACGTTATTTTAGTTTAATGGCCCACCAACAGCTTTTAAAATGAGTGTTTAAACACACAAACAAAAAAAAATTCTCCTCCAGAACCACTTTACCAAATAAGCTCATGCTACCAGGTGGGAAATGTTCAGGTAAAGAAAGAGGGGAGTATTTACAAGTTCCCTTTATATCAATATTAAATTATTTGCTCTGTTAAACACTTGAATCCTGATGTATGACATAATCACATCATAGAGTTTAATGTGAATAAACAGTGACCTCTGGGAAAATAATGGACTTTGGGAAAATATCCATCAATAAGTACATAAAAGATATGTTCCTTTCCCATTGAATTAATTCACATGGCCTTCACTGAATTTCCATTAGATCCCATCCCATTCCAGTTTGGATTGACAAGCAAAAAAAGGTTTTTCACATGACACTATCGCTTTAAAAGCCTCTTTAAGGTGTGTAGAAATGGCCCTGGCAGTGAGTGGGAACACATTTCAGAGAAAGACTCAATCCTTTCTGCATGATGTCAGAAGTCTCTTTGCCACCTATCGTCTTAATATTCCTTGACAACTCATTAAAGCAGTTACAAATAAACTCTCCACATCAAAACCTGGGGTATCCAGTGTTTTGTTCTGTTGTGAAAGAATTACATATTAGTCTGGTAATTACAGATTAGTCTGGTAGACCTTTGGCTCCTATCTCCCTAATTTTCTAAAGGCAACATTTTCTATTGTAACTCATTATTATTTGTTTCCTTGACAATCTTTCTCATGCAGCCCTCCAGGCACAAATGTCTTGGAACTTGGCAGCCCTAAAACATTTCTCACCAAAAAAAGTCAGTAAAACATTGTGTTAATTCTCTCCGTATTGGTGTCAACTCAGCAAGTGGGGGAAAAAAAGGCAGCAGAAAGAATTTGTAATTCTTCTCCTGCTGCTCAAAGAAAGGGAGTGTAGATGTACCTGTATATACACCTGCAGATATTCCTATATATGTACATACTACAAAATATTCTGTGCTGTTATTTGGGCAGTTTTACTTCCAGTAAAGCAGAGTAACGTTTGGTCCCCTGCATTATACTCAGCTTGAATAAAAAACAACCCAATAAAGTCATTCTGACAACTTCAACAAGTCTTTGAAGTGTCTTTTATGCCAAGCACACTCCCAGCCATTTACCCAGGCTTCTGCATGGACTATTCTACACTCCTACCACAATTTTATTTTAGTTCCCAAAATGAAACCACTATGATCAAAAACCCTTGGAAAAAAAGGTGATATGTAGGTATAAGAAATTCAAAATTTACTCAAAGGCCAAAGAACTTTCATACATAGAGTGTTTTTCTTCTAATATTATAGTTGTTAATCATTATTTTCATGCCTAATAAGTAGAAAAACTTCCTCCTTTTTCTCAGTATTTGATAATTTATACTTATAATTTATACTTAGAGATAATCACGTTATTTCACATAAAGTAGCTCTTTTACCTCATTTCATATGATGAAAAACATTCCCATGCTCAACTTAAAAGATTCCATGCACTCTAAATAATCCTTATACATGGAGCATTTTCCAGTTCAATTTCCACATCTACATTCAGTTCTGATATTTTTAATTTCAAGCACTCTGAATGGCTTCTTTGTGGGAAACTGTACACTCAGAATCCACAGATAATCTATATACATGCAGGTATTCTGCTAATTCTACATTTTTTAGACTTACCTATTTCTTCTCTATACAAATAAGGCCCTTACAACTCAAAAGGCAGCATTTTAAATCCCAGTATATCAACCAAATTGAACAAAACAAATAAAAAAATAAGAAATGTAAACCTGAGCAAAGTTACAGTGATTTAGATGTTTTTCTGGAATGCTAATTAATTATCTTCTTTCATTATGCTTGCTTGAACTGATAATTTTTGCAATGGAATATTTGTAATTATCAGGCTATTTTTTATATATATATTTATTTATATATATGAAATTACATAGT
>JAHREE010000354.1:441253-465245 GCA_033628505.1 Tringa tobata | reverse complement strand
AATAATCATATGTTGCATGGCCAATACAGCCAAGAAACAGAACTGCCTAAAATACAAGAAATAAATACATATAATAATAAAAATGAAAAAAAAATAAAACCAAAACCAAAACCAAACCAAACCAAAACCAAAAAACCCCAAACTGTTTAGGGAGAGCTAATTTATAGGGATTTTCCTGACTGAATTAAGCTGCTTGAAATCAAATACCAGCAGTCTTGCAGTGAACAGGATAAATGCAGTTATTATTTTTTTTGCCATTTGGTTTAGATACACGAGACAGGCAATACAGCTTGCTGGCAGGTCAAAACAAATGAAAGTGGGCAGCCAACTCTATCACCCACGCTTGCTCTAACTCTGAAAGAAGTGACAGATTTAATCAGGGTATTTTTCTACAAAGAAAATTGTAATCTGAATACATAAAAAGAACTGGAGAGTGTTGGCAAAAATTGAAACTTATGGCATATGTCACAAAAAATACAAAGTATCCCTGTCCTTGTAACAGGAAGAAATTTGCTTTTCATTTCTCTACAGTGGAAAACTCGCTATTCTGCAGCACTCACTACTCCTGGCCACCCACTGCCATACCCTGCAGTGACGATATTGCCAGCCGTTATACCCAATGTTAATTAATCTTTAATGAAAGTCAATATGCATGAGGACTGTGCTCAAGAAACAATCCTCATACCATCACCACCGCAGCTCAGAACCAAATAACTAATTATTTAAAATAAATAAAAACTTCTAACAGAAAGTTTTGTATTTCCAGTTGCTTCGAAGAACTTTGTGTAGGTCCAGTATTTCATGGCTTAGGCTGGTTAACAAACAGGTGAAGTTTGTTCAAGAGACGCTACAGGGGATTTATTAAACTCTACCTCTGCCTGTTTTTAAACAGATTAAAATATCATTTTTAAAATGGGACAAGTAGATTTTACAAAGTTACTTCTGCTCATCATGTGTTTTATGTTCTGCCAAATGACAGCCACATGGAAGAAGGATACAGCTTCCTTCTCAGCCAGAGGATGGAAAAACTTCCCTATTTGGTAAGCTATTTTCTTTAACATGTCATTTTAAGGTGAGAAAGAGAGTAATTCTACATTCTGTCAGACAGCTGACATTTTTGCAACCGTTCTTAGTGTTTCATCCTTCCTAAACTACCAAGAATTACCACATACAGAACCCTCACTAACTACATTTTTATTTTGTATCCAGAAGCAACAATAAAATTTTAACTGAGAGAAATCTGATGGGCAAATTTAGGGTGCTCTAGTACATTGCACTGAATGACTTGTCTGTGGTTCTGTTTTCAGCTCAATGGTTACGTTTTGGTATCTTGGTGTTACTTGTGATACTTCGTTCTAGAAAAAAATGCAGCAAAATTGAAAAATAAAAAGTGAAATGATTTGTAGCGCGTAAGTCACCAAAACACCATGGCTATTTAGGTCCCTATGCTCCACCTATCAACTACCATAAGGTAGAGGAGTGCCTGCACCTGCAGTTGCTTGTAAGGCCAAAAAAAAAAAGGCAGGGAGCCCAACGACATGCTCCAGAAGCTCTAACACACCAGTGAAAAGATGAGTTGGAGTCACTCTTCATCCAGCTTTTGCTCCTTGGCAAACCAGGAGCAGGGGAAGCATAATTTACTGCCAGTCGACAGCAGTGATTTGTGCAACTTCCACTCCATGTGGTGCAATCTTACTGGGGCTTCACGACCTCCCCACTGCCAGGGTCTCCTGGGATCTCTGGGAGGCTGCTGGGCACAGAGCATGTTTCCTTGGCTTCCAGCACAATCTGCCCTCCAGAACTTTTAGCCCCATTTTAGACAAAAACAAGCTGAAAGGTTGTGAGATACCTACTCTCCTGCCAATGTGAGGCAGGGGAGATGTTGCTCTTAGATGGGATCCAGAAGGGTGTGAGGTAGAACATAAAATAACAAGTGGTAGGTCATATACAGTCTGGGTCCTGCACCTGGGGAGGAATAATCCCATGTACCAGCACAGGTTGGGGGCTGACGTGCTGGAAAGCAGCTCTGTAGAGGCAAACCTGGGAGCTCTGGTGGACAACAAGTTGCCCATGAGCCAGCATGGTCTCCTGGGGTGCGTTAAGAAAAGTGTGGCCAGCAGGACGGGGCAGGACCCAAGAACTGTGATGCTGCATCTCCTCTGGTATCCGGAGGGGATACTCCCCTCCTCATGGAGGGGAAATAATTGAATTTAGGTCAATTAGATGACATCTCCAACCACCAGGAAAAAAGGAGAAAAATATCACCTTACGGAAATGTGCTTGCCTGTACCACCACTGCCTGTTAATAGCAAAATTCCTTACTCTGGGAGAAAGGAAGGACATGAACACTTCAAAAAGGGGAAAATCACATCCAGTGAAATCACGTTAGAGCCTAACCAGAGAGGATGCTCAAGCAGAGCAGTCTGGCCAGGGCTTATTGATGCTGAATGTTCAGTAATTTGGCTGTCCGAGATGGACTGATTCCTCTGAGACATCAAATTTTAACCTGATCATTACACAGTATTTACACAATAATTACTTCTCTTTTTTCACTTGCACCCAGTAAGCAGTGCTGAAAAAAAAATCTGCATTTATTCTGAATGATTTCAAGTTATAGTCTCAGTAAGACTGATCTCCATCAATGCCTAATTTATCACAATCATTCAAAAACTGGAAGGCGAGAGTAAAGAGGTGAAGGTTATTTGACCTCACTTAACCACAACAGCAAAGTAACCTGAGTACCTCATTTGATCTTCTAAATCAACAGAGGAGCATATTGCTTTATCAGCAGAGACTCCTCATGAATAGTAAATAATTCCTGTTTGCTTTCCTTTATCTCTTCACATCACAAAATTTTAATCACAAAACTCAATTATCTGGGGAAGAGAAAATTTAGAGTGATTTTTTAAAGTGGTAAAGAACCATAAGCATCAAAGCAATGAAGTACTCTGGGTGTTAACCTTTAGAACTGTATAAATAAAGCAAAATTAAATTGATTGCAAACGGGCCCATTTTCACCTATTTTTAGACTGGAAATAGCAATGGTTTCCATGTCGCTCAAGCCTCAAACTAGATGTCTGTGTATACAGACAAGTATGCAAGAATTGCTCAATTGACATTTTTAATGAGATGAATGAGAATTACACCTGGGGAAAAACTGAGTAAATGCTCAGTATCTGGTTCAAGCTGTTTTAACAGGATCTTTCATATAAACGTTACCTTTTATTCATATGGGCTTATGACAAAAGAAAGATAAATGTACATTTTAAACTGCGTTTAGTTGAAGCAGCTGAGACAATCTATGGGTTCCTGTGCTTCAGAAAGACAGAGCATTCCTATGGCCCCTTGACTCTCAAGAAGAATGCACTGTGAGAGGGGTTATTATGTTATTCACCCTGAAAAGCCAAACATCAAATCCAAGTACGACTTTGCTTCCCTCTTACTGTTTCCATGCCTTGAAAACTGGGTTAGTTTATACCACAGGGGAATTCACAACACTGGGGCTGTAATTTTGATAAATTACATGTTAGGGGGAAACCTATAATCTATTACTTCATATAAAATGCTTGACAGGTTAATCCTACTGAAGATCTGCTCCCACAGCAAACGAATTCCTAGTCCTCTCAGCAATAATTTAATGTGCTTCCTGTTAGAATTCGCCTTATTTCTGTATTGTATGTAGATTCTTCTAGAAAAAAAAAAAAGAGTACTTTGCATTTTAGGTTGCTTTGTCCCTGCAATTTATGATCATAAGCTCCTACTGTCTCAGTCTGAGATGTCATCAGGATTCCCTGGACGTCCAATTAGCTCATTATCTTCTCACAGGTAGCAACCAAAACCAGGTACCAGGAGGAGAACCTAAGACCAGAGAAAACGTTGTGCTCTCAATTGCATTTCCAGCCTCCAGCAACTTCTATCCTCTGTTGTATCATCCTGCGTTTGTCTGTTTCCAGGTGGAAAAGCCTTATTTTCCTCAATTCTTCCATAACTTTGTGGATCTGTTCTATTCTTTTGACAGGATTAACGGAGATGACCGCAGTTTGTGAAACCTTTGATGTTCAGTGACATGCACATCGCAATTTCCCACAAGAGAAAAGGGTCAGTCTTAACTGAAACTAATTGGTGAGGTTTGGAACTAATCAGAATTCTTTTGGTTTGAGAAAGAAAAACTGAAACAGAGGAGGCATTAAGATTAACAGCACTTTCATACTTCGAGGCAACCCCTTTAGTTTAAGGGATTCAAGAAAAGTTTATTCCTGTTCACATGTGCCTCTCCTATTGATAAATTCATCTCATGTTTATATAGTTCAGTTATATTTCTGATATTGCCCGCAGCTACCAACCAAGTCTTTTGCTATATTTACAAGAAAAATCCAATGTCTTTCAGTATAGCAGTAGAGAAATTCCTAAAATAGTAAAGTGAAAGAACGCGGATAAAACACTTGATTTCTTTCAGATTTGATGTCTGCTCGGGTGTCACCAACACTAAAAGCGGTATCATTTAATAATGTGTAATTTACAGTCACTGTTTTGATAGTGGTTGAACCAGTCCAGATTTCTTCCCTAGAATTCCATGTGCTGTAAACTAAGGGCTTTCACAGATTGCTTCAATTAGACACTTGAGGCCTGATTTTCTAAGGAATTCTCCACAATTGACACTACATTATGAATGTTTGCCTGGTCACTCACTTTTCTACGTCCTTTAATAGAGGAACTAGTTGTTCCCTTTGTAAATGAAGTTCTCAGCAGCAGATGTCATAATTTCAAAAGAAAAAGCATTCCCAGAAGTTCATAATCTTCAATTAGAAGCAGTCAAGTGGACCATTTGTTCCTAACTTTGGACTCCTAATTTGCCGTGGGAGTTCTGCCACCTAAATGTGTAATAGGTGCTTTCCCTCTGAGCAGCACACTACAGATATTTTCTTCAACAATCACATTTCTTCAGCTAACAAACATCGCATGTAAACTCGCATTTTTAATCACTATTTTCTTGTAGGCAGAGATTTCTAAATTATCCTTCTTTAGGCAATTTTTTTAATAACTTTATCAGAAATGTGTTGTGCAACTGGATTTTATTTTTACTGGCTCTTTTTCTATGTCATAGCTCTCACTGGCGTCCTTCTGGATTGCACTATTCAGCCTATATGAATATAGGGGAAATTATTACTGAAGATCAGCTGCTATTCAGTTGCCTTCTTTCATCTGCCCACTATCTATATTCTGCCCCACAACTGGTATCTATCATCGAATTTAAAGTTAACCATGGCTCTGTAGTTAATCAAGCTTTACGTACTCTCTCTATAGCTAGGGATGATTGTAGGTAGTTGCTAAGTAGTTGCTAAGGAGGGGATCGAGGGGAATTGTTTGAAGGAACATCTGTAGCTTAATTATTTGGTCTACCTGGGACACCAAGACTTTAAATGAACATCTAATCAAGATGTTTCTACAAACAATGCCAATTTGGCAGTGAAAGTCCAGGCATCCATAACAGAACTGTCCTCATTATAATACTAGAACACACACCCACAGGTCAAGAAGACCCTTGCCCAGGTGACTTACATTATTTGAATAAGTATTTCATGACCATTGTGCAGCTTATTCTTAAATTCTTATTCTCCTATTTCATTTTTCAACCAGTGCAGCTGGTTCAAATTATTCAAACTATATTTGTATAGAAAATATCCAATTTTTAAAGGATGCTTCTTCTTTAATTAAAGAGTCTAGATTTCATCTTATCTACACACACATGAAATCTTATTACGTAAAGGCAAAGGTTAACAAACATCCACAGAAATAGTAATTTTCAGTGGGTGGAAGACAATTCAGATGTTCACAGAAGATGATTCCAGCAGCCAATAAATAAATTTCATGTCTCATCTAAATGTCTCTATATAGTACAGATATATCTTTTTTTTTTCCATTTCAAGACTAAGACAACCTTTGCAGTGTTTTAGCCTTAACTCTATCCTTCTTTCATTTCTAGAAAGCCAGTTATCATACTGATAATCTCTTTTTCACACAGGGAGAAAAATGAAGTAGTTAGAAAATAATACAGTACATTAAAGAAATGAGAAATGAGATAAATGCTATCGGCCATTTCAGGTAAGAAAACACAATGGAGGTCACTAGCTTACTTACTTATGAAAGTTAGTGTGGAAATAATCATACAAGACTAGAGAAAAGGTGGAGGATGAATCTGGCAGGATTTATCACTCTTAGTACTCTCTTGTGCCTGGTGCTTCAGATAGAGAAAGTAGCTTCAAACAAAGTACCTTTGTTTAAAACTTAGTTTAAGAAGCAATTTAGGCTTATGGAAACTGAAAGAATACTAAAATATACTTCTACATTAACTGCTTATTAATTATTAACCTGGCAACAAATCATAGAATCATAGAATGGTTTGGGTTGGAAGGGACCTTTAAAGTCCAACCCCCTGCAATAATCAGGGACACCTCCCACCAGACCAGATTGCTCAGAGACCTGTCCAACCTGTCCTTGAATGTTCCCAGGGATGGGGCAGCCACAGCTTCTCTGGGCAACCTGGGCCAGGCTCTCACCACTCAGCACTGCTCAGCTTGATGCCACCTATAAACTTGCTCAGGGTGCCCTCAATCACCTGTCTATGTAATTGATGAAGATATTAAATGTTAGTGGGTCCTTTCTATTTTGATTCTGTAACCTGATTCTGCAATTTGATTCCCACAAACTGGGAACAGCAATATTGTCCCATGTCACGTACCCTACATTTAAAATAAATGTCCAAGTGTTTGTGCAACACTCAACTATTATAAGGAAATAAATCATCTGAAAGTCCATAGAGAAACATATGATGCTTTCCTCAAGTGGGGTTTGAACCAATTTAGCAAATAGAGCTCTAGACCACTTCTAATGATGGTGTTTAAACAAATACTGAGTATGTGTGCTGAATGTTATTTGGAATTTTTATGTTTGTCTGTAATTAAAACCTGTATCATAATATATGTGCAGCCCTACTGAAGTTGCACAAGAACCCTAAATGTTAAATCTTCAAATGCTTGGCTTTGCAACATCAATATTTCTACTGCAATGTTTTTCAAACCAGCAGATTAACTCCTGCCCTCCTCCCTCCCCAGCAATTCTCTCATTATATTGTCCCCCACGTGGACTCCACATCAGGAGTTTTTACTCTACCATATTTTTATTCCCCTCCAGGGAGCAAGCACACAGAGAACATAATGATTATGCCAGTTGGAAAAGATGTCACGGAACAGTTCATCTGCCATTCTACAAGCACTACTTATAGGCTCAAAGTAGGGTCATGGAGCAGAATAATTTCTTAAAAGGATATATCAAAGCTGATCAAATACAAACCTACATTAAGAATATTATATCTGTGATTTCATCTAATAATTTCACCCTACTTGCACACTTTCTCCCTCAAGAATTCAGGTTTTAACCCAGAATCAGAGAGCAAATCCTTCCACGTCAACTAATTATGTGCCTGTGAGATACACTGCAATAGTGGGTATTTGTTTTTTGCAACCATAGTGATGAAATATGTTTATTGGCTATGGTCACAAGGATTCAAAGCAAGTATCTGCCTTCATTTAATTTCAGAAAATCTCAACAGTCCTCTAACACCAAATAATAGGGATTTAGGGAATAGAACTACAAAACAAGTTTTGCAATGTTTTTTTTCAGATACCAGTCTACCAATCTGTCTTTTTGATTAGTTGAAAAAAAAATACAGAAAGAAAATGAAAATCTGATTTTCTACAGGTTCTTTATTTAGTGCTGTGTTATGGGTGAGTTTTGTTTGAAATGACTCAAATTCTTATTCTTGAAGACATTTTATTTCTGCTGGCAGCTTAAGTTCCTACATTTATAATTTTTAGATCAGTCTTATCAAAAGTTAACAGAAATTAACGGATAAATTGATAATGTTTTGATCCAGCAAATCTTAACATATACATGCTATGGGGAAATTTGGAATTGAAGTGTTTTTTCCCATTAGACAATCCAAAGCTCATGATCCATCAAAGTCAATAAGACTCTATTAGCAGAGTTGGTCAGGCCCCTAATGAATGGCAGATGGTGTAAGATCAACACTGAAAAGATGATATCACTCAAAAAAGATGGCCAAAGATCTCACTATCTCCACATAGAATTATACAGATGAAAATATAAGTCCTGTGAATTTTAAGGATGTTAAGAAATGTAACATGCAACAAATCTGCACTGAACAATAATAAAAACAGAACAGTCCTGGTGCCAAAGTTACTAAAACACAGACCTAATTCACTGGCAAAAATCTTTTCACTTCAGTGCAAATGCAAAACAAACAAACTGTTCCTATTCTAGTGCCATTTCAAATGTTTGGGGATACACAAACTGTAATCACAGCATCAACTACAACCTTCATGGCAGTGACAGATTCCTTTAATTTAATAATTTACATTTTGGTGATCTGCGTGATTCCCATTCCTCAAAACTGTTAAGAGTTACCTCTTCTTGCATACTTATGGAAACATTTTCCATAGTTCACAGCATTATCTAGTTTTCAAGACAGTACGCAAGAAAGCACAACTCTAAAGGGATACATTTATATTCTAGTTTATTCCTCCCATACTTGTTTTACAAACTATCTGACAGAGATGAAACCACACAAAATAAGTTCAGCAGGAATTAAAAATACACTTAATGTTGTCTTCTCACTGGAATAAATCCAGTTAACTAAAACAATGGTGTAGCTCTTGACTCACAAAAATGCGACTGAAAATAGCACATACTTCTTGCATTATTAAAAGAATAATGCCCTCCAAAAAAGCAAATGAAAAAACAATCCCTCCTTTTCCCCAACTGCTACAGAGAATCCAGTAAAATTCTTACGACAACACTTCTCAGCTGAGCTGTTAGATAAAAGTGTTTCAATGTGTTGGTTCTCCTTATTTTTGCATGGTTTTAGTGGCAGAGTTAGAGGTAAAGATCCAGTGGATGAACTTCAGGTGACAGAAAGTTTAGGGGTAGACTTGGAGTACAAAGGACTACACTATTCTATGAATTCCAGAAATTGAAGTTCCTGAGGGGGCAAAACCAAAACATGAATGTTGGGAATTATACTACTCTCTGGATGATATTTCTCACATTTTGAAGCAATGAAACACCTTAAAGAGGAATGAGCTGATGGTACGATCAACTAATTTAAATTTTTCTATTTACCATATGACAAGTGATAAACCATGTAGCACACAATCTATACGGCATCCAAACATTTCTAGGACATCTGCAACCATAATAGATCGAAGTGTAAAAGAAACACTAACTCCTGGCAGTGGAGAAAAATGACTTTTTACAGCCCCCAGATCCTATTCCCAATTACTTCGAAGGTTCTGCCTCCCATCTGAGTTTCACACTCTGTCTGTGGAGACGCGAAAGGCCTATTCCCACCTGGCTGTGTGATTATTCTCCTCCTCCAGCCCTACTTTCTGCTTCCATGAGAAGGCCAAGCATATTCATAGCTAGACTGTTGCTAATGCCTTGTCCCTGTCGGGATGAGCTCCCAGTAGAATTTCTAGACAAAATAATGCTCTCTTGTCTTTCTGCAATAATGACACTTTTATATGTTTTAATAGATGAGCCTCTTCTGGCTCAATAAGCTAAACTGGCATCGCAGAAGGCCAATGATGTCAGATGATAGCAAATATTATTTTTGAATATTATAATAATTTCCTTTTGTCTAACTTCTGGTTTGAGTACAGAAACGGTGTTAGAAATAAGCCCAAAATCAAAGATGACCAAATTTTCAGAGGAAAGGAGATAACTGACCTTATAACTGAGTGATAGCTGCAGATTAAATTGTTTTTAGCAGTTTCTCTTTTCAGTAGTGTCCCTTTAGGGTGTCACTAAAAATACATTTGCAATTTAATCTTATACTTCATGTTTCTAAACACAATTTTTGTCTGCTATGTAACAGAAATGCACCGTGACTCAGCAATTGAATTTGGCTTCTCTACCCGTTTTTTGTTCAACATCCAATTTACCTCGCCCTCTCCAACAAGTTCGTGCCCCATTGGATTTGGCACTGGCCTGCAAGAGGTAAACACAAGCTCCTTTTTTTCATTCTATTTAAACACAATACATTACAGATTTTTCAAAAGGACTCCTGAAAAAAACAGTAAAGACAAAAGATTTTATCTATTTTGAAGACATTTCTTTCTTATGTTCCTGGGATAATTCAGTTTTCTATTATTGAAACAAAGCCTTAACAGACTTTTGTACTCTATTCCTGGTCCTTTTTGGCTAAGAATAAAATGGGAAGCACTGACTTGTGTGACTTGTTGATACATTTAATGTATCCCCTGAAAATCACTTTCATTCTTAAGTATTTTTCCTTACGCTGATTTTTTTTTCAGTCTAATTTTAACTGTAAGTATTTTGAGACAGGACATTTGTCTTTTTATCACTATAGAGCTTTAAAGAAGTTTGATTGCTTTATTACAGATTTCTCTATAACCAGTAATAAGCAAAATGAGAAAATCCCTCTTAAAAGAAAAAAGGTATTTTTAACCCTCACATTATTGCTCATTATTATATTGCTAATATAACCCTCATTATTATATCACTAAACCATGATTTTCAAAAGTTAAAAATCATCATCAATAAATAGCATATCAAAAGGTGTTTTTAACATAAATTAGTAACTTTGGAAGTATCAATTTTGTTTTAAAATTCTCAAAGATGGGAATTATGAATCAAGAGTGTGCAATATTAACTCACCAATTACGAATCCCAAAGCTGAACATTCGGCTTTTGACTGTTTGTTTGTACAAAACCCCCATTTTAATTTTAGGTAATTCTTAGCTGGGAAATATTTAAATGCTAATTTTAAAGACCTGAAAATTTTGTTCATGGGAATTGGAATGCTATGAAGAAAAATCTTCCTTCCTATAGTCTTCATTTGTCTTGTCTTCTAAAAACTTACTCTATTTATTACCTTGCCATATAATTATGAAAGCACTGTATCAAAAAGTTCACAACTACTATACTCCTTTTATGTGTTTGAAACACCTTTTTGTTATCCCTAGATTATTTAATGCAATTCCCTGCATGTGATACACAGCCTGGGTTTATTTAACCAGCTTTCAAAAAAACCTAAAAGGCCTAAATAAGAGCTTAGGCAACTCCAAGCTGATTAGCAGTCGCATTTAAAAGAGTTGTTCCAAAATAGCCCTATAAAACTATAAAGTGTTTTAGTAAAACTAATCTACCCAACATGTCAGAGATATCCAAGAGCCTGTATTTAGCTTGTCTTCAGCTTTATGTATCTCAAACTTCAAAGTGATTTTCTTCTGGCTAATAAGTGTCCGGAATATGCATGTAATCCCTCCAAGAGTTTACCTAATTGGGTCAGTCTTTGTGACTTTAAGTTGACCCTATATAGAGCTATACTGTAAGGCAAGTTCAGCATCAAGTTTTCCTGACATTAGCAAAGTTTATAAGTCAACCATGTCAACTAAGTAGGGCGAGTTCTATCAAAATCAACAGTCTTTCTATGCACAAGGTTTTCTCTGCACCAGCTAAATGATATTTTAAATGATAAATAGCTTATATTTAAGCAAGAAAGCAAGCTTGTAATAGACAATTACTATGAAGCATCTTTTCAATCATTAAGTTAGAATAAAGCAGCATGTTAGCCCTGATTACTTAACCTTAGACTAAACTCAAGCCACTTGAACATCCAGTGAGTGTTCAGAGGCATCCGGACAAAATATTTCCAACTCTATTAGAATTTCCCAGAGCTGACTGGGCAGGTTAGTGCGATGCATGCTGTGCTAGTGCATAATTGCATAATTGGAGAACTCAATGGCACAGATTTGTCATGGGGTCTTTATAGTGAACCTGTGTGAATGCACCTCCTAGTGAAAACACGAGGATCCTAGTGCACTATACTTATCTCAGCGCAAAAACCATCACTGGGAGAAGCATCGATGCTATAGAAGTTGCTTCTAATTCAGAGAGCACACTTAAACTGTTTTCATTCATTTTTCCTGTCTCTTTAGAAAAGATGAATGAAAAACCCCAGCAACCCAGCCCTGCTCGTATGAAGCCCTCGCATGTACAGCACTAGACTAACAGCAAATGCAAACCTTCAAAGATGGAAGATATTTTCTTTCAAATGTATAGAAGTTACTTCTACTGATCACAGCACATTTTTACAACCATGATTGTTACGTATGTGTTAAATAGGTTTTTATTATTACTGAGATGTATTCTAGTATTACCTGAGACGCTTTCTATGATAGTTGAGTAATTTGAAAAAGAAAATACAAGTAATCAAAGCTATGGGATGGAAGACACAAAGTTAAAAGATTAATGGAAATGCACGGAGGTTTAAAGTATTAAAGATGTCAAATAAACACATTTTGTTTTTAAAAGGCTGTGTATGAACCATATTCTACATGCACAAATCACTGTTCCCAATGGCATTAGAAAAAGCAGAGAAAGCAGAATATTACTCTCAAACAGTTGAATATGGCCAAGAAGAATATCTGATTTGAGATACTTTTGGGTAAACATCCTGATTTTATTCAGATGGTTTGTACAAACAAATTGTACGTATCTTTCAATATCCCATTACAGGTCACAAACTGCCTGGATCTTAATTGATTGCTTTACCAGATAAAGATTAGGTTCATATAAACAGTGCATGTTCCATGTGTCTAAAACATTAGTAGGTTAGACGGTTGGATGTAAAGTGATCTCCGATAACTAAAAGTAGTTATAATTACAATAATAATACAATGCATTTATTACACTTTTCTTTACCAAAAAAAAGCTGATAAAATAAAAATAAAGGAAATAAAAATAAAAATAAAACACAGATGGTGACATTTAATATTAAATCATAAGCCTACATCAAAATCTGTATCTCTCATTTCAAAAATAAACTCTGCAAAACAAAGTAAAAAGTTTTCTTCCACGATAAAATCTCAAAATGAATGTCACATATTTGTCTAGCATCAGGCTGTATCTCTTCTCAAATAGTGCCTAATCGAGAAATCAGTTTGTACACAGAAATAGAGACACAGGCAGACTTAAACACAAGATTTTGTAAAGGACCTTGCAATAATCTGCGCTCTTTACCTTGCACTTTTGTAAGTCTTAGAGTTTCCGATAATGTATTTGAAAGACTACTTCTAACGGCTGGTATGTTAGTGAAAACAACTTGGTACCAAGCAACTTGATTTAAATTTGGAGGAGATCTTAAATACTCTTTAGAGCTCTCAAAACCATTACCAATCATACATTAAATCCTTAGAGTGTTTGTATGTAAGGAATTCCTTCAGAACTAATATCTCAGCTGGTTTATATAGAAATTTCTCGCAAGACTTAAACGTTATGGTGTTTTACACGGGTTAAGTTCACAGGCTCATGTCTCCCTCTAGTGGCTGCATCTGGTTTGTGTATTTTAAACTGGATTTTAGAGGTTCCAGTCAGTGCAGAAACTGCAGTTTGGTAAGGGTGGTCAAAGGACTGAAGCAAGGAGGAAACAGGCTTGAAATGAGCTATTTGCTGCCTTGAAACTAGAGTTTGATTTGATTTTTGAGGGGGGTAAGGAAAGAGACAAATAAAGCAAATACAAGCCTAGTTCTCAAAGGCAGAGTTTAGTCTCGATGATCCTTTTGATCTCTCCTCAGTTTTTATTTTAGATTTACTAACTTCTTTCTTCAATGGGAAAATACGCTCTTAAGCTCTTTTATCTAAATCTTTTAAGTGTGCAAAAATATTATGTCACCATAAAAAGTGGCAATGACTTGAAAAGTTCACAATTGGATTTAACTAAATCACACAAATTTGGCTTTGGTAGACTTGCCAAACAAGTGGCCTCCTGCAAAGGGACACAAAGGTCCTAGTTATTGATTTAATGTCATATTATAAAATGATGAGAATTGGACAAATAAATTCCTTTGAGTTAGACTGAGGAATTCTTTCAATATTCACCTTCCTTCAGTAAAATGCATTTGCAAATGTACCTGGATGCAGTTTCACAACTTCCTTGTGTTCATGGACTGAAACATAGAGGGTTGCTGACTCGTAGGGAAGTTGGACTAGATGATGTCTAGAGGTCCCTTCCAACTCTGACAATTCCATGATTCAGTGATTCCGTAGAGCCAGCATGGAATCACCGTTCTGCTCTGACATCCTTTGTATTGAAAACATTTGGATGCAACCCACAATCGCTTTATCTCTGTGTCAGAGCAAATAAAAGCATCTAGAGCTTCTGAATGTATGAATGTTCATTTTCTTAAGTTTTTTATCTCACCTAATAAAAGACACTTCATGTGGACCAGTTTTGAATTCTGCAGGACACTCTCTCTTAGATTTCACACACAGAAAAACAACCTGTTTAGCAGTATCATTTGTCTTATTTGATTTAATGGAAAAAATAATTTAAAAACTGGCAAGTTCTTACCAGTAAATTATTAGGCAATACTTTTATACCATATTTTCTTCTGTATCTAAATCTGCAAAAGGCAGGATGTTCTTCTGGTAGTTACCACTTCTCCTGTTATTCTTCTGTTAGTCTGAATAATTTTACTCTCTATACTCAGCCTACTTAATTTATATCTCTCAAAATTACCATCAATATATTAGAAACCTGGGTATGGATCTGCCATGGAAACAAAGGGAACACCTAGGAATTCAAATACCAAGTTTCCCACTAAGTGAGATCAGTGAAACTACTTTATTTGGAAAGGATTTCCACTGTGACCTTCCGAGTAGTTGTTTTCCCATCAGTGCCTTATGTTTTGGATGAATTTTGTTCAGTTATAATAATTTCCTTTTCTGTGTTCACTTTCAGAGAAGATTTACATAAACAGTCTCTTAGGTAGAAAGCAATTTCACGGAGCTATCAGCACAGTTTCAATCAGAAGATATTAAATGAATCTGCACAGTACCAATGGTGAGAACACCCAAGCAGTTATTAAGGAAATCAAGCAAGTTCCAACAGTGTGTAAATAACACTCAATACTTGCAGAACTTAATGAATTTGAGCTGAATGGAACAAATCAATAGGAAAATACCATAAGTTACTTTTAAATACAATATGATAAGAGTTGACATTTCCATACATTTCATTGCAGTTAGATGTACATATAAAGTTACTATCTTGGTTTTAAAAAGCAGATTCCCTCTTTTATAAAGAAAGGCACATTTCCAATTGAAATACAGATATATGTGAGTAGAAGCAACAGAAGTAATCTCATTTGAGATATTCCTCAAAGCCTCTGTTCGCTAGGAAATGGGCCAGAGAACCTGAAGATTTATTACTCTATTGTTTAAATGAAGGTCCCTGGGTGCTATTAACAATCTCTGTGCCATTCAGGCTCCAAACAGCTTGAGGATGTTCTCTTTCATGCCTGGAATGCCCAAAGTACGAGAAATTAGTACAAAATTTGCTGTGTTAAATAAGTGAAGTAGCAAAGCTATTTCTGGCTAAAACTCTGTCATGATAAGGAAGCAATAATACTACCAAAAATGTATTTCCTCTGACGTTGCAGAACACCATACTTCATTGCTGAGAAAACATACGCATAGCAAACCATTTTTTAGTTTATTGTACTTTTTAAAATGGAAAGATAAATTTTTTTATACTGCTACCCTCTCCTTCTCTCGTCATTCTGCCACCCTTCTCTCCCCTTTCAGTTTAACGTAGGTCTTTCTTTCTATCACCAATTTGAATCGCTCTTAGAAATAATCCTGAGGTACCTTCTGATTGAAAATTCCACCTCAGACTACATATCCAGCCAGTGCATGTGGATCCAGATGAGTCTCAGATGTGAAAGTTGGGGAGAGGGCTCTCATCTTCATTTTATTTTATTTATTCATCTCATTTCTCAGCCACAAAGATGATGTTTTGAAGAAACCTCCATGGTTGCTGAGGGTGTGCAAACTACTGTGCACGGTAACACGAGTCCAATACATTATTAGGCAAGTTATAGAGGCCCATTACTTTAAGTGCTTTTTTATATTGTAAGAGCTATTTTTTACAATATAAAAATGCTTCTCAGTAGAAAGCTCCCAGGATCAATGGAGTGTATATATCAAAATGTTTCCCTCAGGAATATGCAGACTGTCAAAGGGAAGCAGTGATGCTGGCCACCGTGCAGGGAGCCTTGTGTGCCCATGGGCTCTCTTCTCTGTTCCAGGAGCCGGAACAGAATCCCTTGTCTCTTCTGGGAGCCTCTCCCAGCCAGAAAAATGCGTGGAAAAATCAAAAGTAGCATCCCCTCTGTGGGAGTAGCTGCTCAGACGCTCAGTTATGCTCTCATCACCTACCACAATCAAGCTCACAGGAACCTTGGCAATCACACGCTTCTCTGTACTGAATATTGGCCTCCCCTTGTTCAGTTAATTCAGTTCCCTTCTTCCACCCGAGCTTCAAACAAAGGTCTGGGAAACAAGAGCAAAAGCCAAAAACAAGCTGAGCCCAAAGAGATAATAATATCTCTTTCTTCATGTTAACTCTGATGGATGCGACAAAGTTCCTCTCTCAGCCCTCGCAAAGTCAATAAAAGACTCCACTGAGTAGAACTAATCAAGCTTTACTAAAAATTGGCAGTTAATTAGACCCTGAGATTTTCTTCTAGTTCAGACTGGGTTTGCATTTTATTGCAAAGAAGTCAGGAGATACAAGGCCAATTGTATCAATCGCTGAAAGGAGAGGCTGATGTATCACTTCATGTCAATATGTTTCTTTATTACTGGGTGATTAAAACCCCTGAAATATAGAATCATAGAATCATAGAATGGTTTGGGTTGGAAGGCACCTTAAAGATCATCGAGTTCCAACCCCCCTGCCACGGGCAGGGACACCTCCCATCAGACCAGGTTGCTCCAAGCCCCATCCAGCCTGGCCTTGAACACTTCCAGGGATAGGGCAGCCACGACTTCCCTGTTCCAGGGTCTCACCACCATCACTGTAAAGAATTTCTTTCTAGTATCTTATCTAAATCTCCCCTCTTCCAATTTAAAACCATTACCCCTTGTCCTGTCACTACAATTCCTGACAAAGAGTCCCTCTCTGCCTCTCCTGTAGCTCCCTTCAGATACTGGTAGGCTGTTATAAGGTCTCCCCGGAGCCTTCTCTTCTTGAGGCTGAACAACCCCAGCTCTCTCAGCCTGTCTTTATAGGAGAGGTGCTCCATCCCTCTGATCATCTTCGTGGCCCTCCACTGGACCCATTCCAACAGGTCCATGTCCTTCCTGTGTTGAGGACTCCAGAGCTGGACACAGTACTCCAGGTGGGGTCTCACGAGTGCAGAGTAGAGGGGCAGAATCACCTCCCGTGACCTGCTGGCCACGCTTCTCCTGATGCAGCCCAGGATGGGGTTGGCTTTCCGGGCTGCCAGTGCACATTGCCAGCTCATGTTGGGCTTCTCTTCCACCAACACCCCCAAGTCCTTCTCCTCAGGGCTGCTCTCCAGCCATTCTCCGCCCAACCTGTATTTGTGCCTGGGATTGCCACATCCCAGGTGCAGGACTCTGCACTTGGCTTGGTTAAACTTCATGCGATTTGCATGAGCCCACCTCTCAAGCCTTTCCAGGTCCCTCTGGATGGCATCCCTTCCCTCCAGCATGTCGACCGCGCCACACAGCTTCGTGTCATCAGCAAACTTGCTGAGGGTGCACTCTATCCCACTGTCCATGTCTCCAACAAAGATGTTGAACAGCACTGGTCCCAGTACGGACCCCTGAGAAACACCACTCGTCACTGGCCGCCAACTGGACATTGAGCCATTGACCACAACCCTTTGAGCACGGCCATCCAGCCAGCTCCTTATCCACTGAGTGGTCCATCCATCGAATCCATTAGTTACCAATTTTGAGACCAGGATGTTGTGCGGGACAATGTGAAACGCCTTGCACAAGTCCAGGTAGATAACATCTGTTGCTCTGCCCTTGTCCACAAAGTGTGTGGCAGTATTATAAAAGGCCACCAAATTTGTCAGGCACGATTTGCCCTTGGTGAAGCCATGTTGGCTGTCTCCAATCACCTCCTTATTTTCCATAGCAGAGATTCCAGCAGGATCTGCTCCATAATCTTGCCAGGCACAGAGGTGAGACTGACTGGCCTATAGTTCCTACAGGATTATGATGCTTCCTGCTCGATTTATCGGCTCATACACATGCAATGGGTAATCAGCTCTGAATTAGTACCTCCTCAGCATTCTCAGAAAGTCACTATTAGTAGAATGGAAAGGTTTCTACCTACCTGTTCCAATGTATATTTTGCTAAGTCGTTAGAGGTCACCTCTAGGTTAAGTTTTTAATAAAGTCCAGCAGCTGAAAATCAGCTGTTCTCTTTTAAGATGTTCACTTTTCTGGATCAAGCGTAATTTCCATGCGCAGTACAACGTGACATGCACCAAAGCAGAGAGCTCCTGAAGGTATTCATGTTGGCTAAATGCTTTCCAAGATGTAACAAAGCAAACAAAAGGACTATCTAATTTCACTTCATTCTGAAGTATGGCCTTTGAATACAGAGAGTAATCTGGAATTTTTTTAAGTCTGTTGTCCAGCTTGGGTTCGCAGCAAGGAATTGTTAAAAAAATGAAGGTTATTTTCTACAGAACATACTCTTTTGCTACTTTACTTCTGGAATGTTTTTTCCCTTGTGCTACTGGAGAAATGTATACATTACTATGACTTCTTATTAACTGTGTTTATGGAGATAAGGAGAAATTTAGAAGGAGTTATGCTTACAGAGATAAGGAGAACACTTAAGGAGACGTATGAAATCGTTAGTTCTCAGGTTTAATTTAATTACAAGGAAAGTAACGTATCTTTCAGAATCAAAATTGACATGACAAGTTAGATGGTAAGATACATTTAGCTCCTGGGCACGAAGAAATAATGTCAAGGGAAATGCTTTTCATGTCTAAGCTGCAGCCTTTGCAAAAATAAAGAATACCTTGATTTGAATATTGGATCACTGGAATGACAGCATGGAATGCCAGATCAAATGCAGGTTCTGATACTGTTAGTATGAAAGTATGTTAGTACTTTACAGATCATAGATCTGTACAGATCTGTACAGATCAAAGTATGTTAGTACTTTATAGATCATAGAATTATAGAATCACAGAATGGTTTGGGCTGAAGGGACCTTAAAGCCCACCCAGTCCTACCCCCTGCCCTGTAAATGGAATTATCTTTCTCTAAACAAAACAAAATTCCTATTTGAGAAAGACTTTTTCGATTAGTGAGTATTGGCTGTGAGCAGTTATGAAATTGCACACCCTCCTGATATATTGCTAATAAGGGATTATGTCCTTCAGTTCAAATTAGATAATTGCTAAATACAGAGTGGTTTACATGGATGAGACATACTAGCTGGTATTAAAAGTGTTCCAAATTATTATTTAACTTATTGAAAAGGAAAAAGTTTAGTAAGTAGTCTTAGAGGTTTCAACTTCAGTGTTTCCTAAGAAAGAAAACATGTTGAAAGAATCTTTTCACCTGAATAAGATTTTACTGTGATTGAACGACCACAGGATAAAGAAAAAATTATCACATAATATCCACTTACAATAAAATGGATTATTATAATAATAAATTATGCTATCAAGGGTCTTTCATTTTACCTAATATTCTGTCACAGATGAGTGTATCTGGAAGGTATTATGATCTATAAGTTGTGAATGGAACTTTACTACAAAGTTTTGAGCAACAAGGAGATACGGGTGTTAATGAAAGAGAACTGACATGGGGTGTTTTTGCAATTATTAAGTGAGGGTCAACTTAAAATAATTTGGTTGGTAAGAGAGAAGTACCTAAGATACCATAATCTAAGAAGAATTCTGTTCAAAATTCAGCATTATTGTATCCTGAAAAACTGAGACGGCTTGGACTGAAAATTCTGCTCCAAAGGTGACACGCTTGCAATATTGTGACAGATTTCCCTATATCCAACCACTGCCTATAGACATTTAGGTTTAAGGATACTTTGACGGTTATTTTTGACTAGTATCTTGACTTGATTAATACTCTTGCTGAGTAAAATCCAGTCCTTTGTAAACTACACTAGTGGTTCCATTTGAGGACCGGATATCTGTACAATACATGCAGCATTTACACTCTAAAAAGAGAAGTCTCAAAACAAAGGAACGCCGACAGATCGAGGATTAATGAAATATTTTTTTCCTGGCAACAGAATTCTTTGTTTCACTAAAAATATTTTAAATGATTAATGTATTTTTGTCATATTCATATATATTTTCCGCTAGAGAGTATATTCATATATATTTTCCGCTAGAGAAAAGAGAAATGTCAATGAACAGGAATTAGTCACACTGAATGAATATATCATAAAAAAGAAGTCAGAAATCAAACTTAAATATATACATGTGATTCAGATCAGTCCACAAAAAGTGTTTTCAAAGATATTAGTCCTAAAAGTCATGTAATAAGTCAGTTGCAATGTACTTTTGAAATATGAATTTAACAAAAAACCCCAGTATATTTCATTTTTAAAGAGATTTACAAAATTTGTAGGAAGCATTTGAAAGAGAAACAGAAAAAGTAATTTCAAACACAACAGTCTAAAGAAAAAATCATTCTGATACGATGAAATTATATGTTCTGCTTTAGTTAGTCACTAGAGCAATATTGAATTTACCGAGCTACGAAAGGCACTGCATTGGAACAAAGTTGTTATGCTCAGTAACAAGCCAGTTTTTGCCTTATATACGTTTTTGGAGAAAAGATTTACATGTTCTCATTATCTCTGTATGCTTATGAGAAAGCAGAGAGCAAGCACAGTGTCCCCACAGTTTACATGAGGAAAAGGTTTCTGTTTACCATAACAATCTCTTGAATCTTTTTAATCCTCTGTTAAAAAGAGCGAGACAGCTGCATTTGAAGCCCTTCTTCCAGCTGTCTATTGCTCAGTTACTGCTTTTTTGCAGAATTCATAGAGTCATAGAATGGTTTGGGTTGGAAGGGACCATAAAGTCCACTCAGTGCCACCCCCTGCCCTGGGCAGGGACACCTCCCAGCAGACCAGGTTGCTCCAAGCCCCCTCCAACCTGGCCTTGAACCCCTCCAGGGATGGGGCAGCCACAGCTTCTCTGGGCAACCTGGGCCAGGCTCTCACCACCTTCACACCAAACAAGTTCTTCTCCACATTCTCCATCTCCCCTTTTCAGTTTAAAACCCTTCCCCTTCAGCCTATGGCTCCCCTCCCCTATAAAGAGTCCCTCCCCAGCTTTCCTGGAGTCCTTTAGGGACTGGACAGGGCTCTAAGGTCCTTTTTTCCTTTCAGAGGATGCCCAACTGGAAGATTCAGTCCAATTCTCACCAAATGAGCTCTCTGGTACATTCTTATGGGAAGCAACTACCACTGGTAAAAGAATCACCGCTCCTTGCCTCCCTCTTCCTTACCTTGTTCTGTAAATTTTAGTTAGTTCTAGAGAAAATCAAAACACCCAACAAAGGGCACAACCAAGTTGATAGCAGTTATTCAGTAAACACTATTCAATAACATATTAGGCAATCAGAGCGCAACATTTGCATCTATTTAGCATACTCCAATCACTGCTAGTAGCATTAGAAACAAGAACAACTAGTAGGGAGTTTGAGCAAATCCTAATGAAAAGTATATGGTACTAGAGAAACAGCGTGGCGTAAAATTGTCGTCATCTTCTTTGTCCCTCATTGTCATCACCTGCTGCAGACTTTTTCTTTTTAATTAGCTTCCCTCGTTAAAGGTGACGTATCCCTTCAGCTACAGACCTTTGTGCCTGTCTCTGTAAGTATGACTTAATTTTCTCTTTGCAAGTGTCCTCTCTTCCCGACAGCCCAACCTTTCACATCGCTTTCTGCTGCTTTCTTGCTACCTACTGAGACACAGATGAGTTCTCTGGTTTAAGAAAAAAATTAACAAGAAGGAAACAAAAAAAAGACTCAAGTGAAATCTTGCTAAAGCATAATCTTACAATTCATCTCCATCAGTGAATGCAGTTGTACGTATTGATTACGGACAAAAAATGCTATTAGCTCATAAGGAGGCCCTGCCCATCCACAGTGTTCTCGTAGTGCATGGAATTTTCTTCAGCTCCCGAATCTTTCTAGACATGCTGCGAATAGCTCTTTGTCTTCACGAGCTCGAGGACAGAACTGGGACATGGAAGATAAGGCTCCTCTGGAATAGCTCAGATTCTGCCTGTCTGGCCCATAAAAGTCTAGGGAAATTTGTACTTCCTTTCCCATGGTCATAAACTCTGGAGAGAATGTGGAACTTGTGTCAAAGGGGAAGACTACTCATTTAATGAGTTATGTTGCTTATCCTTATTTAAGAATTTGTCTGAATCAGACGATTGCTATCAGAAGCATCCTTCTCTGCTAAGAACCGTGGGGGCATTTTTGTCTTGTAGGCCTTGTTTGAGATGGGGAAAATCCTAATTTAAGACTTCCTGGACTCCTTTTCTTCTTTGCAATCTTCATATGCAATCTTGGCTCTTGGACGGTTGTGGTAAGGGTTCATATTTTAGTGCTCAAAAGGACTGAATTCAAACCGAGCTGTGTAATGATATTCCAACTAAGTTGATAATGAGTTGTTAAGTTACAAGCAAAATCAAACGAACAATGAGAAACTCACTGCTTCATAGAAAGGACAATATAAAAACAAACTAGAAAATAAGGTAGAGTGACGGATGAGTAGAGAGTTAATGCTTACTTTGACCAATTTTTCTGCCTTTGAAACCTCAATTAACAAGACAGTCCTCTTTCTGGTCCATTGATTGCCACTAAACCACAATAAAATACCAAGAAAAAGCAATTCAACTTACCAAAGATGGTTGCACAAACATACTCTTCCCCTCTGTCCCTGGGAAAGTAGCTATTATGGATGGCAACGCACGGGTCACTACTCCCTTAGGGACACTGAATACCAGCAAGAGAGACTGGTTTTATACTGGCAGCATACTGGCAGCATTTAGCATTTGTCTGCATTTGGATAGATTCCAGCCATTGTTCAGTTTTGAATAAGCAAGTGTTAGGGCATGGGGTATGTAACAGATTATTTTTATAATATCTTTTATGAATATGAGCCTACTTTGTTTGGATTTATAGATATTTTAATTTTTTACTGACTGTAAAAGTCGCCAATCTACAAAACACACACCAATGAAAATTAAATTCAGCACGTAAAACAAAATTACACAAAGTATTACAATTAGGTTTCACTAAATCCAAGCATAGTGACAATATTTTCATGTGACTTTGTTAACTTGTTTTTATTAGTTATACAAAAGTAGCTCAAATTATCACTCTTTTTGATCTGCAACACTTTCATGACATAATTCCTTGGCCGTTATGAACAAATGTCAGAAGAAATGCCTGCTTTCTGCCAGGAACTCTCCCGAAAGTGTGATGTGATGTCGCTATTTCTGACCTTTTCAAGACCCAGAGCTGTAGCACAACATGATCAACAGCAATTAAAAGTTATGCTTCAAAAGTGGCATTTCTCTAGTGTGATCCTTTCTATTCCTTTTCTAGACCCAGGAATATTTTTATTTCACTTCCCATTCCCAGTGTGAATCTCTGTTTCAAATCGTTTGGGCTTTGCTCCTCTGAGGAACACGTATAAACCAAATATGATGGCTTTTACCCAAATGTTCTGTGCACATAACTGGAATTTTAAATAAAAGGAAAGAACTAACTTGGGATAATCAAATATATCTCAATCCACCATTTTGTGTTTTACTCTTTATGCAAAGTGGTAAACTCAGGAGAGAACACTCAAAAGCAGGAACAAAAAATTAAGTCAAATCAGAGTTAAGGCTCATGGTACACACAAATATCTCAATGATTACTGTAATTATCTCCAAAACAGGCACTGTAAATACAAGCATTTAAAAGGTTAATGCAGAAACATTGTAGCACATGCATATATATGTATATGTGTATATTCAAGACACAATTACCAGTGAGAGTATGTAGAAAAATA
>JAHREE010000354.1:387261-411377 GCA_033628505.1 Tringa tobata | reverse complement strand
GGCCCTTTTTGGTGGTGCCCAGTGACAGGACAAGAGGCAACGGGAACAGCCTGAATGGCAGGAGGGTCCCTCTGCATGTCACAGCTGCCTCCTCCCCTCTAGTGCCAACCACTCACAGAAATTTAAGTTTAGGAGACAGGCAGACTTTCCTGGGTTATATCACCAAATATATTCAAATAAAAATGCAGTTTAGTTATTGGGGAAAAAAAATAAGGAATAACCTCAGCAATTTTGCAGCTTGAATAAAAAAAGCCTGGAGATTATATATTTACATGAAAAGTTTTTACTATTCTAGCTAGCTTTTCTAGTGAAAATGTAAATATTTTTATTCAGAAAATAAAATCTCTTTTCTTGCACATGCTGATTTAAAGGTTCAAATGTATTCTTCAGAAGCTACAGCTCCATTTTCTCCTTATCAATCTTCACCCGGCAAAGACAACTAGAGTTTCCTTTATTATGCAAGTTCCTATTTCCACACAAAATACATTCCTTCAAAATACATACAATTTCTTCCACTGCTTTGATTCATGCGCTAACATTTATCACCATCTCCAATTTTTACTCAGATATACCTTCAGCTTTCCTGTTTGGACTTGGCATAACAGCCTTGTCCACACGACTGCATTATGCAAAGAACTTCCCATCTTAGGCTGGAAAATATACTTTAAATCAGCACTTTAATTCTTCTGTTTCTTCATCTTTATCTTTTTTCTGCTCATTCTACCGATCAAAAGTTAAAAATATTTTGATAGCTACCAAAGATGAGGAAAGGAGTACTATGAGCACTTCTTCCTCCTCTGTTTAACACCTGACCAACTTCTTGTTCAGCATCACCTGTGAAATCTCTCACCAAAGCCACTTGTAACCCAACCATGGCCAACTGCTCGAATCAAATACAATCTGCAAATCCACCTCTCTCTTTTCAGAGCTTCTGTCAAACACTGTCCTCACCTCCATTTGCCCCATTTTACTCCATAAAAAAACTGCTGTTGCACATATTTTTCTATAATTCTGTACACATTAATTCCTTCCAGAATCTTTTATCTTTTCTTATCAGTGTCAAAGCACCGGACTCACCCTTAATGCTCAGATTTCCATTTCCACACTTATCTCCACACTTCTTTCCAAGCAGGCACGTATGGTTTAAAAGTTCTTAACTGTGAGCCAAGTAACCTTCCACTCTCGCCTTATGTATCTCCTTGGAACATACATCTCTTTCAAAACCAGTATTATTCTAACAGCAGCAGCTTGAATTTTAAAAGCTCAACTATTTCTCCAGTTTGCTCTTTTTCTGTGCCTAAAAGTACGGCCCCAATATATTTTTTTACATTCAAGTTCTCAGTAATATTTTTTAACTATGAAAGACAGTAATCATGCTCCATATATACTGAAATGTGATTGTGTCTATTAATTCTGTCACTCCTTAGAAAAAGTTACCCCATGGTTTTAAATGAAATGGTTACATCTAACAGCTTCTATAGTGTCTTGTATCAAATCATCTTTGATAGCTTTGAGATCAGTAAAGCCTTGGGATTACAAGGTAATATTTGCAGTTAAATTGGTGGAAAGACCATAAAATTGTATTTTTATTTTCACATGCAAGTAATGGACTAAACCCTAATTCATACATACATAATAAGAGAGTAAACACTTCTGAATTAATGGACTAGATTAATTTGATTGTCAGGGAATCCTTCCACCTGTATTACCAAGATTAATATATGGCAATTTTAAGAGTGTTTTAAGAAGATAACACTTGGAAACAGTTAAAGGAATAATTACCTGACTCTCCCACTAATAATGTATGTTTAGTGTATTCAATGACCTTTCGTGCTACACCAATTGCATTTTTCACACGTCTGAGATCCGCAACTGCCCCAACTTCCATAGTGTTGCTGGAAAGAAGAAATATTTAAAACTTATTAAAAATACCAGAATAATCGTACATTTTTTATTAGATAGAGTCTGTTCTCATTTAAATTAGAAAGTTTGCTCCTTTAACATATTGCTTTAATTGTTCTATGCCATAGACAGATGGCATCACACTAGTAGGGAAAAGCTTCAAATATATATATATATTGTTTCCTTTCCCAGGCATAGGGATGTTGCTGAAGCAACGGTAACTCCATCCACAGTAGTATTTTCAGTAGAGTAACTATTTTGCTCCATAAACTCATGAGTTTTCTTTCTTACCCATCCATAATCATCGCATCCAGTGTTGTTTCTCCGCTTTCATCTGGGCTTCCCCCGTACCCCACGCTCCCATCGCACTGGTCAACCTCGCACTGGCCACAGCCCCTCTCAACCGCATCCAGCTCAGAACCTCCCTGCTGTAACGTTTGCCAAGCTGTAATCAACACAAATAATTCAATGTCACCAGTGATAAAAGCCTCCACTACTGCTTTAAAGACCATGTTAAAGATGGACATGATGAAAATGCACTATATAAGTGGATAAAATAAATAAACTATAGCTTATAGGTGAAATAAAGTCAAAATATAAATATATTCAAAAGAATGTAAAGCATCACTGTTCTGCTTAGTGTTTCTGACTGAGAAATGAAGCTTTTTTCTGACTGGGAAGGTGTTATTTACTAACAATCATCACAATTTCTATATATTAAATAACCTCCTCTGCACAGAACCAACCACTGTTTATTACTTTACCACTGTTTACTTAAAGCCTTTTGGGGGAAGAGAGAGGGGGAAGCAAATCATTTTTTTCCTCAGAGAAAAAAAAAAGAAAAGGTTGTAACAAGCAGCCCTCAAAAGCTTTATATGAGAATACCAAGTGTCCAGCTGCAGAAGAAAAAGGATCTAAACCACACAGTGATCTAAAAGATCTAGACCTACACCAGTAGCTACGTAAGCACAAAAAGAAAATGGAAATGATATACAAGAAATTACAGTCTCCACATCCTCCTACTCAACCCTTAGACTTCTGTTCTTTAGGATCCAGCTCATGGTGCAGTTTCATAAGACATTACAGACGTGCCAAATGACGTGACTCAAATAAACAGGGCCCGAAGGCTTTGCAGTTGTGACATTTCACAATGTTGGACATCAAGCAAGATTTTCCACGCTGCCACCGAGGGCTGCGGTCCTGGTCCCTCCTCCCTGTGCTGGTGCTCCATCCCCTGCCAGAGCCAGCCCAGGGCAGCAGCAACTTACAGCCCAGCGCTTTTTGGCAGAATTAAACTATTACACATCTCAAACATCTCGAGAAGCCTCATCTTTACAAATGCTGCATGCACCTGCATAGAGCTGCCTGCAGCAAGACAAAAATAAGGCTTAATACCTAGCACCCAACTCCACACACGCTTGTCTTTATAACAAACTTCAGTGTGAGGAGCACTGCTCCAATTCCTATTACCTGTGTTGCTGTGAGTAGCCTTAACACAAGCTTTCAAAGGCTGCAAACCAAGGGCCTTGCCATTTTCACCACTGCCTTTCTCTTCTGACCTATGCAAGGCTCTACAGACAACCCATTTCACTGCCAAGGCTTCCGTCATGAGGGGTGATTTACAACCCAACTGTGGTAAAACAGCCTAGAAGTCTTTTAAAACCAGTCATAGAACTGTTTGGGCTGGAAAGGACCTTAAAGCCCCCCCAGTGCCACCCCCTGCCCTGGGCAGGGACACCTCCCACCAGACCAGGTTGCTCCAAGCCCCGTCCAACCTGGCCTTGAACCCCTCCAGGGATGGGGCAGCCACAGCTTCTCTGGGCAACCTGGGCCAGGCTCTCACCACCCTCACACCAAAGACATTCTTCCCTCAAAGATCTCATCTCCATCTCCCCTCTTTCAGTGTCAAACCCTTTCCCCTCCTCCTATGGCTCCCCTCCCTGATCCTCCCCAGCTTTCCTGGAGCCCCTTGAGGGACTGGAAGGGGGTTAAAAACCAGTTAAAAGTCCACCGTTAAAAACCAGTCACCGGCGGGAACGGCCAGGGGAGTGCAAATTAGCACCTAATTAGCGGAGGAATGTTTCTGAGGTGAACAGGACCGGCAGGGGGGGAGCCGTCCCTCACAGCCCACTTCTTCTTACCACAGGGCCAGGCCTAAGAGCCTTCTTTTTCCTTTCAGCCCCCAGCCCCACCGGCCCTGCACCCACCCGCTCCCCCGCCGCGGCACCTGTCTCCGCCGCCTTCCTAAACGCCCAGGTATTGATGACTAGGGGAAGGCCGGCGGGCGAGGCGGATCCCGCCAGCTGCAAGGCGACCAGCAGGAGGGGAGCAACCACCATGCTCCGCCGCCGGCCGCCGCCATCGCTCCCCGCCGCCGCCATGGCCGCCCGGGCGCATGCGCGGAGGGATACGGCCCCTGGTGGTGGTGGTGATGGTAGGGCAGGGCGGAGGGCACCGCCCGCCGCGGGAGGTGGTGCTGCGGCTCTCTGAGGGAACTGCGGGGGGAGGAGGAGCCCAAATGCCTCCCAGGAGCGGCAACGGCCAGGAGCAGGTTAAAATACAGTTTTTATTTACCATATATCTGGGCGGCAGGGCTGCGGGGTGGGGGCACCCCATGTAAAGCGTGTTCAGGCGCAATTTCTACCATACCTGTGAGGGTCACACATAGCATCTTGACGCGCCGCCTGGTTAACTAACACGAGTGTTTCTGTCAAAAATGTCTTCAGGGTGCAGAGGTGTTTCTGCAAAGGGGGCGTTGTGGGATCTACTGTATCGAAGTGCTCATGGAAGAATTAGTAAATAACCTTGCTTTCTAGAAATCGTAAAAGAAGTAATTTCTTATTTCTGCCCCCGTCTTCAAGCAGCCGCTGGTCGTCAGCCAGCTGTTATTTCTGAACAGTTTGAAAAAAAGGTGCCTTTTGCTTCTCCCAGAGGAAGTGGATATAAAATAGACTTCTTTTTTTCATATACTTTTTCAGCTCATTCTCATTACTCCTTATCAATATATGGTGGGCCAAACTCAATTACACTTTCCCAGTGATGTCGCTGGTCTTGTATTTGTAGTGAGAGGAGATAGTTGAACCTCCCGTGTGTCGAGCTCAAGCTCTTAGGTGTGCATAAATTCTAAGTAGCATAAATTGTTAAGTGTGCCCCAGGTGGTTTAAAAAGCCTGAAGGAATATCATTTTTATTATAACAAAATGATCCACAGACTTTGTAATTAAATGGTTGTCACGAGAGAAACGTATTATCCTTTATTACAGAAGTTACAAAATAATAAAATAGCGTGGCCTTGGTTTCAGCCAAAAACATGGGAAAATATTTTCAGGAAAGCAATTTAGTAACAAGTGCAAAGGAAACATAATCAAACATGTGCCCAAAAAGCGATACATTAATGATATTTTTCAAATACTGTTTTCTTTTAGCCAGATAAAGTGGACCATTATGGAAGAAAAACACTTTGATATGGGTGTCATTCAAGTAAAAGTGTTGACTGTGATGGCTGCATCTGCAGGCTGAGCCTGCACAGCTGTGGAGAGAATATTTTGTACAACTTGGAGCAGCTTAACATTACGCTTTGAGGCCCGTGTAGACACTTGGTTGGTTTGGTTTCCGTGGCATTCTTTCTAGCTGGCATTCAAATGTGAATGAGTTCCTGCTAGAAATAAACGCAATCATCAATCCGTGCTTTGCATATACAAGGCTGTTTAATATCATATATTTTTATGCTAAGTGGGAAAAAAACCTTACAAAGCAGACGCTGCTCTCGGATACGGCATGCGTAAAATCAACAGCAAGGTCAATAAAACTCTGGTTTTCCATGCTGAAAGCTGAGGAGAATTTGAACAGTATCTGTCCAAGACAACCCTCCACATCAGTTGTGCTGCGTCCATCTGGGGTCTCGATTTGCCTGTCTCTGATTTTGTCTCTGATATAAAATATTTTAAAATTGGTCTTTGAATTTAAAACTTGTTTGTATTTTCATAAAAAATCAGCTGTTGTTTTATATCAGTTCTTCCTACAATCTAGTTGTTCCCCAATACTTACTGTTATCTCACAGACAATAGCTAAGATAAGCGGTGATACTGGTAGACTTTTGTCTCTGCAACTAAAAAACAAATCAATATTTCCACAGACAGATTTTTTCATCAAATGCATAATATTGAAAGAATATTCTAGACAAAGGCTTGTATGGGCAAGGGATTTCTGAAAGGACCTATCACAGACAACACTGTGACTGAATGGCACCGAATAATTAATGAAATACACCTCTTTCACTGGGAGTGTCTGTTCCTACAGTGGGCAAATTCTGACCTCAATTATATCTGTGTGACCTTATCTAGCACCATCTGTTCCAAAAATGCACGCCTGGCTCCTTTTTGCTGTTTCAAATTTCCCGTAAGTGTGCTTTGAAATCTAAGTATTGCACTTATAGCTGTAATTTGTTTACATTTTAATCTTTATTTTACTTGCACTTTCTAATACTAAGGTCCACAAACACACCAAAAGCAAATCTGAGACTAATTTTCTTAATAAAAATGATTAACTGTTTGATTAGCATTTGCTATGAAAACATACTTAAGTGTGAATTTCTTTTTGGCACCTAGGATTTTGAATCCATCTTACTTCTAATTGAAAAACATTTTAAAATGACCCTGTGTTGTGGTGTTCTGTTTTGAGTGGATTTGTGGAAGCACTATACTCTCAGTTTTTAATTATTTTTTTTTTCCTCTTTTGATCCCTTTCATGGCATCTTACAATACATATGTTCTCTCATTCACTGAATGACACTGGAAAGGATGACAAGATTTACTCATGGTGAACATCTCCATTTTCTGCCTCTTCAATCTTCTAGGAAAGACCCTTATGCCCTCTGTCATGCTTGAGAAGAGCTATTTCTAAACATTTTCAAAGCTACTTAGTTATCCTCACCTGAATCCTCCATAAAACTGGGCATCAGTGTGAGGCCTGTCAAAAACATAACGTTCAAATCAGACGATTATCCAGACGATTATTTTACTACACCAGTAATGTGAAATCCTGATTACAAACTCAGCTATACTAGAAAAAAAAAATTTGGGCTGACATATATGCCATTAATAATTGACACTTTTTTCCTATTTATTAGGAATTGTATTTTTCTATGGATGGATCCTTTTATATAGACACACTCGCAAAACACGCCAACAGCTGTAGTGTTAAATTAGTCTCTCTATAATGATCCCAGGTTTTCCAAACTGGCAAGCCCCATCATGTAATTAATTTTGCCACCTTTTCCTTAGGAACCGGATGATGGGAAAAAAAAAGTCACGACAAACCAGTCCTTAAGCTTCTCAAGGCTTGACCTCCCCTGCTCGGTGGAGAGCAGTGGTGAGGAAGACATTGCCCGAAACAACTCTGTTGCCAGTCAGGGTGATGGAGCACGTCCACAAACGTTCAGCTCATGCCTTCGCAATCTATGATCAGCACATTTTCGTCTTGTCTGCTCCTGTCTGGCACCGCCGCCACCCCTGTCAGTCCTTAAACTGCCTTCAGCACAACGTGAAAGCTCATATGATGGTTGTCAGAGATCTCGCTTGCAATTTGTCAGTCCAGGAGCTCCGCTGCGGAGCTGTTATCCCCGTTTCTGTCTTAGAAACCATGGTGAATCTTCTGGTGGGACAGCTCACGGGCAGCAGCGTCCACGCAAACCAGCATGGCCTGATGAGTGCCCCATTTTTATCTAAACAGAATTTCGACTGCTTCGTCTCTCTCAATAAATCTGCTTTAATGTCACCTAGGCATAGGTGGTTGGATGACAGGCATGACAGACAGTGCCACATAAGGTTTCTATTCTTCCTTGGCATTGGTGGCAGCAGATATATATATATTTTCCAGGGTAAAACGCCCGTCAAAGTGGATATATTGCAAATAGACTCATAATTACACATGTGTGCATTGTGATGAGCCAGGGAAATGTACAGAGACAGAGATGCACACACAAGGGCTGAGGTGGTCAGTGAGTACCTGCTTATACACCACATAGCTATCACAAGGGAGATGTGAATTTTTAAGGATATCGTACTGCCGTGCAACATTTTAGTTGAATTCCCGGATTTATTCACTAGGTGGCGATGTAGTACGTGATTTGTAGCAAATTACGGATCAGAAATAACTGCACTAGGTAAATGCTTCACACTGGATTGCGATAGAGGAATGTTGATTGATTCATAGTCCTGCTTTTTTTATTTTATGCTTGTAAGAGTTCATACCCTACATGCGCCTTAAGTAGAAAGTATCTGAAATTGCGGTAGAGTGCAAGGTACCAAGGAGGTATCTAGGAGGTCTTTAGCGGTGGCACAGGGAGCCAGCAGACCCCAACACCTCCAGTACTTATGGTGGGGATGGAGTGTGGTGCAGCGGGAAGAGTTCATTTCAGTCAGTGAGAGAAGCCTGATTACAGCAGGGAATTAGGAATATTTAATTAGGCTGCGTTTCTGAAGTGTATGGTTGTATCAGAGCTCCAAGCATAGATGTGAAGAATGTTTCAAAAGAGCGTGGCCAGCTTTGTCTAGGAGTTCCTTGGTTTTTCTCTCTTCCCTCGTCACAGCAATGCTTTAGGAAATGCCCAGAGGGGTCCCTGGGCTTGAGGTGGTAGCTGCACCAGTCCAGAAAAGCTGGGGAGAGCTGGCAGGACGGGCTGTGCACTGTGGGGCCAGGAGAAGACCCTGCAGAGGTGGAGACCACCAACAGGATCTGTTGGAATTCTCCTTTTAAGACTCGCTGTGCATGCAAGGGAGAGGCTGCCTGCGTGATTTGATCGCTTCATTATTAAATGTTCCTTTCACAGGCATAAAACGTGAAGTGTTAAAACACAGATACTGCGTTACATAGAGCCAAGATGTTCTTTTTCTCATTTGCCTTGTGAATTAATGAAATACTTTATGTCAGGGAGAATTAGAAGTTGCTGGTTTTCAGCATGGCCTCATGCTGAGTTACCTGTCTGCCCGGTTCTCAGTGGGCTGCCTTTTGCTTTCTCAGATCTCATTATGTGAATTGACTGGTTATTTTGTTGGCTTTTCAGCTGCCCGTAGTTTTCACTCTGGGGCCATGGGAGATGTCTATACGGAGATGTTTTTTGCCGCCGTGGTGCTTTGTAATGCTGATGGTTCACTCTGCCTGACCCAGCACCCTCTTGTCCTGAGCGCTTCATGTCAAATTGTCCCAATTATCCCTCCATTCCTTTGCTAGATTGTACCCCTGCTGTAATCCTCAAGTGGACAATAATTACTTGGGACATCTAATTAATTTTGGACTAGACCTGCTATGTATCTCTGCGTTTCCAATGCTTATGATTTGGTTTTTCAGGGGACCAGCTAAGAAAAAGCCATTAGCATTTATCATTTATGCTGTAGTTGAGGGGAGTTTGTACTGTATTTTACGTTTCTTTTTGTTGTCCATATTAAAAGTAAACAAATTCCCAAAATGTCAGAAGTCTTCTGCAACCAGAGGTGGCTCTCACCGTGGGAATGGTGGGGTCCAGCCCCACCAGTAGGTTAAAAACCCTGTGAAAACCTTTCTTTGTCATTCTGTTTTAATAGGGATGTCCAGTGGCAACATAATGCGGCAGAAGTTTAAGAACATCTGAGGTAGTTCATTATCAGGGTAAAACTTATAAAACAAGAATATTTACTCATTAAGTACTAGAGGTTTTTCCATTGAGATTCATGCCAGCCCACAAGTTTTTAAAGCTGCTGTGACTTGCAACATCTGTGAAATACAGTTTTGACTTACAAAGTCTTCTTCGTATCCCACCCTGTCTTCTCCAGCTTCATTCAAGACCAGTGACAGAAGGAAGAACCCATTGTTCAAAGTGCCATCTTACAGCACCACAGTTACTGGGGCAGCATTTCCATCCAAAATGGTCTATAGCATGAAATTAGTCTGGTTTTAATATCTATGTAGATTAGGGAATAGTTTTTTGTGAGGAGTGAGGAACTGTGGAGACGCGCTGCTGAGCGAGAGCTCGGCAGGTGTTCTTGCAGTGATGGGAAGGAAGCCTTGAGAACAGTAAACTATGTCCTTGTATGGTAATATGAAATAGATAGCAAGCTAACAAATAGATAACAATATACCAAAACAAATAACAATGACTAATTAGCTTAGGCGGGATAAACATTTAAATGTAACCAGTTGTATTGCTCCAATGGTATATGGACGTTCACCCACAGCCTATCTGTGTAGAGAGCACGGCGCGTGATCAAAGAACAGAAACTATATATGCTGTAAAAGAAAAACAATAAACGTCGTCGTCCTTGTCTCACAACTTGGCAGAGTCCGTGCCTTGGTTGCCGCACTAATGCATTCTGCGTCCTTCTGAATTTGGCCCACAGTGCTTCCCCTCTTTGTTTCCTGAGGTGGTTTTTCGCAGTTCTGGTTGTAACCTCTGTTTGTCAATGTCTGTGTAGCACATTGAGGTCTTTCTAGCATTTTCTGTGACAAAGAAATCATTCTGTAATCAATAGCTGGAGTTTACCAAATGATCATTTATATCCATTTACTATAGTCTGTCCTTCTTTACTGGCTTTGGATCCTGTGGATCCTAAAGCTTAAAATTCCAGTTGCAAAATGGATCGAAAATCTGAGATGTTACTTCATCAGGACCAGTCAAATTGTACTTTTTTTTATAAGACCTATTTTCTTGTTGAAAACCTCATCTTTCTGCAAGACGCAATAGCTAAGCTTCTGAAAGGGTTAATTCAGATCTTTCAAAGAGAAAAAAAAGTTGCAGAAAACCAGTATGTATAATGTAGGTAGTTACAAACTCTTGACTTGTACTTTTGTTGTCCTTATCTTGAATTCAGGAGAAGCCTTACCTCAGAGAAGAAAATAATAAACTAAGTAAAGAATTGAGCTATATTGTAGCAGACAATACCAAGATTGCTGGGGAACTGGAGATCCTGAGATCACGAGACAAATGTCTGAAAGAAAAAATATCTAAGATGGAGGCAGCCGTTGATAAGGTAATTTTAGGTAGCTTTCAGTCCAGTGAGACCTCTGGGTGCTTTCCTCTACAGTCACTGGGGAAGAGAAAACGTCTGACCTCTTACCTAGGTTGTATTTAGCATGTCCTATTTACACGTACTGTGAGATGCTTACCTGAAGAGATGTCTATCGTTAAGACTGTCTTCTGTTTTTTTTTAATGGTAAAAGGTTTCTATTTTCATTAAGAGAATTCTTGATTTACTCCTTACTAGCTCATGGAAACACCAACTGTAGGGAATTTAAAGTAGATTGACCTTTCAGGCAGTAGATCGACCTTCCCGACCTTCCACTGGCGCTTGGCACGGCTCCTTTCCCTGGCGAGAGAGACTGGAACTGAATGTGGTCACACACTGACTCAACACACTTGTCCGTGCTCAACCCTTTCTGGGACCTTAGTTAGCTGTGGGTCCCTCAGGGTGAGGGAAAGTTTTAGGAACATTGTGTTGTTTCATTTGCCTTTTTTAGTTGAGGTTCCTGTTGCTGACATACCTGACTCATAAGGCTAGTCTCTACATTTTGGTCTGACTAGCGCAGAAGCCTCAAGTGCCATACAGCTAAGCTGCTGCTTTTCCAGAAGGAAGACTCCTTTTCAGCTGCTCAGAATTCTAGTTTTTCAGGATGTAAATTTCCATGTAAGGTGTGGTTTTCAAATTGCTTTATTACTTAAAAAAAAATAATAAAGGTAATTGTGATACCTCCTCCCATGTGTGGCATTTCTTACTTTAAATGCTTGATGCTGGAAACGACTTTCTTTGTAACATACATCATCGTACACAGTCCTAGCCAGCTGAGAGAGAAGCTGAAACACAGTGGAGACAGGTGCTCACTGAAAACTATTACATGTGATACACTAAATAACAATTCTTAGAAATCAGATAAGTTCATACTATGTCCTCTCACAGGATGCTAGTACGTACCATTGCAGAGCATCCATTTTATAAACATCATAAAGTGTAATTGGCCATCTTGCTCATCATTAATGATTTGGAGTTAAATGTTCAAAAAGCTGCTGCTTGTAACCATACATCCCTAGTGCTTCAGGGAGCCTGCCTGTGCCTCAGCAGCAGTCATAAGGAAGCACAGAAATAGACAGGTTTTGTTTAAAACAGAAGAGAGGTTTTGGTCTGACTCAGTATCACATTGACCTATTATGAAGCTGAGGATTTGTGCTCTGCTGAAACTAGTGTGTTTCCATTGGAAATGACTTTTTTTTTTCAATGAAAACACATTAGCAAAATGTTTCTAGCTAATTCCACCCAGAGATGGAGCATAAATCAGTGGGAGCAGTGCTTTGAACATGTGAAGTGCTGAGTAGTCTAAAAAATCCAGTTCTTCACGGAAAGAATAACTCTTTGAGCCAGGCCTTTGCCTCAAGTCCTTATCAGTAAAATGAGAATAATATTGCACTTCATCTTCGAGTATGGCTGTGACAATAAAGTGCTTTATATTTGCAGACAACTTGGCTGTTACAGAAATGAGTGCCTAGAAAACACCCTGATGTACTAGTATTTCTGTCTTCAGAGCTGTGTTTCTGTACCATACAGTAATACCTGGGATCACAGGTTAAAAAGGAGAAAGCAGAGTTCTCACATAAGCAAAGATTATTGGTTCTGAGTACTGAAAAAGGTCATGGTTGTATTGGGTGGAGGAAAGCTTTCATAATTAAAGGCTTATTTTGATGTTTTTGACCTTGAAACAGTAGTCATACATTTTTTACAACATTTATTCAAAATACAGATGTTATCTGTGTTCTCCCTTAATCATATTTAGTCACTTTACACATCTGTTAGATAACTTTCCAGATGCAATTCCAGAGTGCAATCATATTCAGAGAGTATTTTGACGGTCTTGAAGTTACCATGATCTAGCCTCCACCACTTTTTAACTAAAATTACAAAAAATCTGCCCTGTTTGTAACTGGTAAGGCAAGAGTGGGGGGGGGAAACATGTGACTTTGGATGAGTATATGTAAGTATGAAAAAAAAAAGTGCCTTTATAAATACTTTGTAACTGAATGATTTTATTTCAGATACCTTCCAAGCCAGGCATTTTGAAGGAGGAACGATTGCAGGATCTAAGGAGGATTCTTCAGGAATTAACCACTTCAGACAATGACATTCCCTCTGTGGATCTTGGCAAGGAATACAGCAATGGTGGGAGAAAATCACCGTCAGCAACCATGAGAAATACAATGTAAGAGTAATAGACTGTTACTGCTGTTGTGTGCTGTACACTTGTATTGCTTTCTAAGACTAGGATCTGGTCGTTCATGTGCTTCAGGAGCAGTATGGGATGCCTTTTTGTAAGAAACTTGGGTTTCTGAGTTAGCTTGAGATAATCTGACAGCTGCCAAGGCTTCGTTTGCCAGGTTCTTCATATGCTCTAGGTGGTAGGGAAATAGAAGGTGACTACACCATTTGCCTTTGTTTGCTTTTTGGCGTTTCTGCTTTTGCTTTCCTTTTTTCTTTCTTATTCTGCCTTATCTAAATAGCTCTAATAGACTCTTTTTAGTGAACTCATATAACAATTTTACAATGTCTTTTCTTCACTATAAGAATGTGGCTGCTGTTGCACTCTGCCTTAAAAATAAGCTTATCTTCTAAAAATGTGAAATGTGTTAATCCTACTGGCACAGCTTTTGCTGTGATTATGACAACAATAATCAAGGCAGGCTGCAGCTAGAGACTGCTACTAGCATCGTGGAAAAGGATACTGTTGGACGGTGAGATATGCTTTTATTTAGCTGAGTAACCTGCTTCTTAAAGTACGTATTTGCAATTTGGTTTCTAAGACTTTTTAGATACAGCATCAGTCCTGAGCCTGTTCGTATTGTTTTATTCATAATGCTAAAAGCTTCCTGGGAATTACAAAACAAAGCTATGATCTTTGATCCCTCTAAGAGCGAGCTCTGGAATGTTTTTACATTGATTGCTTTTTATTTACATGTATAAAATCTGAAGGTTACATATGAGAGCTTCACATTCTCACTGTGGAGGTTACTAGCATTACCCAAACTTAGCACAGTACTCCCAGAATGCAAGTTTTGCCATCGTTTTGCTTGCAGTGATCCTTCATGCGTACGTACTGGAGATCCTCAGTCCCAAGATGTTACCCTGCCCTTTACATCCCCTTTTTAAGTTTTCACTGGCTGCGTTTGAGGTTGAATATCCCCTCTCAATGTTGAACTGGAACATTAGAGAATTTTACAGAAGATATAGTCCAGATACAGTATGTTTTCCTAGGTGATTTACTCAAATAGTTCTTAGCAGGTGCTACTACAAAGTCTCTATTGCATTTACTGCAAAATCTGTATCCTGTTGCAAACCAGCTCCATGGAGGCTGATAACCAGCACACCTAAAATGGGTATCTTTCATGGTAGTTATTCATGAATAGTGATAGTCTTGTGTAATTAGCATGGATAATATTGCCAATTTTTTGGTGCCTAAATTTAGGCTCTTGAATTCTGTATTCAGGATTCGAAATATGGATATGCTTTTGAGAGGAATTGAGTAATTGCAAATTCCATTATTTCCTTCCAAGTATTAGGTCGTCAGTAGCTTTTAAAACATGGTGATATGAAATTAGTAACCTAAACAGAAATATAAGGATATGGCTTTGAGCATGAGTGTTTGAAGGTGCTAGTCTTAGCTGCCTTCTGTTTCGTGATTCCTGTAACACATTTTTAAAAGTTCTAGGCTTTACTGAAAATACTGATGTAAGGCTGTGTCTGTGTAACTCTTAAGTGATGAAAATAAGCTTTCCTGCATCACAAAATATGTATGAGGACGATGGACATTTTCAAGGTGGTCTATTAATTACTTACCGGTGAACCAGGCTGTCAGGACTGCTTTGTAACAGTTAAGTGGCAGAAAGAGCCCAAAATGAGGAGATGCAATAGGAAAAGCAGGTAAGCAACAACATTTTCAAATAATACTGACCGAATTCCATTTTTAAACATTACATTTCTCTATTTTGCGAGGTCTGAAAATATCATTTCTCTAGAGGACACATAAGCACTGCAGGTAGGAGTGTAATAGAGATGTACACCTAGCTCTAAGCTAGTTCTGGTATAGGCAAAATTCTAACCATAACCAAAAGGACTAATGTTTCCTGCTTCTCAGGTGGGATTTCTTTGTAGTTTCAACCTAACTTTGTCGTGTCTGTATTGTGTTGTTATTTTATTAACAGAGACTTCTCCTGAGTCACCTGATCTTTTGCATTTTGGAAACATCAGGATTTTCTCTTTACACAGAGTGGTGTCTCAAACAGCTGGGCTGAGCAGTCATCCTGACCAGAACATTATCATTGTTTCTCATTGACCTTTGCTTCCCCCCCACTGTCTGGCTGTGCAAAAATGAACTGCCTATGAGTTAGCTAATCTGTATTTTTAATGCATGTTTAACAACTAAGAAATGCCTGTTCACAAGCAGAGCACAAGCAGTTCACAAGCAGTGCATGGCATTTCCCTGTTAAAGCACTGAACTGGCTATGCCAGTGAGTACATGCAAAGTTCTGAACTTGTAGAGCAACACAACCATCCCTGTAATGAGCCTCAGTTCTGGATTGGACCTGATTTAGGAAACACACAGGCTTTGTGGTGTGGATAGCTCTGAAATTGGACATAAACCCCAAATTGTTTCCATGTAGACCGGGGAGATCTAGCAGGTCACAATGGTGGCTTTCAGTCAATTGCCAGTCATTTAGTTCAAAGAGAAAGATAAGTAGAATCACTCTTTTTTTTTATGTGTTTTGGGGTTTTTGGTTTGTTTATTAATTTTAATTTGGTCAGCCAGTTACCATTTTTTTCCTTTCTTTTTTTTTTTCCCTCTTTTTATTTGAGGATCAATCACTTCAGCAAAAATGAAACGGTTCCAAGTTCTGGTCAGAAGGGGCTCCAGGAGACTAATTGTTTGTAAAGTACTGGTGTGACCATGTTGGTCTGGGGGTGTTGGTGTTCAGTCAGACAGGCACAGCGCCTGTTGAATTTTGCACTGGTCTGGATATTCAAAGACCTGGAATTTCTGGTTTTATTTCTGGCTTTAGTAAGTTGCATCTTTCTGAACTTTAGTTTTCCATCTGCAAAATGCAACTGACACTTCTGCTTTCCTTTGTACAACCCTTGCAGTTTTACTGGCAAAGAGGGACTTAAAAATTGTGGGCATAAATACTATTTTAGTAACATAAAAGCACTTCCATGTTCCCCAAATGGGGTAATTTATAGGCAAAAAAGAAATGTGGTTGTATTTTCACTTGAATAGAAATACCGCTAAGTATAAATTTCTGTTAATAACCTTGTCTTCTTATGGATTTTCTTTGCTACTGGAAGTTTTATTGATTGAAATTTTATTTTCTAAGAACTTTACTTTAGATGGAATGTTTAAATATTTTATAATCGCTTTTTTTAAAATCTATGGTAATATATTGATGAATAATTTTCTCACTAGCTTCTCAGCCTGTGGAAACGAGTGAGAATACAACTAGGAGGCTACAGGACAAGATGGAAAGCCTGCAAAACCTGGGGGAATCACTGCAGATAAAACACCAAGGTGCCAGAATTTACCAAAAATATTCCTATTTTATTTAAAATACCCACAGTCTCCAGAAACTGTTCCTGTTACCTGCCAAAGCACTACCTGTAGTTTGCATGAGGTCTCTTCAGATGTGCCTCTTCTACTAGCAGTACCCACTTCTACATTATCCTGCTCCTAGGAGCGTAATTAGATTAACTCCACAATGCACTGTTGCTCAGCCCCTTAACTCTAATAAGCTTCAAGATCCTTAACATTTCAAACATGGCAGCTGATCAGGGGTGCCCTCGTGTGCTGTCATATCCAATAAATGAAATTTTTAACAAGCTGATCAGTCTTTCGTGGAAACTGAAAGATACTCTGACAGCAGTAGATTCCAAAAATGTAGTTTCCCTGTAGTGGCTTCAGAAGCATATCCTTTCCTCTTTAACATTTTTAAAATCTGAGATGACGATGGAGAACTTCCCAGATTCCCTACCTGTTCCCTTTGAAGTCTCTGGTGAAATGCTGATGAACTTGCTGTGGTGGCAGGATGCCAAGTGAGATGGGATTTCTTCTCTCTGCTCTTTTTCTTATGGCACATTCCAGTCGCTTCCCCTTTGCCCCCTTAAGTGTCGCTGCACAGATTTGAGAAATTATTTCCCCACATCATACAGTGTACACGTGTCAGGGATATACAAGTGACCTTACTTAAGTAAAACTAATCCAATTACTTCTATTTGATGTAAGGTGAGTTTTCTCATTTTTATCCTTTGCCATCCATTAACATCTCCAATTTGCCTGTTTTCTATATCCACATAAAAATATGTATCCATATCTGTAATGTATCAGGAGTTACTATATAAAAGAGGGAGGTGGAAAGCCTTTTATGTACGCAGTAAGTACACTCATTTCCATGAGTGTTGGACCAAAGGTATTGATTTCACACCATTCCATAAAAGAGATTCTGAAATCAATGGCATTTCGCCACTGCTCCAGCATCTAGTGCTTTGGCTTCACAAAGCAGGTGAGGTGGTGCCTGTTTATAACTACATTTATCTTTTCAGTTAACGCCCTGCATATAAAGAATTGCAAATGAAAGTTGCATTTGTAAGGCCTTGGTTAGTTAAAATATAATGTACAGGAGGCTATTACAAAGCTTCAGGTGTCTGCACCTGAGGCCTCAGTCATTTTAAGATGAGGTGATGTTCAGATAATCCCTCCTTGCTGCTATTTTCAGCCATGTCATCAATGATCAGAACTCAGGAATGAAGGCAAGGAAAGCAAAGGAAAAGAAGAAAAAGCTATCAAAGTGAAGACGCCTTATACATTAGTGATTACTTTCACGTATGTACATTGTGTTTAAAATATGTTATATTTTTATAGATTAATAATAAAAAGTTCTTAGAGTTTTGTAATTCTTGCCTGGAACCATGACACTACTTCCCACTCATTTAAAAGTAAAAACTGTAAAGACAGAGGAGTAAAAATACCTCTAAATGCAGACTCTCACTGGCATACATTTTCAATAGCTGTGTGCTGTGAGGGACACTGGCCACAGGGCACTGCTCAGTGTTTCAAGTTCCAGTATTTCTATGTGTTCTGGATCTTGCACACCATTTCAGGTCTTGTTTTTAGAAGGTTAGTTTTGAAATGGTTTGTCAGGCTTTTTATTTTTTTCATTCTAAAATGAATTGGTTTCCCCTCCCTCCATACTTCATGTTATCACATCAATAAATTCTGATTCATCTGAATGTCCCAGAACTGCCAAGTATTTCCAATAGAAGGAGGAAACCTGCCCGTGGCTCCTGGTTAACGTTGAGATAAAATGTTGAACTGTGTACCTACAACTGCAAGACTGTACAGTTTTCATCCTATACCATGATTCCTTTAAGCAGAATGGACTCATCAAGTGGTATTTTTTTAATGTAATTTTCACTACTTGTTGGGGTATTTGGCTTGATTCATAGTACAAATGAAGAGTCCACAGTCTGCCTTGGGATCAGCTTTATAAGAATAGCGCTCACATTTTGACTTACGGCTGATGCTGTGTGTGTTCCTAGTTTGGGTCTTCTTGTCCCCCCACCATCTGTGTCCCTACATAAAAACTAAAATAGGTGAAGTTTAAGCAGAAAATAATGCATTTTGACTTTATACTGACTTTTTTTTCATACAACAGTCTTACAACTTAAATACCAGGCTCCACCACTCAAGAAGTCTGCTAAAATAGCTGGGCAAATTACTTTGAGTTGGTCTCCAAAATGCTGTCAGTTGAGTCACCAATACAGACAACCTTCCCTTAGTACAGGTGCCTAAGAATAGTGTTTTCAAAGGCCATTTCTAGTGTAAGATTTAGTAACAAACAGGAAGGCATGTTGAGCACACCTGGCACACGTGAATTTATTTTAATACCTCCTTGTGACATTTGAGGATTTTGCAGCAGTGGGCAGATTACTTGCTGCGGTTCAAAAGAGTTAAAAGACTATCCAATGCTAAAAACAATTCCAAAGTAATAAGATGAACAGGATCACTAAAGCATCAGATTGATGTTTAAAGCCTCATTAGTGTCTAACTATATCTCAGGGAACAAGACAGTTGTTGAAAAGAAGGAAGGGGAGGAAGAGCTTTGTATTCATCCCAAATTGAGTACTTTTCCAGAATTTGTCATTTGATTTTTGTCTAGGGAGTGTTTGTGAAGAGCAGATTTTGGCTGAGATGTTGGTCAGGGAAGCTGCTGGACTGGTAGCAGGGGAGTCCTTACTCGGTTCTAACAAAACAAGGGGCGAGATGACTCTGCAATAAATGGGTACCCAAGCACAGAAAAGTGGACCATCCCCAGGGGCAGCAGGAGGTGCTGGTGGGGCAGCTTCACTGGTGTTAGTGTTTTTCCTCATTATCTGCTTTCTGAAAAGCAGTGGTTGCCTTGGATTTGTGTCAGCATGGAATGCCATGCCTGAATTGAAGGGGCTTACTTGATGATTTTGTCCAAACCCAATGATTTGTAGCTACGACTCAGCAGAATTATCTTCGTGAGCACAAGCCATGCAGATACAAGCTGGGGTTTGTTGACTTTAAAGCAACGTAACTATATGCAGAGTAGATCAAATCTCTGAGGTTTTTTTGGTTTGAGGTCTTCTTGTGTGGGAAGAAGAGATTAGTGGGTTGTTCCTAAACTGTCCTCAGATATTGTAAACAATATTTTTTAAATACAGGTAATTGTCTGTATTTCCTGGTACTTTTTTCCCCATGGATTTTGTCATTTTTTGCAACAGTGTTGCAAACTTAGTTAATATGTTATAAAGACAACTCCCCTTCCCTAGGTATCGGTGGTATTGAAAATTAAAGGATTGTTTTAGATGGCTTGGGTGTCACAGTTTGGACTTGTTACACATATTTGACAGATCTACCAAGGTTTTCATAAGAAAAGGGTGAGGTGCAGAGAATGAGAGCGTGTATTCACCCCATAGGCCAGCAGGCTGGAAAAGGTCAATGAAAAGTGCACTCTCAGTGTTCAAGGAGCCAAGCTAAAAAGAATTTCAAAAGACTGTGAGAACAGAAGGGAGCAGGTGCAGAGGTGCAAATAGCCAGAGAGAAGGGAGACCTGCCAAGCAAAAAGGCAGTTTCTCATCTTTGTGCTGGAATCCAGCAGATTTGGGAACAGTTCTGGGCTTCCTCCCTGCCAACAGCAGGAGGGAAAGAATTGGCCTGGTGAGGTGAAAGGGTCATAAGCTCGTGGGCCCTGTAGCAGCTATATACATCCTGGATTTTGCAGCATGAACAGCACTTTGTTATTCCATCTCACGCAGGCGGATGACAGGAGGACTGTTAGGCAAATCTTGACCACGGCAGGACACCACAGATGGCAACCAGTCCCCCATAGAGGAAACCTAATGCCAGCCTAATATTTTTTTGAATGGATCATTTGGAGAGACTCCAGACAGTAAGTTTAACTCCCAGGGAGAATGCGGGATGGGCATGGTTTTTGCAAAGGCACCAGCAAAGTGAATAGGGAGCAAACAAGTTGCAATGCAAGTTTCTGTATGTGAGTTTTAAACTGGTTTATGCCTAGTACCCATTCCAACCGCAGGGCACCTGCTCAGTTTACCATCCAGGCATGGCATTTAGCATTTGTACACTAAACTACTTCATGAATCGGACTAGATTGCATTTCACCTAAAAGTAACCTAGTTGTCTAGTTTGTCGGAGGTTTGTTGCCAGCAGTATGAGTAAGTGAACTTAAAAGGCAGATTTTGGTTGCAATCTTTCTGGCTTTGCCAAGCTGTGAGTGACAGAGTTCATTGTTTACTTTTAGATGTCCCCAGCTGCTGGCTGCTAGGCTGTTACATCCAAGTAGGAATGTCAACAAGAGCTTGTTTCTCACACTAGCTTCACGAGTCTCACAGCCAGGACACCGTATTAGACAGATACCAGCCCTTTCTAGCATGATCATTTTTATACAGCAAGGCAACTTTGTTTAAATCTACCTTCACGCTTGAGGGAATAGATTGTTCAATAATGAGAAATCACCTCCATAAACTCGGAGAAAATACAAATGAGCCTCTGCAATAATACTGAAAACCAGAGTTCTTGCTTTCACCATACAAATAACATTTAATTTATGTAGCACAAGTGCTGTTGGGCAAATAGTTGTGTGAATGGCATGAAAATTTAGAGGTTACAGCAGAAGTGCAGTGCAGGTCTTTGTAGAAACCTTGCTTGCTCATTCAGCAAGATGATGCAATCATGAGGACTGTATGCATTGTCTGCGGGATCAAAGTGCAGGGTATTTAATTAAAAAAAAAAGTTCTTAATTTGAGAGACTTCTCAGTGTTAGTCTGTTTGAAACATGTTCATCATTGCATTAGAGAATCTATTCTAGTGTAGGCTAAGTGGCTTTCTAGTGAATATCTTAGTCTAATACCACAGTTAATCTTCTCAGACAATGTGTGTATAAATACAGTCAAATGGTAGTGACTTCTGGACAAGTGCTTTTTAAGTTGGCAGTATCTCACTGTTTGAAGAGCTTGGAAAAGAGAATTGTGAACAGCTTGAAATAACATGTTTTGCTTTTACTTCAGTGATTTCTAAAGATCAAGTGTATATTAGGTATATTGTTCACTTAAATTTATTGTTAGAAAAGCTAAGTATAAAAAATGCAATTAAGGTACCAAACCATTCATTCCAGCAAATTTTACCTATTCAGTTAAAGCTGTAAGATACTGACTGAAACCCACACAAATGTTTTGTGTACTCAGTGGTGAACTTAAAGAGCTTTCTGTTTATACACAGCAACCATAGTCATAATATGCAGTAGAAATATTTGTTACAATGAAACAGTAGCCCCTAAAATGAAATGAGCCTCATGTTACTATTTATTTTTTAACCCAGGGCATGATCACAATGTGCTGTTTTCCTTTTAAGTTCATGTAGTGAGTCCCATATTTGTTTCTTGTTGAGAGTTGAGGACTGGTGTGTATACATGTGCATGGGTTTAAGACCACTGAAGCAGCATCAACCACCTGCTGAATTGTCAGCTCCATTGTCTCCCACATTCCTTCCAGACCTGCAACGCTTCTCACACAGAAGTAGTTACAGGGGTATTTTTTATCCTGGACAAGCAGTTAACAAAAAGCTCATGGTCAGCCCTGAGTTTAGCTCCCACCCACATGTCCTACCTTGTTCTCCTCTATAAGAAGTCTCTTGAAGGAAATCAAGTTTATTCACCCAAATCTTTAGGTTGCTCAAGACAAGCGGAGAGCAAAGCTAGTGTCTGCAGGAGTGACTGACCCACAGAACAAGTTGCTCTGCGGTAGCAGCAGCTGGGAGGGGCTTGTTTTACAAGGGAGCAGGAAAACTCCAAGTTGCCAATGCAGTTGTTAATTTGCCTTAGTCTCTCTCCCTCTTCACCCTCCTCTTGACAGCCACCCCCCTACTCCTCCTCAAGACTTTTTTTGGCTGTTCTGTGGCTATGCCTGCATGACCACCAGCACAGCCCACTCCCAATGGGTTTGTTTCATGAAACAGCTGGTGCTGAAGTCCCAGTAATGATATTTCAGACACTTGCTCTTCACAGCTCTAGCATTGTCCCACCAACTGGATGTTCATTATCCACTAGATGCGGGAGGTAAGCCTCTGAAGGTCATCTCCCAAAATCCATTCGATTTCACATCTTCAGACTGCTCCCCCATGCAAAGCAGGAAAGAATTAGCAAAGGCAGTTAGACCAGCAATGTGCTTTTGAAGTAAACCTTCCAAACCAAAGTGCTGTTACGCACTTCCAGAACTCCTACAAAACTGTGCTCTTCAGACCAAATTCACTCCAGGGAAGTGATACTTATAAGCTACAGCTAGGTTCCTCAGGATGGAAAGAAGAGCTTGCTGAAGTGGCATCATGTACTTGTAACCAAAAACAGGAAAAGCAGGCAAGCTCTCTGCTCTGTCATATAAAGAAAATACCAACTGATTGAAGCTGGAAGTATTCCACTTCGCCTGGCTTACCAGAAGGCCACAACTTAAATTTGTGTTGAAAAGCCTAGTCTTGGAAAAAAAGAAAAAAACACAACCAACAAACACCATAGAAGTTCAAGCTAAGTAGTTGCTAGCAATACTGTGGTATTGTTCCTAGGTAGGCAGAATATGCCACCTGTTTCAGAAACAATCCTATTTCCTAGCCATGACAGCAGTCCAGGTTTTTTTTAAAGCCTGCTCCCACCCCGACAAGGTAATTCATTAAGCCCAGACAGCCCTTCCTGACCTTTGCTCTAATCTCAGCAGGAGGATCTGACTAAAAGGGATGGATCTGCCAAGCCTTCATTTGTGCTGAGGGGCTTCCTGGAGAGTAGGGAGTAGAGAATGAAGTAGAGAAGTTGGAGTTAAACCTTTATTACTCCACTTTTCAGGAATTCTTTGGCACTAAGATTGCAGGTCAGGTAACTCACTTCCATCAAGGTTATTAAAATGAGTCAGTTCACTGGTCTGTAAGGGACTGTCAGTCTGAAAGTGTTTATTATTTACTTAATACATTACATAAGTTAAAACACTTCAGTTCCTACTACAGTGTAGGTAACCACACTTCCTAGTAAGCTTCCAAAGCCCTAAGCAGTCGGTACAAAGATGCATCCCATAGCCCCACTCAAAGCAACACAAACTCAAATCCAGGGTCCAGATTTCTCTGGACAGGCAGCTGCTTGGAATGCTGCTCGTGCCTTCATAGCCTACCTTGCGCATCTTCACCCTTGGAGTTGATTTCTCAGGTTGCCAAATGATTTCCTAAAGGGGATGGCAGAGATCTGCTGGTCACGCAGTTTAACCAGGTTTGATACGGGATTTACAGAGCTCTGCACTTGAGAAGGTCTTCTACTGAAAAAGGGGTAAAGTTTAGGGGCTCTGCAAGTAAGCTAAGCAGGTTTGCCATCAGATAAGCAGCTTCCAAGATCTCATTAATGGTGTCCCCACCACCGATGAACAATTTTGTCTTCATGTTCAGTCACCAGGGTCCTATTACCGCATTCTTCCCAGCGTCTGACCTTCCCGTTCTCCACCAGGATAAACTTCCACTCCACTTTGGTGTCCACTGGCAGACTAATGGATTCAGACCAGAAGCCATCCTTGTCATACTTGAGGGGAACGTAGCTGTGCCACTGGCCGAGACACTCGTGGTCACCAGTAACACCAATCAGCTGAG
>JAHREE010000354.1:293189-367333 GCA_033628505.1 Tringa tobata | reverse complement strand
CTCCCCCCGGCCCCCCGGCAGGCGGAGCCAGGCGCCCGCCCGCCCCCTCAGCCCGGCCCGGAGCCTGGCGGCGGCTGTAGCGGTGGCGACTGTGTCCCTCCTCGGCAGCAGCCATGAAGTCGCTTTGCCTCGTCACCGTGGGGGTCCTGGCCATGACGCTGCTCATCGCCAGCATCTCCTTGCTGGTGGCACACGTCTTCCAGAAAGTGGTGGACCTGCAGGTGAAGCAGGTGAGAGCACGGCCCGATTCCTACCCCAATCCCTCCCGACTTGTTTATTCCCTCTCGAAATAACCCTGGGAGGAGAGGGAGGGGGCTGGCGGGTGGCGTTGTCTGGCTCCCTGTTTGCACCAGCTGTGGTTTGGTGAGGGCAGGAGCATCCCTGGGCAGCGAACCCCCCCTGCCCTGCACCACCCGGCTGGGCTGGGGCTCAGGATGGAGCTCAGGATGGAGCTCAGGCAGCCCTGGGCCTGGGCTGGGTTAAAAAAATGGGTAAATACGAGTAAATTCAGTTCTCTTGAGGCAGCTTTACTGGCTGTGGGGCAGCAGTTGCCATGCAGAGCCCCCTCCACAGCAGCAGCACATGAACACCTAAAGCACCCCTCCTATTTTGCTGTCCCTGTCATAGATTTCTTGTAGCTTTCATACAGCAGCTTGTTCTGCTGCTCCATTTATTGCTGCCTCTGGAGCACAGCCAGAGGTGCTATGGGCTGAAACACGTGGTAGTTTCCCAGTCTGGGTGACGACAGTGAGGCATTTCACCCTGTTGTTAAAGGCTGCTTGTAGCACGGTTTGGGGACACCTGTCCTGACATTGTTATGCATGTAGACCCCCTTCACTGTTTGTGGCCTGCCTAAGCTTTTGTTCCTCTCTCATACTGGCTCTTTGCATTTATTGAGTGGTCCAGTGAGAAGGGTCAGCTGTGTTAGTAACACTAACCCTTAAAATACCTGTGAAGCATGTAAATGAACAATTATTTACCTAGTCTTAGGAGTATCATCCTCTCTGTTATACTGACAAAGAAAGCAAGAGTGATAACAAATGAAGGGATGTGACCAGTGCTATTGTCTAACTGGTACACAAAGTCTGCTGATCCCCTGTGATGTCCTAATCAACGCAGTGTGCTTTTCTGTGGGGTATTGACAGGGAGCATTTCCTGACATAGAAGATGTGTTGTCTAACTTAAATCAGTTTGGTTTAGTGAGTGCAATTCTAGGTTGGCAGTCAGCTTAAAGCAAGTTGTGGCACTTTGAAGTGTGTCTGTAAACTTCAAGGGATGGCCCAAAAAAACTGGCTACCATAGGGTAAGTTGTCGTGCAACCTGCCAGTGTGTCAGCTGCTCTTTAGGAACTGCTCATACAGCGTTCCTGCAGTGTTTGTTCTCAGGTGTGTGCCTCTGTCGTGCTGGAGCGTAGCATGGGTAATGGATGGCTTATCCTGAAGTCATTTGATCGTCAGGCCATACCTTTTCTAGGCAGTCTGCAAGCCAGGTGAGAAGTGGTAGGAGTGTTAATGTATGCAAAGTTGTATGCAAACCAAGCCAAATCAGTACAGCTTTGCATAGGCACACGCAATTCCCTCACCCGGATCTTAGGTCTTTTTGGAAAGGAGTCTTGTCATCCTCTGCATCCCAGCAGAAGGTGTAATTTCAAGTCTATATCATGCTCTTAACAAAAGAGCAGCAGGGTAAAAAAAATGGTTTGGTGGCAGAGCGTAGGACTGTCAGGAATTAGGCGTGATCCTCCTTACGCGTATTATCTCTGAGCTACATGCTCCTTACCCTTAGTGGTTGCTTATGTAAGAGCAAGTTGGTATTCTCTCAGCAAGGCTTTCCGTAATGCAGGATAAAGTTTCCACAGCTCAGTCTTTTCCTGCTTATTGCTCTTCAGCTGGTACACTAGTACGTCTGATGGCACAGAATCAAGGCTCCTACTCCCTTTAGTGGCTTTAGCCACTGGCTCCCTCCTGGCCTTCTCCAGGAGCCACACACACAAGTGCAGAAGTGTGCAGAAGTACAGCTTTCAGCCCCAAAGCAGTGTCCCGCCAATCACTCTGCTGATTCAGCTGCTTTCCACACGTGTTTTATCCCATGTGAGCTTTTTCTCATTTGCGTGTAGTCTAGAAAGTCGCTGTCTCTTGTGTAGTCATGTATGCAGCTCAGAAAATCTTGTGCAAATAGACCAATCTCATTTTGCCTTTGAATGTCGTAAGACTTGAGCTTTTCCAGCTCTCTGCAGCCCAGGACATTGAACATGAAATGTTGTCTCTGTGCTCTGGCTCTTCTTAGCCTCCTCAACCTCTCTGTCATTAGAGAAATTGCAGAAGGGACAAGAGGTTGTTGCCCTTATGACAGGTAGTTCGTGTTCCTTTGAGAGCTTTCCAGCAGTCCTGAAACAGATCTGACTTGCAGTGAAGAGCTGTTTGCTGTCTCAACTACAGCTGAAATGGAAGACTGCGTTTTGGAGCAGCTGAAGCACCTGTGTGTCCCCACCCAGGACCTGTGAACCACTGAGTATGGGTCGCCTTTCAGCAGAGGGTTTGTGTGCAGCATCCTTTCAAGCCAAAGGCAGGGTTCTTGGATACAGAGTGGGTGTAGAAAGAGAGGGGGAATCCAGCCCAGTGTCAGACTTCACATCCCCTTGAAAATCAGCAGGCAGATATTTAATGACTAGGACAGCAGGACCATCTTTCCTGGAAAGCATTCAAATCTTGCCAAATTATTCTCTGTCTTATTTGCCAGTCTAACTGGCTTTTTGTGAATGAGTGCCATACCAGATCAGATGTCAAACTTGTCCAATAGCTGTTTGTTGTCAGGGGCTAGCACCTGAAACTCTGTCAAATAAGGGCAAAAAAACTGTAATGAACAAGAATAAATTAGCTGTCCACAGGAGAAGGGCCTTCCTAGCTGCTAGCACTATTTGCCTTATGCTATGTGTTAGGTATTTTATTGCCAAAAGCGTGCAGTTTGTGAATGTAACAATCTTTGATCTCTGCACCTAATTCCAAACTTGAGCAATCAGTCCTTCACCTCAAGCATTTTCTTTATGCCCCATACCTTACACTGATAATTTTAGAAAGTGTTTAGTCTTCTAACACCTTGAAATGGCACTAAACTGTAGTTGCCAGCTGTCTCTAGAGCTGGATTGTCTGGAGTGTTTAGGACCCAAAAGGACAGGGAGGATATTTTGCCCCTTGATTTAGTTTATATATTGATTTGTTGTTGTTGTTGTTTAATGTCAAGTGCTAGAGTTCCCAGTGCAGTTCAGTGTGGAGGCTTAGATGATGGATCAGTTGTGATGCTCCTTTTAAGCAGACCATTCCCGAAGTGCAGAGTCAGAGAAGTCTGCTCAGGTTGGTCTGAAAGCTTACCCTATCACTTGTCTTCAAAGTTGTGATTACATTCTGTCATAGGTGAACACATAAAACTATGTCTTGGAATTAGTACATTTCGCAGTTCCAGGGGAAAAAAAATTAAATTTAATTTTCTGTATAGGTTCCAAAAGTGTTCAGTACTGTTTCCCACCCTCACTGGCACTGCCACTAACAGTTACATTTGGCAGGGGAAGCTCACTTTTTATTTCCTTTGTGTGGAGCGTGGTCAAGACAAGGAAACACCAAAGAATAACATAGCTGCAAATTCAGGACTGTCATGATAAATAAAGTCAGTGGGAAGGATGCTTTGGTACTCTTGAAATGAGTGTGGACTCCACTGGGAAAGGAGAACGCCTGCTGTGCTTCTGTGTGAAGACAGGAGATCATATTGTCCACTGGTTTGAGGTTGTGATCTTGCAGTAGGTGCAGCCTTGCTTCTCTCTGAGACAGAATTTCTGAGTCTGAGGCCTCTCTTGGCTACTGCCTGCAGGACGAGTCTCTGACCTGAGGTTTCTGAATACTTCAAGTTGTGTCTCTTGTTCTTGCTTATAAATGTAGCAAGAGGAAAGGTCTGATTCTCTGGCCTTGCGCAGTACAGCAGCAATAACTCCGGTGGAGCTATATCTTTTACATATTTTAGATTAAAGAGCAGTCCTGTGATCTAGTATCTTGCAACCTGTCCAACCTGGTAGTGAACACAAGCTCTGACAAAAACCCAAGCAATCCCAGTCGTGTAACATCAGACCCTACTCTGGTGTGGAGGAAAGTCGGCAGAGCTAAACTCAAATGCCATCAGCTGAGGGACATGGACATGTGTTTTGCTCAAAAGTATGTGCTCATATTTTACTCTCAGGTCCAGGCTGTGTAATATCATGCGATAGACTCAAATATCCCTCCCTAACATTTGGTGAAAAATAGAAGAAGAGAGCTTACCATATTTTAGTATTGGGGAATTTCATGGGAGTCTGTCTGAATCCAGCTCAGGAGTTTGTGAATCCGCGTTTACAACTGGGGCTGCTACTGTACAGAGCTATAAATAGACATGCCGTTTCTGTGGGAGATCCAAAGGGTGTCATGCAGATGCAGGAAAAAAATCACCAGACGACTTTGTTTCGCTACCCTTTTACTCTGTAGCCCTTCTCCCAGGGGATCAGTTACGATTTCAAAATCTCAAGAACCTGTATTTAAAGCAACTTGCCGGAGAAAATCTCCTTCATTTTCTTCTTATTAAGGCTCTTTGCATGTAATCTGGTGCATGTGTGTATATACAGGGGGCGTGGTAGAAACTCCTGTTACATTTAGAGCTTCTTGTTTCCAGTCTAGCTCAGGAGAGGGGGACGGGGGACGTGGCCGCCCTGTACATCATAAATGCGATCCCTCTGTCATAAAGGATAGACAGGAGCCTAAATCTGGAATGAATATGACCAGGATGCACTTGTTTCTTTAAACATTGCACATTTAGACTGAGTAATAACCTCTCATTTTAGTTGCCTCGTGAGGGAGACATTTGAGCAATAGATAGGTGTCCTGAAAACGCTCAGTAGTTGATAGGGAAGAGTTCAAATTTCTAGATATGGATCGTTAAGGTCAGAACAGGCAGCAGTTACTCTGTTTATTAGTGTCAAGCTTATACTCAGTGTGTTACACATGAGAGTTGTGAGCTTTACAGAATTTAGGAAGGGAGCAGACATGAGTAGCTCATTACACCACCTCTGAAATAATTGACTTTGTGATGCGGTTATATGCACATGGAAAAAAGCTATCATAGTCATCTGTAGGTGTCTTAAATACGTTACTGTCTCGCTCCCAGTCCTTTATGGTGGCATCATGGAAACGGTATGCCTGATCTGGGGACATTTTCTCTTCCCGATCCTACAAACCAACTTTAAGACGGCTCTGTCTGAATGCAGGGATGAGCCTCCTTGGCATAGATCACAAGAAAATAGGATCAAAAGCATTGGGCTGTGTAGGAAATGGTACATACAAGGGTGCTAGTAGTTCCAAAGAAATGCAAAAAGTTCCTGAAGGATGTCTAAATTTTTTTTTTTTTTTTTTGTGGTGTGCACAGAATACGTGGTTTGAAATTCTTAGAGGAAAGCAGTCTGCAACTGCACAGTGCTACCAGCTGGGCTGGCTTTCATTGCCATTCAGCAATACTGCTGCCATTCCAAGCTCCTGCCAATAAGTTTGTCTTTGAAACAGCCTTCTCTTTATCTAATCATTCAAAATCAAAATCTACATGGAGAGAAAACAGCTCCTTAAGTGGGAAGGCCAAGAATGAGCCTGAGGCAACTGTGGCTGATAAAGTTGGGACCCCATAAACAGTAACCAAGAAATGGCAGCTATCCAGTCTGCCCTGCTTTTGAGCTTGCACTTACAATATTTGACTTGTTTTCTCAGAAGAATAAAAAGAGCAAGTGTTGATGAGACCCATTTAATTGCAAATTACTCTCCCCCCCCTCCCCTTCTTCCGCCTACAGGTGATATGGTTTTCAAAGATACAGTTTTCTTTGTGCTTAATCCTGGAAATTCCACTCTGCACTCTTTACTACCACAGTAGCAGTACCAGTGTTACAACTGTATGAAAAGCCTTGGTTTTGGTGGTGTTGGTGGTGACGCTTTTATAGTTGGGGTGAATTTTATCTAAAATGGAATGGGAATAAAATGAGAGGTTGAGACCTGTATTATATATTTCTAATGGAGATACGTACAGGTACAGTTTTGACTTTCCTTATAATATGTATATGCTGGCAGGTAAAGGAATTACTGATTCATTACTCAAGTGCTTCTGTCATAAAATAACGATTTATAGCTTTTATTTTGTTGGTGCATGTTTTATTGGTTACAAAATAGACTGACATTCCGTGGGTCTGGAGATGCATGCATTGTCATTGCTGTAGGAAAGTAATTAAAGACAGAGGGGGGAGAATCTTTGTCCTATTCAGAGACCTCAGAAAGGCACAAATCCTAGTGTGCCTAAATGAAAGCAATTTCTGTCACTTGCGGGTTTTCCTCATGGGCCACTAAAAGACAAAGTCTAATTGCTTTGGAGAAGGAATCTCACAGCTGTGCTGGAATCTGACAATCTTAGGCAAAGAAATCATAAACACAGGGAATCTAAGCTTCTTTCCTGGCCTTGTTCCTCCTAAGAAGTCTCTCTTAGGACCTGTTGGCCTCCCACTGTTGAATTTGACCTTTTATCTCTAGTGTTGGCATGTTTCGTGGTACCTTACAGCAGGGTAGGTTTTTGCTGGCACGGGAAATGCAACAGGATCGCTGTGTAATAGCTGATAAGTCTTCATTGTGAAAAGTGTCAGGCACAAGTGTTTGTGGGATGAAGTGGAACAACAAACCCAACAAACCTATGTCCCTAGCCTGTGAGCCGTTGTAGCTTGTGTCTGATCTTGTTGGTATTTATTGAGATGCTTCAAGGTAAAACATACCTATAAACATTTGTAGAATTGGCATCGCACATCCTATTGCCTGTGCGTGTTCCGAGGGCATAGAATTCCTCTCTTTCTTACAAATATCATACAGCGTCTACCATTAACAGCTAATCTGTCATTCTCTTGTTTCAGGGAACAGTATTGAAAAATGGCACAGAAACCTTTGAAGCCTGGGAGGATCCTCCTCCACCAGTCTACATGCAGTTCTACTTTTTCAATGTGACAAATCCTTTAGAAGTGCTTCAAGGCGATAATCCTCTTGTAGAGGAAATCGGGCCGTACACCTACCGGTAGGACCACTTCACTATTTTCACATTTCGCTAAACCTGTTGTGTGTGAGAAAGCCAAAAAGTGGGGTTCAGACCCCATGGGATCCCATTCTAGGAGAAAACCTAGCTGTTAATGTGTGAGTAAAAGTTTATTCAGGGGAGCATGGTCATACACCACCCAGACCGTACAACTAGACTGACACTTGGAGGGCCTGCAATCAGTTTCAGATTAAGCCAGTGACTTCTGTCAGATTTGGGGCAAGATTTTGCTTGTGTACTGCTGTTCCTCAGCTGCTGAACACAGAGGAAGTTGTCTGCAGCCTGGCCTTCTGTCTTAGGAGAGAAAAAGCAGTGACTGGTTGGGTGATGTTTGAGAGTCTGGGTACAGGAGTGTTGCATAAAAGTGTGATTCATGTGTTCACTCTGAAATTAGTTCCTAGTTAAGTTGCACAATTTGCATCAGTAAAAATGTGGCCAGAAAACCAGTTAGAGAGTGGTACTACAGGGATATTCCTCAGCCAACCCTCACTATAAAACTTAATTAGATTCAGAAATATCTACCATTTTTACAGAGAGCTGGACTTACAAAAGCCACATGCAGTGTTGGAGCTTACCCAGCCTCTTGAACTCTCCCTCTGCATGGTGTGGCTACACACTGAACAGTCTTGATTCTGCTGCATGTGGAGAGATTTTAAAGCCACCTTACAAATTAGTTTTCCTTTAGAGCTTCATTCTGCTCTGCTGCATGCAGCAGTGCAAACCAGGAGCAGTCCTGTGGCAGGAAGCGTTACAGTCTTTGAAGGCATGGAGGTATGAGAACCATAGCAAAAAGGTTGATTTCTCATTTTCAGTCTCACTTCTGGTCACACACACTCATTCAGACTGGGCACCAGCTCAGTGCCAGAAGGAGTTGTCTTTATCTAAGCTGCAAAATTATCAGAATCTGGTTTTCAGTATTTGAAAAAAATACTGCAGAATAAAAAGGAGAGCCTTTGTGGTAGCCTGGGTCTCTGCAGTCTGTGTTGCCTTCCTGTTTCTTTCCTCCCACGCCTCATCTTTGCCTCATCCTCTGCCATCAGTCTTTTCCTCTGTCTCCTCTCTCTGCCTGTTTAGTCTTAGCAAACTAAATGTGGTACTTTGGCAAAATAACCTTGTATTAGATAAACCAGTAGAGCTGGAGGAGAGATACATAAGCTTTCAAGTTCCCAACCTTTTCTTCACGTCTCTGTAGTGTAATGCTGATAATCAGTCAGCAGTGCATTCTGTCTGTCGGGAAGACAGATAGGGCGAGTTCTTGGTATAGTAGAGCTACGTGAAACCACGTAGGCCCATGCTTTTCTGCACCCTGGTACTCAGTCCCCTTTGCTAGCTTCTTTTTGGCTTGGTGGGAGAGCCTTTCCCTGCACCGCACGCCACAGGCTGGCTGGGAGTGGGCTGGCCGACGCAGACTCTTCCCGAGTTGTTTATTGCGGTGCGAGGGAGGGAGGCTGCGCGTTCCAGTCGCTTCTGGCTCGTTTGGTTAGCCTGATTTTGACATGTCTGAACAGGATTCGATTGTGCCGTGCTCTCTCTGATAGAAGAAGGGGGAAAGTTGGAAAGTGGAGGGCTCTTTTCCCGCAGATTCTTTAATCCTTGCCTGGCTGTCCCTGCCGACTGTACCAGGCTGTCTGCGGTGGGTGGGGGGAGAGAGGAAGCGTGTGGGAGGAGAGGGAGAAGGGAGGGATATTGCAGACATACCGCACGCTGGAGCCAGAGAATAAATACCAAGTTTGTCTCACAGGCCCCACGTGTCAAAGCATTAAAGACTCATTTAGGTTTAGCATGTGGCAGAACACCTAAAATACCCTAACATGAAGTACGTGGCTCTGTGTTTTTATAAAACGAGGTATTGGGGAGAAAGGCTGGAGGTGAACTGGCCCTCACAAGCAAGGAAAAACATCTAATGAGTGACAGGAGGGAGGTGGGACAGCTAAATACAATCTCTTCCAGCATATTCTTCCTGCAATTCATAGTTCTGGCCAACATGCATTGTAAACCCAGTTAGCACAGAGGTAGATTCTGTAACAGAAATGTAGTAGTGCTTGTGTTTTCAAATCCTGGAAGTTGAATTTGCAGCATATAAAATATTTAATTATAAAGTGCAAGGTGCTCATCTGCCCAAGGCTGCTGAGTCTCAAAGAACACTTGAATATTGTCTGGTCTTGTACACTTTTACAGCTTTTTGTCTTTAACATCTGAGACCCCTCCTACTCATATCCCTAATTAAGGAGTATTATTTTCGTCTCTGGCCCTTTTACAGATGGAGAGGCTTCTCAGGTTAACTCTGGCCTATTTTAGGGAAGGGACTTCACAACTGTGCGTTTCCATCCCCTCGTTTCAAGCCCTATGGTATAAAGTAGATTGCTGGACAAGAGGCTCTTGCCAAATCAAGCTGGAAGTGTTGCCAGACCAAAATGTTCCTTGGTGGTAGGGATGCTGAAGAATGGCAGATACACTGTTTGTGTAAGGAAGATGGGAAGTGGTTGGTTTTCAACAAGAATAGTTTCACAGGTCTTTCCAGTTGGCTTTAAATTTGAAAGACTGAACCAGGGTAGTACAGCCTGTAATGAAGCTGCATTGATGCATCTAGTGCAGCCAGGATAGGATCTAGGATCTGAAATGAATGAAAAACATCATAGCACAGGGTCTTGCGGAATAATTCACCTTCATGTCTTGGGACTTAAAATTTACACAGGAAGCAAAGCAATGTAAAAGTCAACAAACTCTTAAGTGAATGTAGACTTATGAAATATAGGGCATTTCACTTAATGTATACCCCCAAAGGATCATGCCATGAGCAGACAACCTGCCATTTCCCTTTTCAGGTTTGCTGAAGACACATGTATAGCTCCTTTTGAGCCTGAGCCATCTGCAGAATTGTATGTTTCTTTGTAAAATGTTAGTGGCAATGGACTGAATTATGGTTATGACATGTGTTTCAGAGTAATTAAGATCTGACTTCCTCATCAGGCCAGCAGTTGATGTTACTTGCCAATTGCACTTGTTTGTCAGCAATCCTGAGTTTCATGCTGCTTGTCTGAGTGCTTAGACAGTACACAAAAGCAACCTCCCAGGCCACGAGCAGTTTACAGCAAAAATTCAGCTGAATATATGTCATGTCCAGGATTCCTGCCTGAGAATTAAAGGAGAAGAGCTAAAATGAGGCTTGTTCTGTGGGCGTGTCACCTGTAAGCCCAGAAGTCCTAGTGTAAAGTACTTTGAAACCAGCAGAAAGATTCTGGTAGGTTCTTAGGTCAGGTTAATGAGACTTACGTGAACCCTTGTTCTGCCTGGGAGTGAATTTTGCCTGCAGCAAAGAGGCAAAAGTTTTGTTTTCAAATTCTACTTCAAGGACAGTTCCATATATAGTGCCTCTGGATCCTTCTGTCTGAGATTGTTCACTTTCCTTGGAGGTTTCTAAAGACGAGGCAAAAATATAAAGTGCAATTAACACGTGGGGTGGCATTTTGGAAGCACCCTGTGACATCTGATTCAACTTACACTGACACAAAGGGGAGTTCTGTTGCTGACAGCAGCAGTAGCAAAAATGAATCTACTCCTAATGAACTGAAAATCCCACCCTTTATGGGCTTAAAGTAGTAGAATAGCCGTAAGTTAATTTCAATAAATGTTATGTACTTGTTTAACTTGATGAGAGAACAAACTCTTTTGTTTTTCAGAGAATACAGGCCAAGAGTGCATGTTCAGTTTTTAGACAATGGTACCAAAGTATCTGCTCTGAATCCAAAGACATATGTATTTGAACCTCAGAAGTCAGTTGGAAACCCTGAAGTGGACCTGATCAGGACAATTAATATTCCTGCCGTGGTGAGTTCTCTTTCATTTCTGCTTGGAACTCATCCTGACACACTTTATAACTAGCAGCTCGTTGCTTCATACTGTCTCTCTCCTTGTGGTAGATAAAGGTGATTGAAGAACAAGAGAGGCAGCTTTATGTCCACGTTGTTTTGGTTTGAGCTGTTGTGGGGTTTTTTTGCATTATGTTCCTCCCTCGCCGTATGCCCCTGTGGTGTTGGTGCCTCACCCTTACGCTGAGAGCTGGCACACTTCAGAGATAAACAGAAATCAAGCTTGTGGGGTTTTCATGAGTAGAGTGAAACTAGGGAATTAGTGACATCAAATGCATAGGAGGAATTCTGACTTTGGAATGGGAAAGTTTGGCATGCTTGGGGTTGTTTTGTCAAAATTTCAAAAATTGCCTCCAAATCTGCATCTCAAACTGAAAAAAAAATATATATATTATAGCAGAGGAGTTTCAGGTACAGCTGAATGAAGAGGTGCCCTCAGAATAAAATGACAGTTAAAACATGCACCCCCAAACTGTGCTACGTGAAACTACTCTGCAAAGAAAGTCTCATTTTGGGGATCAGAGGCAGATGATTATATTTGGTCTCAGACAGGGATAGTATGAGAACAAGCAGATCTAAAGCTGTCATGCTCTGCAAAGGAAATTAGACCGTAATAAAATACTTGTTGGATGTGTAACTAAGCCTTTACTCCGTGTACTAGTTTCATTGACTTCAATTACAGGGTACATTAATTTCTACTTTTCCCCCAGCATTTCTAAAAATGTCTTGTCTGATTTTATGAATGAATTCGTAAATGCACTGTATATAGTGATAGATGGGACTCAGCTTGCTAAAAGTTGCAAACAGTACAGTCACTGTATTTACAATTCCTCCCAGGCATTTGAGTGGTGGTGAGTATTATCTCTTGTTCAGATTTTTGACTGTGATGTATTGTAACAGGCAGTACTAGAACTACAGGTTGGTTCACCTAGGGAATATTCCCTTCTTTTGTTTTTGCTTTTTTAAAGATGTTGTAAAATCACTTGCCAGCTAGAAAGGGAATAAATTTTTGTATTGTTTGCATCTTGGAGAAATGGCTAGCTTTTAAAAATGTAAACCGTCATTTCCTAAGGGTGAAATTCAAAGCACGTCTCCAGCTGTAATATGCTTGTGAAATTTGGGCTGTTTAGAAAGCTGTTTTGCACATTTCACTTAAAATCCATCCTTAAGACTACGGCAGTTAATGGCATGGAACTGAGCTGGTTGTGTGCCAGCACCAGGCTGAATGGGAATCTGCAAGAGCACATCCCTGTGGGAGAAAAGCTGAAGAACCTGTTACCCAGCACATTACTTGCCACAAGTGGAAATAATGAAACTGAAAATGCAGTTGAAACATGTGCAATGCTGAAATGTGTCTATGTTTTTATGCAGCTGGTATTATTTATTCTACAGTAAATCTGACCATCTCTCCCTTAATCCAATCCCCTGGCAGACTGCGATGGAGTGGACCAGGTCAACCCCTCTTCAGTTTGCCACAGAGGTGCTGCTGCTTCTGTACCAAGAATCCCTGTTTACAGTTCACACTGTTCATGAATTACTGTGGGGCTACAAAGACAAGCTTCTGTCAACCATTCATCTTTTGCATCCTGAGATTGATCCAGTTTTTGGTTTCTTTAATAAGGTAACTGGTATGCAAGATTTCAGATGCTTTAGATGGGGAATGACTTCATTGCTACAGAGTTTGGACTGTCATTGCCAGCCAGTTGAGAAGGTTGTGCCTGGGCTGAAGCCAGGAGGTAGGCTGCAGGGATAGCAAAAGGATGTTCCCTCTTCAGTTGGGCTGTGCGTAGGCACTGGCTGGTAGCACAGCTGTGGGTTTTATCTGACTTCCCTTTATCAGGTATGGATAAGTTTTCCAAGGGTGGATGTAAACCATTCCACTACCGGCTGTGCTCACTTGAATTACATGAGCTTTGTGGCCTGGCTGTGCAAACTGCTAGACAAAATTCCTGGCCGATGTCCTTAGTAATTGATTGAAATTGCATGTTATTTCTGTGCTGGAGCCTTTACTGGCTTCCATAGTGTTTCTGGTTGCACATCATTTTGGGCTGTGGGGACTCCTTGTGTCTTGGAGATCATTTGCAGTGCTCAGGTTATTTTCTGTGGGATTATTTTTTTTGCTAAGGGCTGTTTCTTCAGTGGCAAATTTCAAAGGAAAAAAAGGCTAATCTAATGTTGTATTTCCTTCACTCTGGAGGTGTAAGAATCTAGCCCAGTCACTTCCACCTCATTTATATTCAAGGTGGAGTTTAATGAATTGCACTTACCTCAGGGGGAGTGCATCACTCCTAGGGTGGATTTGAAGTGATGAAAGCTTAAACTCCTGCCACCCTGTTGCAGTTATCAGCCAGGTGTTCCAGAATGAGTAGAGTGATTAAAAATTCACATATCTGTTTGCAGATGAATGGAACTGATGATGGAGAATATGTATTCCTAAGTGGGGAAACGAACTACCTTAACTTCTCAAGGATTGTGGAATGGAAAGGAAAAGAGTAAGTTTCTCAGTGTGTTGTGGCCTCTGTCAAAATCTGCCCTTTTTCACATTTTGAACAAACACAAGCGTTGTTTACAAAAAAAAAGGGTCCTTTTTTTTCTAAGGATGGTGGTAGCTTGTAGCAGCTGTAGCTTCAGACCAGCCCCCCAGTATTTTGGCATGTGTCATATAACTGTGAAAGAAAACAGCAGCAGCCCTTAGAGAGCAGACTGCTGTGAGCACTCACCTCTGAACCCCTGACTGCACCTTGGCAGAGGTGACCCTCTCTCCACGCCCTTCTCTAAGACACCCATCCCAGCCACCTGTGGGATCAGTGTTCCCTCATCTACACAGCCAGTGTTCCAGACAACAGGCTTCCTTACTGCTCTGTACCCAGAGCCAACTTGTGCCTGTGTATCTAACACCTCCTCATGGGCAGCGTGTGTTAGAAAGAAGCCAAAGATGAACTACGTAAAGCATCCCTCTCCCATTAAACAAAACATCTGCCACATACGCGGGAGGAACTCTTGCAGACGTATTCTTGCTTGCCTGGCGCCAGTTTGAAGAGACTATAGATGCAATTTAAACCCATTTTAATCCCCTTTTTTTTGTTAGTGGAGCTGAGGCAAGAGAGTTTAGCACTGTACAGGTCTGACTCTCATTTGCTTGGATCATGAGCTGGCATCACCTGACCACCACTCAAAGATATTTTAACCCTCTGCTTTATTTTCTTCAGGTCATTAAGCTGGTGGACAACAGAGGCATGTAACATGATCAATGGAACAGATGGGACATCCTTTCACCCACTGATTAGCAAAGATGAGAACATTTATATCTTTTCTTCTGATTTCTGCAGGTAAGGAGAAGAAAATGTCGCTCAGACTTTAAAGCAGAGCATTTACATCCATTCTTCTTGAGGTTTCATGTTTAGGCTGGTGTTTTTCCTCCCATGATTTTAATTAACAGTGTGAGTGTTCTGCATTTATTCATGGTATGAATGAGGAGAGAGTTACACCAAAAAAACCTCAATTTGCATCAAGTTAAGGACATGCTTTTTCAAAACACAGATAATTGAAAATTTGGAAGGTGACTGGACAGACTGGACTGCCCTGCAAGGCCAATAATGAAGGGAATGGAAGGATTTATATGAACATTGTCCAAAGCTTCTTTCCTCCAAAATCTTCCTCTGTGCCTTGCTTTTTTAGAGAACCCAGATTGCCCTCTTCAGAGATTCATGACTTGACATAATGCTGTTTCAAATGCACCAGGATGCAGAAAATCTTGGTGCCTCCTTTCTTGTGTTACACCTTGTCTCCTCCCTTGCCCTTTTCCCTATCTGTGAAGAACAAAACCAATCTGAAATTCTCTATTTAAATTAATATCAGATATGTGTTACACTAAATTCAGGACTTACCAAATTGTTCTATCTTCCACAACTGTGTTCTTTCCCTTGTACCTCTCAGTAGCATGTAACTGTCTCACACAACAGGCAATAGCAACATGGGGACCAGAGTGAGAGCCTGAAATGATAAAGGCAGGCATCAGTGTCCCTGCAGCAGTGCAGTTGGTACAGAATCATCTATTTTGTGCAGCAGCAGAATGACGAGATGTGTATTTGCTGATCAAAAGCCTATTAAATTTAATACAGAAGATTGTTGGAATGGGCTTAATCCAAACCTAGCTTCCTGTAAACTTAGGTTGATACACAGGCACCAGCAAAGAGACATCTGCAGCAGGTGTCAGCGTGTGCTCAAGACTAACAAATCTGGGTCTGGCTTTTCTTCCTTGCAGGTCTCTGTACCTGGTGTACGACAGCTCAGGAACTGTTGCAGGTATCCCAACCTACCGCTTTGTGCCCTCTGCGATGGTATTTGCCAATACGACAGTTAACCCTGACAATGCTGGTTTCTGCGTGCCAGCAGGAAACTGCCCTGGCACTGGTGTCCTCAACGTCAGCATCTGCAAGCAAGGTATGCTGCCAGGAGGTGGAAGCAGACTGGAAGAACTCCAGTAGGGAACATATTTCTCCTTTCTATCTGAAATATATGAGGACAGTTTGGTGAGGCCTGTATCGTTATGACTGTGCTCCGTGAAATTGGCCACCAGCAAGTGACCATTGGGTTGTAAAACACAGTTGTGATCTGAGGGCATGTTCCTGTCAGATCCTCTCTGCTCAAGCGATGGTTTAAATCAAGGAATCAGAAGGAAGTACCAGGATCCATACTGAACAGCTTGGGCGTTTATTCTCTGCTCTTATCCAGGTATCTGTCACATCTGAGTAGTTGAATGAAAACAGTGTAAAAGACCAGCACGCAAGCTTGAGACATGAAGTGGTGGTGGTGCTGCACAAGGGAAAATTTGGCTTGTTCTGAAGACAGGGAGTTGATTCTGTAGCTCCAGAATGGACTTTTCCTTTCACTGTATAGGAGAGAATTCTGAGGTCCTCAAAGACTTCCTCAAATCCTGCTCAGCTTTTTTTGGGTGGTGACTTTCTGTGTTTTCACATTCCAGGTGCTCCAATATTTCTATCAGCTCCCCATTTTTACCAAGCAGATCCAAAGTTTGTAGAGGACATAGAGGGCATGAATCCAAAAAAGGAGTATCATGAGACGTTTCTGGACATCAATCCTGTAAGTGCAATCTTTTTTAAAGGGTTATATAGGTGAATCCAAGTACTTGGGTTTAGGTCACATTCTTGGATGGTGTGTCCCATTGATATAGTCCCATTGACCTTAAGGAAGCTGTATTAATTTATGTGGAACTGATCTATTTGTATTTGCTTGTAAAGAGCAAACTTTGCTGGATAGCAAGAATTAAAATACTTTTCCCATTGTGCTTGCGCAATTAGGCATGCCTTCAGACCGGTAATGATGAGCTGAAAGGGTTAAAATATTTCTTAGAAGCAGATGAGGCTACTTTTCCTGTTCACCCTGCCATCCCAACCATTTGAGTATTATCTTGACTGTGTTTCCCCCAAGTTGAAGAAGCTGAGTATGTGGACCAAGAGAGCAAATCAATAGAGATTCAGTGGATGTTGGACTCCATTTAGATAGCATGGAGTCATGAGAGAAGAGATACAGAAGGGTGGGGATTATGTTTTTCATGGAAGTTTACTCGAGTTGTTGATATTCTCACCGTGAAATGTCAGAAATAAAGGGAGCTTGCAACTGGTGATCCGAGGTTTTACACTTGTGGTTTAACCCCAGTAGGCAGCTGAGCACCACACAGCCTCTCCCTCACTCCCCCCCAAGTGGGATAGGGAGGATAATCAGAAGGGTAAAACTGAAAAAACTCAGGTTGAGATAAAGAGTTTTCCCACTTTAATAAGGGGGAAAAAAAAAGGGGGCACAAAGACAGACAAACACAAGAAAAACAAGTGATGCAAAAAAAATCCCAGTTGATCACCACCAGCCAGTCGTCGAGCAACAGCAGCCCTGGCAAACTTCTCCCCAGATTTCCATCACTGAGCATGATGTCATACAGTAAAGGATATCACTTTGGCTGGTTTGGGTCAGCTTTCCTGGCTGTGTCCCCTCCCAGCTGCTTGCCCACCCCCAGTCTACTCACTGGTAGGGCAGTGTGAGAAACAGTGTGAGAAACAGTGTGAGAAACAGTGTGAGAAACAGGGAAGGCCTTTCGGCGGTGTAAGTGCCGTTCAGCAATAACTAAACCATCCATCTGTTATCATCACAATTCCAAAACATAGCCTGATACCAGCTGCTATGAAGAAAAATAATTCTATCCCAGCTAAAACCAGTACAACACTGATCTCTGTATCCACACACACGAATGTAGGTCGAGGGAAAGAGCAAAATCATGACCTGCCTAGTTTACAGAAAGAGTACTCTGACTCATCAAGCTACTATGTGCAGCTAAAGCAGGAGGAAATTGCATAGTTCCTCTCTTAAGGTCTAGTGCTTTGCTGCCAGGTTCTTCCTGTTACCCTGCTCCTGCTTATCCAGCTTTTTTTACTACCATAAAATGAGCTCTGCGCCTCCCCCCTCCCACCCACTCTCCAGACTAAATTTTGCTGCTTGAATGAGGAAAATATTCCTGGGCATCCAATTGCAGCTCTTACGGTAGCGGTGGCATTACTGTGAGAAGTGTTTCCTGCTCATTATCTCTGTGGCCACTCCCATGGACTGTGGTCAGTACCTGTTTTTCACTCAGTAGAAAGAAAGGTTTGTGTTGTAGGTGGTACCCTTTTCCAAAACTACAGCTGGATCTGGAAGAAAGGGGATCTCTTTGTAGCCCAAGTCTAAGTTTGCACAGCACGATGGCACGCTACTCTCTTGCAGCCTCTTCACATCTCCTTAATTAAGAGGGAGACTGGAATGTAGGTATATGAGTTACAAGAGTATCTTGTTGAAGGAAAATAACACTAAGTGGGTCTTGTCTTGCCTTGTCACTTCCACACCAGTGTAAATACTAGGTTGTACTTTCCCTACTTTCACAGTTCCTATTATTTCACGTTTCCCCTTTTTTTTTTGACACTGATTTCTTTTATTTTCCAGCTGACAGGGCTTGTCCTCCGAGCAGCCAAGCGGATGCAGATCAATGTTCACGTCAGAAAATTACCTGAATTTTTGTAAGTGTCCTTTGCTGCCAAGTGGATATCTCAGATCTGAATTGATATTCAAAATTAATTTGTCTGCAGTGTCCAGGTGGAATACTGGTTGGAGAAAGCGAGAGAGAGAGAAAAATCCACTCAAATCTCAATTACAAGTGGCAGTATTCTTCCTTCTCTCAGATCAAGTAAATTTTGCAGTTCCATCTACAGAATAAAGCAGTATTGACAAATAGCAAGTTGTTATGGACAGGTTCCACGAGGTGCTTGTGGATCAGCCATATCACACTGGTTTGTTTGCTCGCAGAGGAGTCTGACACAGTGGACTGCAGCTAGAACTCAAGAGAGTGGCTACTCACTGCAGTGAGGACGTGCCACCCTACTCTTCACAGCTTTTAGGAGACAAAAATATTGCAGTTGCCATTATTTCTCAGCAGTGGCCACATGAGAACCAAATGAGAAGGCATGACCCCAGACAGGGCTGCCCATGCCTTTCCCTGACAAGCACAAAAAGGAGATGAAGTGGTGTGTCTCAGAACTGAGGCAAGTCCCATCTAAAACTCAGGAGGGAGGGGTCATTTGATCAGCTGAAAGGAAGTGCTTTGCCTGTGACTGCATTGGGATGATAAAGAGAAATCTTTGTGCTGCAACTTTGGCACTCAGTACTAACCCACAAATGGGAACGGTGTACAATCCCAAGTAATGTGTGAGTAAAATGCCCCATTTCTTCTTTGTGGCAAGTGGGTTACGCCTGGTTTTCTGGGTGTTCCTGTTTGAGGGGGATGTCCCCAAAGTGCAGCTCAATTGTGCAGAAATACGTTCCCTTCATCTTGTGTCTTTCTGACACGTTGATCTACTCATCACCAATGATATGTGGTAGCTATTCTTCCTACTCAGCTTCTGAGCTGATGTTTATTGGCACAGCTTTGCTATCTATTATAACAAAAAAAGAAGTTATTTTATCTGCCCAATCCTTTTGGGAGAGTCAGTGATGTTTCTTCAGAACAGCACCACCTTGTTTCCAGTGCCCGGGAGCTGTTGCATTAACACTACTTACGAGTGAGTTGTTATTTCATGTGTGCCAATTGTTGGGGAGGGGGGGCGGTTGCCGCTCTGCGCATGTTGTTGGACAATAGTTTCTGTGTTTTACAAATATGAGTAACTTCCAAGATCAGCTTAGCTTAGCATTCCTGCTGACGGGCACAAATCTGTCATTCAGTTGGTTATTAATGAGCCTCTTATGGATCCCTCTCTTTCTCTCCCCACCAAGTCCCAAAATATGCCATTGCTCCCAAACCAGAATTTATTGTTCATTTTGAAGATTGAGATTGTTCTACTCCAGTTGGGAGGTGAAAATTGACCATAAAAAGGAACAGCCCAGAGGTTTTTTAGGGAAAGTTTCCTCGTTCGTTGTTCTATTGTAATCTGTCTTCAAAAATCTCAAGTTGAAAAGTCACAAAACCATAATTTTTATTTCTTTTTTTTTTTTACACAGTGAAACAGGCAACATCCGGACGCTAGTTTTCCCAGTGATGTATATAAATGAGGTAAATATTTTTGTTATTTCTTTGCAGCATTGTGGTATGTTTATGCTTGCAAAAATACTGTCTTTGAGCTAACCAGAAAAGAAAATGCTGTTATTCTTGTTGTTTTACACACTGATAGGTAGGAAGCTGTGGCTCTTTCCTAACTAGCATCCTCCCGCTGCTTGTTCACCATAGTATTAAGTTCAGCCCTGCAAAACACTCTCAGTCAGACACTCCTTTTAATTTAAGGTATTGGCCATGAGAAAAAGGATTGCTCCAATGATGAAGCGAGAGTTCACATGATCCCATCTTTTTTTTTTGAGTAATCTTTTGTGAATATGCCTGGGCTGTAGTTGGATCATTGAATTCGTTGGATTCAGGGAGGACTTCAGGGGACTGGTTTCAATGACGTACACCTTCATTCCAGGCCTGTATTATTCCATCCCCAAACTGGGAGTAAAAAATCACTACTTTCTTTGGAAATGCAGCCTAGATGATCCCTCTGGCCACATGAGGAGAGCTTAGAATTCTTAGAGGGAAAGTACATCAAGAAGCAATGAAGCAGAGGTGGAGAGTTGTGGGAGTCTTGTTTCCCTACCCTTCACAAAAATAAAGCAGTCTAATCTAAAGGAAGAGCAGAAATAAACCTTTTTTTTTCTCTTCATATCTTTCTCTGCTCCAGAGTGTTCTGATTGATGACGTATCTGCCAGCAAACTCAAGCACGTCCTGCTGGAAGCCAGTGTTGTAACTGGAATCCCCTTCGTAATCATGACTCTAGGAATTGTTTTTGGGATTGTTTTTATTGTGCTTGTGTGCAGGTCCCGGGGAGTAAGTGAAGAGGTAAGTAGCATTTGAATTTAACCTTGCTTACTGTACATCTGCCTGGATGTGATTTTCTTTTCATTGATTTTACCTGTTCAGTAACTTTCTGTACACAAACATTTTTATATGTTGTTTTTTGTTTAAAATGACCTTTCTAGGGAAGGGATGTTTTAATAGACTCAGAATAAATGCACCAAAACAAAGGAATGGAGCTAATATAAGAAAGATGGTAAGGCAGGTCGTATCTTCTGTGCATAATTCCCTTGCCAACAGTAGTTAAAAAAAAAGTAAAACCAGCCTGTCTAGAGGACCCTGAAGGATAAGATGCAAAAATTTCACCATATTTGATGAACAGATTGAGTCAGTGACAATCTGACAGTGTTCTTAGTAGAAACAATTGTGTTGTGCCAGTTGATTATTTTTCAGAATCATCATGCAAATTGATGACTAAAGAACAGATGAATTTTATAGACGACAGCATGCAGAAAGTTTTATCCAGACAGCACTAGCTTGTACATCTATTTATGAAAAGTTCTGTCACAAAACGACATGCTGGCATTAAGGTTGCTAGTCACATTGAAAGCTGATCCAAAATTTCACTCTAATAGGCAAGGCAGTCGAGCTCAGATGAGAGAAACTATGGATCCTTTGGCCAGAGAAGTAGACTGGGTACTCTAGTAGGCTGTTTTCTCCTTGTAGTTGCTGTGGTCTTAGTGTGGCCTTGCTTCTATGTTGTTTCCTAAATGCTTTCTCACACCATTGTAAGATAGTGCCCTCACGCCTCTCTCCCGAGCACCCAGCCACGCTGTGCGTATACTTTGTCTTAGGCAGTGGGACCCATCTGGGTCACTACCATGGCATCTCCAGCGGGACTAGGGGTGTGATGGTAGTGGCAGCAGTGGCAGCACCTTGGCAGTGTGGTCTGCAACCTCCTTTCCTCGAGCAATGGCTTTGAGCAGCTCATGTTTAGCTCTTTTGATTCTCTCCATTCTTGATTTTCTCTCTGTGTACCCAGGAAGTGTTTCATGAGCAGAAGCTCTCAGGACTGTACTTTGGGTTCCATTACAAGAGCGCCTGGTACTTTTTCCTTTGAGCTTTTGAGCCCACTTGTGTTACTGGCAGGCTCAGCTAGAAAGTCAAAACTGTCTCATTCCCTTGGGCCCCTGTCCCAGGGCATTCCTGCCCCACCCTATGTGTATAGCTTCATACCAGCTCTCTTGGGTGTTCCTGAACACTGCACGAGGATTAACATGACAAAGGGACACCTAAATTCCATGTTTTCTCTACATTGCTTTTGTTGCTTTTCCTGCAAACAAAAGTACTTCAGGTAGTTATAGCTTCCCTTGGAATCCCCCTCCCACCTGCGTGGTCATGGCCTGCCATCATCTATCTGTAAGGTGCTACAGTGAGCCCGAGGTCCCTGCCTAAGCTGCCATCCACCCTCTGGTGCTTTTTTAGTGCAGTGCTGGTTCTCTTACAGGAAATTGTCCTTAGAAGTAGGAGCCAAGAGCTTTTTCCTTTCCTATTTGGAGTCTCAGCAATCCAGCTTCCCTACCGTGGAAGCTCTCTAACGTGCCACATTTAATTTCACTGTGTTGTGGTTTTTTTTCTTTCAGAGTACTGAAGATGAAAGGTCCCCACTTATCAGGACATCTTAGGAGATTTTCTTTAACATGTGAGCTTGGAGGATAAACTATTAGAGCTGACCTAATACCAACTACCACTACCCAGCACTGTCCACCGTGGAGAAACGGTCGTGTCAAGTATAACTTCTTGTGGTATCGAGATGGAAGAGAATCTGCACTTTCATCACGGGAGGAGACTTTTCTTACCAGCTAAGTTACAACCTTACATTTACGGACTGCTTGAGATCTTGCTTTTTTCAACCACGCACTCTCTTTGTACCTGCACTGACAGCCACAGACGATCATAACCACTGTATCAGCGAAAATAAAATGGCCTGGTTCGTTACAGGAACGACACAGGTAAAATTTGGAAACGGCCTTAGGAGTGTGGGCTGCAAAGTACCCTTCTGGAAACACAGCGGGCTCCTGTATCGCCCAGGAACAACAGAGGATTTTGCTCTAGGCCTAATATTGTCTTTTCTGTAAAGTGTTGCGCGCTACTTATTACCAGTATGCACTGACTGTTTATTATTAATGTCATTGGTCCTTTCACAAAACTGATTTGTACAACTAATCCGAAACACTGAGTGAAACTTTGTGAAGTGTCTGTAGTTTCCAGCTAAAAAGAAGCTGATGATTTGAAATGCTTCTCCGTACAGACCTCTTNCCCCTCCCCTCAGCGCCACGCGCGTCCCCTCAGCGGCGGGCGGGCGGGCAGTCCCACGGAGCGCGGCGGGCACGGCCCTGCGGAGCTGTCCTCGGGCGGGTCTTTGGTCGTCTCGGGGGAGCCGGTAAGATACGAGCTTCCCCTCGCTGCTTTCTCCCGCCCGCCTTCGGTCAAACGGTGTCCCCACCGGGTTTTTTTTTCGTGTTTTTCTTTTTTTTTTTTTAATTCCCCCGCCCGCACAGCTCCTGTGCAGTGGTGGCGGGTCCGTGTCGGGAGGCGTCCAGGACTTACTTCATCCCGTCGAAATGAGAGTCAGTCGCTCTTTGGGCACTTGTGGTGATGCACGGTGGTGCCTGGTTTGTGCTGCCGGGCTCATCGCTTTTATGGCAGGAGCGTTCCTGCATGGATGAGATGCACTTGGAAGTTAATTTTTGAGCAGTGTAAAGGACAGTGTTTAACCTGTAAAGGAAGACTTTTGCCCTCTTATTGTTTTGCTGCTGTCAGTTGACTGTCGGTCTTGGTGAAATGTAAGGCAGAGCCTGCCTTACTCTCACTTGGTAACATCGTTCTTTGTTGGCTCTTAGAGTAGACACTCTGAATAAGCCTCTTGGACAGGCCTCATCTTCACTGCAGTTAGCCTGGGCTATGCTCTGTGGGCTTTCCCTCCAACTCTGGCTGTTTTAGACACAGACTTTCTGGCCCCATCTTAAAAGATAATGTTGTACTGCTTAGACACTGTTGAAAGGTTTATTGTGCTCGCAGGCCAGTATTAGAGGGAATTCTGGAATCGCACCCTGCGACTTCCCATTGTCTGTCTGCCTGTCTAGCATGAACCTGTTCTCAGCTACTGCTGGGGAGGGAACTGGGGAGCTGCTGTATTAGCTCATTTCTCGTAGCACTGAAAAACCTGGATACATCAGGTAAGGCTCCAGCAGGTGCTGGAGACGACAGGCTTTGTGAATATAACTTGAATAAGTCCGCTCTGGAGTATTTGAGGTACGCATGGTGCCTCAGTCGCTGGAGTTGTATTTTGTGGTTATTCTGCTATTGCTGATCGTATGTGGGTATGATATTAGCATGAAATGGTTTATTCTTGCCTTCCTGATAGCTTATGAAATAACTATGCTACTGTCAGTTACACTAGTAGAGATGCAGCTGTGTTGAGCTATCTTAGGTGGTTAAAATTACTTTTAACGGGAATGTTGAAATACATGGATTTTTTTCATATATAGCTTTGAAATTAGGTGGGAAAAGCGTTAGCTGAAAAATAACATGCATACAGCAGTGATGTAGGGAGAATGGGTTAAACAGAAAGCTTTTAACTGTCCTCCTTGTGTTCAATAAATAATGTTTAATGCCAGTTAATATCTTACTCTTGTTTTTAACTATGCCTGTCTTGTCCTTGGTGATGGAAAAATATTTTAGCTTTTCTTTCCTGAACCTACCTTTTACTTAGAACTAATGTTACCTTGCTCTCTTTCTGCTTCCCGCTTGTCAGGATTTGGTGGGCTTGAAACTACAAACTCCACTGCCAGTGGGTTTAATTTTGGGGGTTTCGGATTAACTGCTAATCCTGCAGTGAATTTTAATATTGGGAATTTCGGTGTTTCCACTACCTCAACTCCACCATTCAATTTTGGTAACAGTCTGGCAAGTGCAGGTAGATAATGCATAAATACTTGTTCTGTAATAAATGTTAATAGCAGGGGTCCAAGAATTACATTCCTAACTGAGAATCTGTGTTTACTACTAATCTTCATATCCAGTGAAGACTGGAAATAAAAGCGCTGAAAGTGGAATGGGTTTGAGAGCCATAGGCTTGTAGGATTTTTTTTGCCTATTAAATTCTCAAGAAATAGCTGTTGAGGAAAAATAGGCATGTACCAAATACTCAGTCTCTGAAATGGAAATGAATTGTGGTAACCTACCAGTCTGACCCAGTCAAAAATTGAGCCGCAATTACCTAGCAAAACGGCAACATCAATTCTCCTTTCAGATCCAGGCAATCATGACCAATTGCGGAGCTGGTCCCTAACGCCACGTTTCCTGACATCAGATTCTTGGACTACTGCAGTCATGTTTTTCATCTTCCCTTGTGTCTCCTCATTGGCCTTCCGTTGGCTGTCATGAATGCACTACACCTCAATAGTTTCTGTGGAGAAACAAATTTTATACGATCAGCACAAAATGAACAGCCCTCGCTGTGATCTCTGTTTCCTAAACGCTATTCTGCACCCTGAAGTAGCACACATCCCAGGCTCTCGTTAAGAGATTCTCTGTTCTTCTGGGAGGGTCTTGTGCATGATGTGTGTGCTGGGTATTAATTAAGAAAACCATTCATGGCCCCACGTAGGTCGAACAATTCTGAGGGATCTGCTGATACAATTTCAAGTTAAATCTTCTCTATTTTGTATAAAAATGCTTAACTGTATGGATTTCTTATGCTTTTACTCATGTAGAACTAGCCTGTGGGGTCTCGTTGCCGCTGCTCGTATAGGAATTATATTCATTCCACAGTGTCATTGCTCCCTGTGTTAGCGTATTCTTACCTGTTTTGTGCACTTGAGGGGCCTGGTTTTATTTGGCATGAACACTACTGGACTGTATTTCTGTAGTGGAATTTGAACTACTGCAGAAGAGAACTTGGATACTGAATTTTGTTTAGCAATTTGCACTCGGATCCAGATGACTAAATTGCTGTGAGTACGAAACTACCTAAAAATTGTGTCATCTGATGGTATTCCTGCTAGGGTTTCTCACTTGCTGGTAGGACTGAAACTTGAATATTATAGAGAACAATGTCTTGCATCTGCTCGCATTAAGGTGTTTACGGAATGAAAATAAAAGTCAATTGCATGTCAGCTGTGGTTTAAGGTTTTTATTTTTTATGTATACTAGAGGACAGTAAGTGTAGTAGGTCTGAAGAAACTTTTTTTTTCTGCTATTGACATGTGAGTTAGCAGTGGCAGCATCTTTTTGACAAATCCTTTGTAGCAGACTGCCTTTCTTAATTTGAATGCATGTAAAAACGGTATATAATGGAGAAACTCCAGGGCTAGTCAGATATCCATAGGCTGCGCTTTGGGCCAATGGTGCATTGGCACCATCATAGCAAAGAGATGATGGGTGGCATCCAGCACTTGTGCAGCCCATGCGCTAGAGGCTGTCTGGGCTGGTAGCTGCCTTGTATCAGGACACCTCTTTTAAGGGGGCAAATGGGAAGATGGGTTCTTGGGGCTTTCTCTGGCATACTAGAGCTCAGGCCCTCACTCAGGTCTCTGCCTGCTAGCCAGTAACTGGTCTTCCCGAAAATCCTGAAATACTGATTGCTTTTCTATCTGTCTTCCTCTGATAGTGGTTGAACCTCAAAATGAGATTTAATGGGGAAGATAACAGGGAAGCTAGGTTTAAAACAAACAAAAAAAACCCAACAAAAACAAAACCTCATAGACTTTTACCTGTGTGTAGAAAGAAATTGTTGCTGTGTCAGCATTCCCATGTAGGCACAGTGATTTTGTGCACCCTAGCCTTTGGCTTTACTTGATATGTTTCTATTTTTGCTCTTAAGAGTTTAGGAGTATTTTAAAAGCTCACAAAACATCAGATCATTTATTAAACACTTAACCACTAACATTGACTAGAAGTATTCCTGAGTATGAATCTAAGAAATACTATGATTAGTTGTGTCTGTCACTAAGGAAAGCGTGTCCTGCTGGTAGAGGAACAGGGTGTTAGTTAACTGCTGCTTTTCATTTTTTTGCTTTCTTGGCACACCATGGATGTATTGGCTTTCTGGTTCATGTTTTCTCCCCCATTTCCTTGGACAATGAACTCAATACCCATGATCGATGTGAACTACATGCTCGTAACATAATATATCCATCTGTCAACATCTCTTCTCATAACACCCCTTGAAGTGTGCAGTTTATTGCCTTGTTATGCACAGCTGCCACTCACAACATGCCGTCAGCTTTACTTGTAAACTTTGTTTGTTAGGTGCGTTTGGAGGATTTGGGACAACTACCACCACTGCGGCACCAGCATTCAGTTTTTCTGCTCCCACCAATACAGGCACCAGCGGTAAGAGAGCACCAGCCTGAAAGTATTTGCCCTTCACAGTAATGTTTTGCATTTCACAGGTACCTTTCTCCTCTTTTTCTCAATAATTCTTTGCTTATTTCCCCAGGGCTCTTTGGTGCTACCCAGAACAAGGGCTTTGGATTTGGTACTAGTTTTGGCACAGGAACTGGAACTGGCTTGGGTAGTGGGTTGGGGACTGGGCTAGGCTTTGGAGGCTTTGGTACCCAGCAGCAACAGACCAGTAAGTATCTCTTTCTCTTGATTTATGCAATGAAAGCATAAGACTGCAACAGGCACACAAGTAGTGGGACAGAAGTATGTTATAAAAGGAGGCTGTTACACTTATCTCTTGATTGGTGGAGAATTCTCAGAAATCTGGCTTTTGAAATGGCTACGTTTGCAGCTCTTGCCTTTTTCTTAAAGTAGAGCTCAAGCAAGTTTCTGGGCTTCACCACTGAGTTTCCGACAGTATTCACCCTTTTGGTTTGGCAGTGGTAGGAAGAGTAGTTATGGAATTGATGTTGGCAGTCATGGCACGACTAGAATGGGGAGAAAAACAGTGTTGAGTTTAGTTTAAATGTGAGTTGGATAATGACTAGCTGCAGGCTCTGAGTCTGCTGAATTTATAATAACAAATGTACCCTTCAGATTTAGATACTGAAGGGGCCAGATGATGTTGTGGGTGAATATAGACGTCTTACTTAAAGAAAAAAGAATAAATCTTCTCTTCTAACTCAGCATTCAAGAACTTCTGTTGCTGATGAAGATCTGATTTAAAAAGACACCTTTAAAAAACGTCTGATATTGATTTATTTTTTCTGTGTATTTATTTTGCTTCTCAAAATGTGAAAAAACATGATACCAGTGATACGCAGATGGAACATGTTAGCAAGCAAGTCTGCCTTGGTTGCTAAAGGAGTTAATTTGTTTTTCTTCATCCAACACAGCATTAGGAAGCGGTTTGTTCAGCCAGCCTGCTCAGACACCTGCCCAGTCGAACCAGCTTATCAATACAGCCAGTGCCCTCTCAGCTCCAACACTCTTAGGAGATGAGAGAGATGCTATTTTGGCAAAATGGAACCAGCTTCAGGCCTTCTGGGGCACCGGCAAAGGGTACTTCAACAATAACATCGCTCCAGTGGAGTTCACGCAGGAAAACCCCTTTTGCAGGTTTAAGGTATGGAATTGTTCAGCTGCCCACAAACAGTTCTGAAGCAGTTTCTCTGCTTGCTGCAGATTTTGTTACTGTTAATAGTATTCTGAAACAGCATTTTTCCAGGTAATGTACACAGTTCTGATGTATGCTAATTAAAAGGTCTGAGGATACATAGATGCTGGAAATCTGGATGTTGTTGAGGTACTAGAAACTGAGTGCTTATTTGGATCATGAAACTAACCTTTTTCTCTTATAGCATTCAGATTAGCATGTGTGTGGTTGGAGCAGATCTCTGGAAATGAATTTTAGTGTGTACTTGTTTAGGTTACAGTATCAGAGAAACTAAATAATCATCCCATCTGAAAAAAAAGTTAACATCAGGAGTAAGAACTTCAGGGTCTGTCTTCATTGTTTTGCCTATGCTAGAAAAACCCTCTGTGAACTGTGCATACCATTTTAAATACACTGGCCTTCAGCGGCCTTCTGCCTTTATCCTTGCCAGTGCTAAAGCTGACTCCATTACTTGTATGGTATCGTCAGCAGTTCCAGATCTTCCTTCTCATGTCAACAAAGTATATGCAGCTCTTCATCCTCTGCAAATCTCGTGCCTGCTGACTTTCTTGCTAAGCTTCAAACTTGAAAGTGGATTTGGGTCAGGCTCGGTGATACCCTCCTTTCCCAAGCTGATTCTTTGAAGTGCAAACTTTCTAACCTGAATGTAGGTTAATACCTAATTAAGGCTAGTTTTGATTATGCACATCATTACACTTCTGTGAAATCTTTGCAGCAACTGAGTGCCCGTGTAACAAATGTTTGGCTTCTGTTGCATTACCTTTTTAGGTGTTACTTTGAATATTTTGTTGATAATGCACCTGAAAGCTTACTTTCTTGTAAGTTATTTCCTGAAATGGCTTTAGAGTTTTTTGGGCTTTGAAAAATTGCAAAATATAAGTTGTGTGATGCAAAATTGCTTATTGTAGAGCTTCATTTACCAAAAGAAGACGTTTTCATTTCAGATTAGACAATGCCACATGCTAGGTTAACCTTTGTCTCTATGACTTGAGTATTACTAATGCCATTATGAATTCACATAACTGAAGTGAACTACTGAAAAGTTTGATGTATCCCAGCAATGGTGGAAGCCTAAGAAAAACAGTGGAGAAATTGGTGGCTCAGGTATGGGAGCAAAGCGTCATAAGCTAGTTTGGTTTCTTGCCTCCGCAAGCATCAGACATCTGATAAGAATGAAGCATTACCTGAAGGGTTTCACGGGTGTTCAAGGAGTCCACTTGCAATTCCAGCTCTAGAACAAATGAGAAGCATGCAGAACCAAAAAAAGTGTGCTTCTAAAGTATGTGATACAGGCCGTCATGTGAAGGACCACAATGGAGTAAGACATCTGTTACAGTTGGAAAATAATTGAAATTGTGAAAGTTATATTTACTTATTTTAAACAGAAATACCAGAGGAGTTGTGTATGTGTGGTCTCAGTACTACTTTGCATATAATGAGATTTAGTCTTCTATGTACTGGCAAGTCTTTCCCAACAGTGTGGGCCTCTTTCACAGCTATGAAAGTGAAAGGGACGTGCTTAAAACCAAATTCTTCCTTAGCTGTCGGTGTGGTGCTCTGTGACAGGATGGCCCAATCAAAGAAGGCTGATTCTGCAAGGCTCCCCATTGCAGGGAATTACCCTCTGCTGACAAAGACCAGGCTCCTGAGTGCATCCCCAACTCATTCATCTCTTCAGCTGAACTTGCACACGGGGAAAGGCACAACTCGCCCACCTACGTGCAATGTCAGGGCTTTAAAAAGTAGCCACTGTCCAACATGTCACTGGTGATAAGTTGGTGCGACAGTTCATAGGCAGGATGAGATGAAAACTGCTGCTCTGCTTGTGCTTATAATGAGTTAACAGTTTAGGTCATTCTTACAAGTCCTGTGGAGTTTCACTGGAGCCAACAGGGTTTTTTCTGAAATGGGGAAAGCATGTTGTTACTTAGCACAGATGACATCAAGTGTTCCTGTGTTAGATTATGATGTTGAATTAAACATCTAACCTTACTACAGCTTTATCACAACAAGGATAAAGATTAACATTAAATTTTATAAGCAGTTGTACAAAGAAACCTGGACATTTGCTAACACGAGGAGAATTGGCTGTCCCAATTTCTCATGTGGAGAGCCTTACTTGATTCCTGTCTTAGCTAGTAGAAATATTCTGTGTCCATGTTTTGGCTTGTACTGCCAGGCAAACTCTCTGGATCTACAGTAGGAAAATGCTAAGAAATCCATAAAGATTTATGGTTGCCTTATCTTGACTAAGTTATGTCACTAACTGTTTTTCATTCAGACATCTGGAAATGTAATGTTGTAAAACTCTTCTGGGACTCTAGTAATGTTTCTGTATTAAAGTCTGGTCCTTTGGTTCCTTTTGCAACTTAGAAAAAGTGTAAATTTGTAAAATGTTCCTGATTGATACCAGCTCTGAAGTAGCATGAATACCCTGCTGAGCTGGCATCTCACGATCCATACATAGCATTTATATTTTTTTTTAAGATGAGGAATGAATACTCACCAAAGTTTTGTAAAAATCCGAACTGTTTCAAAAACTACTCGTAGCTTTTTGAGAGAACATTTTAAAGGGGGATTGATTTTATGTTTCTCAGTCTCTGAATATGTTGTAGCTTAAATTTTGAGCCCGTTACTTTAAAAATTGAGGGGTTTAGTCCCCCTCGCTTCATGCCACATAGATATGCCTTTGCTAAGTAATATATCCCGGGTTTTTGTTTATTCATTTGCAGGCTGTGGGTTACAGCTTAATGCCCAACAACAAAGATGAAGATGGCCTCGTGGTCTTGGTCTTCAACAGAAAAGAAACAGAGATACGAAGCCAGCAGCAGCAGCTTGTAGAATCACTACACAAAATTCTGGGAGGAAACCAGACCCTCACTGTCAACGTAGAAGGTGTTAAAACAATGCCAGATGACCAGTATGTGAACTTTACACTGTTTTGTCTTTTTATCTGCATGTTATAAAGGTTTGGCACTTACTCCACTCTGTCTTCCTTTCTCCTTGGTTTTAGATCGGTTCATCCTGACTTTGATTTTTGTCTCTTATTCCTGCACGTTGCTTTTTCTTAAGGCGTTAAGTCCTGTATTTTTCCTGTGTACATTAGTTGCTTTTGCAGGAGTGCACAGCTGAGGACCTCAGCTCAGGTCAGGAAATAGGCTTTTCCAGACCCTGCTCAGCAGCAAAAACTGGACATGAGGATGCTAACCATAAGGGTGGGATAAATACTGTGAGGTATTCTTCACTTGGCCGTGCATAAGGTGGAAGGGCATTGGGGTGTATAGTAATAGGATCTTTGCAAAGTTTCATATTGCAAACATTTGTTTCGGTGGGAAAGGCTAGTTGAGCTGGCTCGTTTTGTGTGTTACGTTGGAGTGCTGTCTGCTTTCACTTGTTTGGGCACCTTAGCCTAGTCTGCCTGAAGTACTTTGGCACACTGACATTTCTGCTTCTTACTTTCCCACAGTTTGTTCATTCTGCTTTAAAGACCAAAGGTTTTAGGTTATTCTTAACATAGTACTAGCATCACCATATAATATGGTTGTTAAAACTGGCAGGGGAGAGAATGTAATTTTTTAGGGTACTTACAGCTCTTCTCTTTCTTCCTTGCTGTGTTAAACCCTGCATTTACTGGTACTTTGTACCTCAGTTAGCTAAAGGAAGTTAAGTTAGCTGGGAGAAGTGGTAACTTTGATTTGGGGTTGTTCTTCATTGTGTTAGTTTCTATACTCTGCTGACCTTTTTCTGACAGTATGCATTTTGTCGCGTGCAGGACAGAAGTGATCATTTATGTTGTTGAGCGCTCACCCAACGGCACGTCAAGGAGAGTTCCCGCAACAACCCTCTACGCCCACTTTGAACAAGCCAACATAAAATCATCCCTGCAGCAACTGGGGGTCAGCCTCTCCATGGCCAGAACAGAACTGTCCCCAGCACAAGTCAAACAGCTCCTGCAGAACCCTCCTGCTGGTATGTGGTCTGGTGCTGCACAGGGTCACAGTTGGGCCTCTGCTGGGACTTTTTTGGCTCTGGGGAAAAATGCAGGTGTCGACCCACTGGAAAACACCTTTTAAAACTACAAGAGTTTCCAGGGCACCCTGACGTACTGATGTAGTGGATTTAACTACAGCCAGTTTCCCCCCTGAAGTGCAATGTAGTCCACCAAGACAGTTACGATGTATCTTCTGTGATTCTATGATTATCAGTAATATGCCACACAACATCATACTACATGATTTAGTCATCATAAATCACTACAACTTGTCCAATTAAAAAAAAAAAGTAAAATATCAGAACAATCATGTCCTATATTCACTTCCTAATTTTCAGGGGAGTCACTTAGGATGTATACAGCATTGTTTTGGAGTAGTTCAGTGCTGTTCATGCCACTTCATAGGATAATTGTACCTTATTCTCTACGTCTGTGCAGTATCACATGTAGTATTTGCAGTGAACTCCCTGCAGTGGGTTGAAAGCAGTCTGTGGTTTCCAGTAGACACGATGTAGCATGTTCAGTAAGACCATAGTGTTTAAAAACATAGTAATGATATCTGGATTGCAAAAAGAACTCAGCCTACTCTTGCAGAAAAATCAGAGACAAGCAGCAGTATTTTTCCGCTGCGTTGGGGAGAAGTAGTTGCTCTGTGCACAAGCACATTTGCTTTCTTTAATCTTGGAGATGTGTCATAAGGCCTGTGTAACAGTGGTTGGGTGCAGCTTGACTTAAGAAGGAAGCCAGTTTTGTAGGCTGGCTAACCAAGCAGTAAGATGTGCAAGAAGAGGTATTAGTGCTGAGCTCTAGAGAAGCAGTCACACCTCAAGAGATGAATTTTGGTATAAAAATAGTAAGTTTTATGAGGAATGACCTGGAGTGTTGTGCAATGAAGAATATTGTTATACCTGACTGTTCTGGTCTCCTCTTTAAGCTGTCCTGAAATTGTTAAATTACCAGCACTTTTTTTCCCCTTTCACTGAATTTCACTGAATTTCACTGAATTTTAGAGTTGGAAGGGACCATAGAGATCATCTAGTCCAACTCTCCTGCCAAAGCAGGACCACCCAGAGCATGTCAGCTTTTTTGCATGTCTCTCTCTGGTCAGAAAGTCAGTTGCTTCCCTATCAGTGTTGTCTTGGTTTTTGACTAACGTACCTAGGTATGTGCATTTTATACACTGATCTGATTTCCAGTAAAGTTTGGAGAATGTAATAACTTGCATCATGTTGCTAAAGCACACGTACAATTATGGTGCTTTTATTTTATGTATTTACCTGTTGAAACAGTTCATGCCAAAACAAGCAACTGTTCTGTCAACAGATAAAATCCTTAGACTGATCCTGTTAGCAACAACAGTAATTCCTACTGGGATTATTTTGCAAACTTTTGGTACTTTGATCACTTAATTACTGGTTTTTAATTTATTCTTTTTTTTTAATAAGCAACTTAAAGAGGAAGGATCACCCAAGTGTAGCATACGGTAGAGAAGATGGGAAATTTTCCCTTTCAAGTATGGATTGTCTGATTTGATCAGTTGTGAGTTGTTCCTTTCAAACCAGTAGAAGTGCTTTACAGCCTTTTGGACTGAATTTACTGCCACAGCCCAGAACCAAAACTTTTAAGAACTACCTTTGTTTCATTAACGTCAATTTGTATAACAGTTGTTCAAGCTGGCATAGTTCAGAGGTCTTATGTATTTCCTAGCATTTTTCCTGCTTAGGAGCTGTAAGATATGATATTTATTCAGATCTATCCATACTAAAAACTTGTTTGTTTGTTGGGTTTTTTTTTTAAGGTGTTGATCCTATTATATGGGAACAAGCCAAAGTCGACAATCCTGATCCTGACAAGTAAGTCTAGTAGTCTGTCTGAGTATTACAAAAAGACTTGGAAAGGGGAGAAATATATAATATTCTGTAGTACTCTTCAGGTTACTTGTAAAAAAACTTAGTAGAGAATAACTTTGTCAAGTGCCAATCTCATTTGAAGCAGTGAGGATTACTAGAAATGCTTGTCTAATCCTTTTACCCATTTAGGCGCTTAAGGGTTGTCAGGATAAAGAGCCTTACTTGCATCACTTCTAGTTGTGGTGTCCTCCGTTATATGGACTAGCTATTGTGACTACTTTTTTTTTTTTTAGTTTGCAACCATTATGGTTTTTTCTCTTTATTTCTGCAGCTGAAACTGATGTACCCTTGTACCCTCCAGTGGTTACAGTTAACTTAGGCTGATTTCTTTACGAAAAAGGAATAGGTTGTTAGGAATAGTGAAGACTGTAGAACTTAGCAAACAAGATATGCTTATGTATTATCTTAATTTATAATAGGTCAAGATCATCTGTAACTTTAGACTATATTCATAATTATTAATCCATACCACATGTCTAATATAAAAATGTGTCGTAAGAAGTATTTATATTCTTGTAGGCTTATTCCTGTGCCAATGGTGGGTTTCAAGGAACTGTTGAGAAGACTGAAGGTCCAAGATCAGATGACCAAACAGCATCAAACTCGATTAGATGTAAGGCTTCTCATCTTCATCATGACTGCTTTCTGTTGACATGGCATGTGCTATTAAATGAGCCTCCCCAAGTGCCTCCTGTGTGTAGAAAACTGAAACCGGAACCATGTGCATGGGGCTGTGACTCTTTATCACTACTTCTTGATATATTCCTTGATTATATTTTTTGACCAAAACTCAGGCAGAGGCTCAAGCTTGCTGTGTTGTTACAGGCTAATTCAAACCAGCTGGAATAAGTTGCATTGGCACTGACTCTAATTTGGGCACTTAGTTTTCAGATGCCTTCTGAAAATCCCAGTTGTGTATGAAAATAAATAGAAACCAAACAGTAGGGGTCCTAGCAAAAAGCTTTCTGAAGTGAAAACATATTTGGCAAGGATGCTAAGTTGCTGGACTGAGTACTGTTTTGAAACTCGTGGTTTCAAATTAGGACTAATGTGTTCTGTTGTTAGAAACTCTTATGACTTCCAACTGATTCCATCTCCTCCTCTGCAGATAATATCAGAAGATATCAGCGAGCTGCAGAAAAACCAAACAACAACTATGGCAAAAATTGCACAGTACAAAAGGAAGCTGATGGCGCTTTCTCACAGAACATTACAGGTAACACGGATAGTCTAAATAACTCATTCTGACACACAATCTAGTACCAGAAAACAAACGGAGAGGGGGCAGGATGACCTGTGCAGTCTTGTGCATGGCACATGTTGAAAATGAAATTCTTATTTCTTCTAAATGGTATTGTTTCAAGTAACAGGCAGAGCTGTAACAGAAAGCATCATGTGCACAGTCTGTCTTACTGCTTTGGGAACGTAGTCTCTCACTCAGAAGCTGTGGGACTGCCCTGAGGTCTCAGAGCAGCAGACTAAGCAACAGAACAAATCTGCTGAGACGTGTGCTGGAGGAAGGGCAAAAACACATGCGGATGGGCCAGTGGGGAAAGAGGTGGACAAAGTCTTCTCTAATGAACCTCAAAGGCTTCTTTTGTAGGTGTTAATAAAGCAGGAGATCCAAAGGAAAAGCGGTTACGCCATTCAAGCAGATGAAGAGCAGCTTCGTGTACAGTTAGATACAATTCAATGTGAGCTTAATGCACCTACGCAGTTCAAGGTGAGTAGTTAATAGAAATTTGCCAACAACTGTTTTTTCCTCACAAAAGAATCTAAGTTTTGCAAACTGTGCATATATACTTGTTGTGGAAAGCTTTCAGAAGAGAAGTCTGGTAGTGTTACAAGGCTGTAACACTACCTTGTAACATCAAGTTCTTTTCTGCATGACTGATAGGTATTTAAGTATTTTTTTGAGTTCTTAAAAGTATTGAAGTTGCTTGCTTTTTGCATGTCTTCCAAAAAAAAAAAATTTAAAATGGAATGAGCAGCAATGCTTCCTGCCTTGGTGACTTAAGGAGTGGTACATGCTGGAGCTCTGACAGATGTAAATGAGTTGTATTTGATTTAAGCCTGTTTCTCTTCTCAGGGCAGACTGAATGAGCTCATGTCCCAAATCAGGATGCAAAACCACTTTGGAGCAGTGCGGGCTGAAGAGCGCTATTACATAGATGCAGACCTCTTAAGGGAAATCAAGCAAGTAAGTATTACTGGGTAGAATCCTGGGATACTCTTTAAACTTCATAATTTAAGCCAGCTATGCACTAACTTGGGAGTTGTATCTAGAATGTAATGTTTTTGTAATTGTTTGATGATTAAGTTGTTTTTATTGTTCTTGGTGACAGTGCATCAAGGTGTTGTACAAAGCCACTCTATGCAGTTAGACTATTAGTGCAGAAAATACTTTTTTTCCTTCTTCCAAAGAAATTATGCCAGCCTTTTCAGTGCGCCCTGGCCACCAAAGACACCTTGAGAAATATTACTTAAAAATCTATGCAGCTGAACTATGCTCATGCCAGTTTTTAAACTCTCTGCAGCATCTGAAGCAGCAGCAAGAAGGTCTGAGTCACCTAATTAGCATTATAAAGGATGACTTGGAGGACATCAAACTTATAGAACATGGGCTGAACGAGAGCATTCCCATCAGAGGAGGAGTCTTCAGTTGACATGGTGGATGCTGTGGCTGGGCTCACACCGAACATGTTACTCAAGTTCGTGGTTCACCTTCCAAGGCTAAAACTGTTGAGGTAAAATAAAACACGTATCTTCTAGGAACAATGGTATTTCGGCTGTTATCTTTAGAATTAGCAAAGCCTCTTCAAAGCTTTTGAACTTGACCTTTGGAAGGTTTATATTTTATAAAGCTGTATATGCTTTAATAAAAGAAGGAAAACTGAATCTGTTCAGATACTGGTTTACTATAAAACTATATGTACTATTGTACATTTTTTTTCTTTTTTTTTTTCTCCTTTTTCTACAACAGCATTGTCCTAGAAATGCAGTGCTGAGGCAATTGTTCCACTTGTGACTTGAGTTGTGGAAAGCTTAGCCTGCTTCTATGTTTTTGTCAAAACAATCAAGTAACATCATTATGTAAACAGCTAATTTAAATCATTACAGATATGTATGTTGCTGTAACTATGTCTGTCTCTGCAATACAAGTAGTTTACTGGGGCAAGCTGCAGGAAGTTGATGTTTCCAATTTTGTCATTCCTTTGGACTGCAAGGATCTGAAGGTTATGGTTTATCTCTTTACATATGTGAATTATACAAAGCTTTGCTGCCCCACAATTAACAACAGAATGTCTAGGCATTGTCTTCTGCCTTTTTTTAATTGCCAGAGAGTAATAAATTCAGTCTGACTTTGTAATAACTTGTGGATGGTGTTGGCTCTTTCTCAGCTACATCACCAAAAAAGTGAAACTACTAACAACTCCACGCACGGCCAGTACCAGACTATCAAACCCGCTGCCACAGATCTGCTTGACAGTCTCAGTCTCCAAACTAAAATACAAAGTCATGTCCCTTAGATAGTACCTGGTACCAAGTATTGCAGAGCAGGTGGCTACTACATGCATTGGAGAGAGCTTTTTTTTTTGTCCCCTGTTACAAAAGTCACGGAAAATAAAATATGTTATTCTCTGCAGTAGGAGTTTGTACAGCAGAAACAACTCAAAGACAGACAAGACAGAATCATTTTGTTAGACAAAAAAAAAATATAATTTCCATTTGTAACATTTGAAAGATAGAAAAAATAGAAAAAGAGTCTCAGCATGCTAGAGGCTGTATTGTTCATTTGAGAGCATTTACTTTTGGAAACATGGTTGCATTGTGACTGAAAAAAGTATATGTGGAACTGTAATCAAGGGGATTAATTTATTTTTGGAAGCATGGTTCCAATTCATAAAATATCTCAAAAGTGCAATATAGGCTCTAGCAGAGGTTCTACTAAGAAATCAAATGAGGCTAGAATTCTTTTTCAAGGGCTAGGGTAGCAGTCTAAGTGAAGTCCTTTATCATAGCGCTGCTGCTAGAGTGACTGTGCTGCATGTTCACAATCAATAGGTGTGTTTTTTTCTCAAACTCTTCAGCCCCCTCCCTGCTTTTTAAATTGCAATTGTACCATGCTTTGAAAATATTTTGAACAGACTGTGCAGCGTAGTGACTCTAGCAACGGGCTACTTGATCTAGAACCATGGCCTTTGAAAAAGAACTGGTCTCAATAGGTTTCTTAAAAAAGCCCCCCTGCTAGAGACAGTTTTGCATGTTTGAGATTTTGTGGTGGGTTTTTTTTTCCACATGTTTCTCCACTGCACGTATTTCGTAGCTTCAAACAACAAACTTATCACAGCAAAGGGACAACAGAGGGGAAGTAGGTACTATCACACTAACAGAGTCAGCGAACAAGAGAAGGCATGAACAGCCCAGAAACAATGATCTAGAAAAAAACTGTTTATTAAATGGAAAGCTGTGCTCTGCCTACTTACAACACTGCCTACAAGAAATACCTTTACTTCCATTTTACTACACTTGAATAGACCTGTAACATTTCATCACATGCATTGACAAGATCAACTAAGCTGTATCTTCCCTTTAAAGAAGAATTTCTACTTCAAATGCAGCTCCTTTTTAAAACCGGTCAGAACTGAAGTGCAGCTTATCTATTTTACCTGTTACCTTCCCCATGTGGACCACAGCTGTTGGCTACAGCAGTCACTGTTTTCAACCAACAAGTGCTACAGGTACCTGCCTTCCCTTTCCCTGCTTCGCATCTGCAGGCACGCTCTGTGGTTAGGTAGGAAGCGGTCCCCCTGGCTTTGCAGACAGTCAAGGCATTGGACATGGCAACCCTCACCAGCTTCTGGCTACTGTGACTGTTTGACGAGGCGGAAGGCTTCTAGGAACTCGTTGAAGTCGATGTTTCCATCCTTATTGAAATCAATGCTGCGAACTAAGTCATTGATGCCATCATCTGTGAGTTCAATGTTCATGTGAGAGCTGAACAGCTTCCAGGTTTGATGGAATTCCTCAAATGAGATGAGACCTGTGGAGAAGGAAGGCACAGCCACCTCAGCACAAGGCCACCACAGGCACTGCTGCCAGTCAGTCCCCTCTCAGCGTGCAAGGAGGGACCCCTGCACAGGTTTGATCTCTCATCCCACCCCTGCTACCTGCACACCCTAAAGTAAGGAAAGAAATCACTCATAATCTTAATTTCACGTGCTGCAACTAAATTTCCTAGCATGCAGAACAGTGGCTAAGTTACAACTTAAAGCAGTAAAGAGACATAATCTGAGAGAACAAAAGGCGGCAAAGACTTGTATTTTCTCTTTCCAGAAGTAGCTTGGTGGAGAGGACTGCTTGAAAGCAGATCCCAGGTACACTACGTTACTGTCATTGCTCTCATCTCAATTTTTGTTCTGCTAAACTCCTCCAGAAGAAATAGTTATTAATTCTCTACCGAGACTGCATCATCTTTGTGGAAACTTGCAATGACGTTTCAGAAGAAGGCAATAACCCCAACTGAGGGAGAAGAAAGAACCAGACTTTAAACCATTAAATAAAAATGCCTTTGTACGTACTAAAGGGAGCACAAAAGTAGAACGGAACACAATGCAGTAACCGACGCCCCCCACACAGCTGCTTACCTGAATGATCTCTGTCTATGATCCTGAATATGGTCTCCAAGTTGGATCTGTTTCGATAAATGACTTCCAGCAAGCTCGACTGGATGTGCTGAAAGACAAACATGGTCAAACTCCTACCCCTTCTCACACTCTGTTTTCTCTGAGCAGTTACTGCAGACCTTCCCATAAATAAAAATGTTTATTGCTCTCAAGAGTTTGCCAGCAATGCATTTTGCATCATGTGTGACTTTATGAAACAGGTTTGTGGTGACTGGATGCTCTGTGCAGCTCTGCATTACAGCACATCATCATCTCATTGTTTCCAAACAGCTTTTCCAGGCCAATAGAGAAGACAATGATTTGGGCTATGTTTTTTAACCACTGCAGAGTTGGTTTTGCTGGGTGTAATTAAATCTGTGACTGAGAGAATGGAATATAGTTTTCCTACTTAAAAGCCTGCATCCCAAACTACCTCTATGTATTGATTGAACATGCATCATCGGTTTCTGCAATGGACTGAACCCCGCTGGACTACTTGAATTCATGCAGGCTTTTCCATTGACTTCAGTGTGATTTTGGGTTGTACAGGAACCAGAACCGTCTAATCTCCTTTTGTACCATACTTGGTTCAACGTGCTGGGGATCTTGTGAGCTGCTTTGCATCATGATTTGGTGGAAGAAGATGAGTCCTCACCTCTTGGCTCCGCTGCTCCAAGGCCAAGTCATCCAGCCAGGACTTGTACTCCAGCATGCCATCCGCCGTGCTGCGCACCAGCTGCGGTCTCAGCATTCGCCAGGGCAATCCCAGGTGCAAGACTGACTCCACTGCCGTTGCCCAGTTGCTCAGCGTGATCCTTCCTGTAAAGAACAGGGAGAGCCATAGAGACCGGCAGCTGAAAGCACATGAAAGCAAAGTCAAAAGCCTAGAGCTGTATGCATACCCAGTCTGCCATGCTGCTGACAGCAACAGTATCGTTTATCCATAGTACACTTGAGCACTTTGGTACAGGAAAAAAACCTACATGGCCATAGAGACATCAGCCACTGCAGGAAGAAGTGAGCTCGCTGCTCCCCCCAGCCTCAGCAAGCTTTTGGTTGTTGCAATAAATCAGGGCCGTGGGGCTGCAAACATCTGGACAACAGGAAACGCTAACTTTGACTAATTTGTGAACTATGGCCACCGTCAGCCTGCAGACCATGGCCTACCGAACTGCACTAGTACTTCCTCAAAGACCCAGGAACAGGGAAAAGCCCCTAATTTAGCAGCTGCTATAACAGCTGATCAGGACTTTTGTGAATTATTTTGCTGCCAGGGCAGAAAGCAGGAAACCAGTTCTACCCACAAGAAAGCAGTTCTGCCAACCACTTCTCCCCTGGCCCACACATGGACAGATCTCAGCAACATGTTTCAGTCACTGCACCAGCAGAGCGCTCCTGGCAGCCAGAGAATTATGAACTCTTAGCTCCTTCCTTAAGGCTTAGCAGAGGGAGCTGCCATGGAGGACATTCCTCACTTTCCTCTCCCAAGGGATTTTAGGCAGCAGGGATGGAGGGGCTCTAGAGACCATCTAGCCCTTCCCAGCAGATGTGACAGACACGTTCCAGGTCATCTTTTCCAACGCTTCATAGGTGCTCCTGTTCCAAAGGGTTCTCCTAGTACCAAGCCTAAATTACTACACATCAGGCTAATCACCTCTTGCTTCTCCAGCACCTCCTCATTATAATGCCACTCTGAGGCATTAACGGGTTTCCTAACAGAGATACTGAATGCAGCAAATGAGACAGGTGCTGTGTCAAGGTCTGACACAGCCTCCCCCTGTGACAGTCACCAACAGCTATCAGCATGGAGCCTCCCAAGCAGCGACACACTCAGCTTAGCTGCTTCAATCCTGTCCTACCAAGGAATTAACCTGAGTGTCCCTCGGCTCAGATTTACCCGTATTGTCCTTATCGTAGGCCTTGAACGCGCTGATGAGGGCTGAGGTGTGAGCAAAGAGTTTTTCCCGCAAGGCTCGAAAGGCTGACTCCTCTACTCTGCTGATTCTGGAGGATGCAGAAAAGAGAGAAGGACATTAAGGACTTGCCACAAAGCGCAAGAGAAGCTGCATCTTCCCAGTCCTCTGGCCTGTCCATGGATTGCCCAGACCCTTGCACAACTGCTCTGCACAGCTACAGCTGCGTCTCAGTGCTCGTGACAAGGCGCTGCATGCCTAGAGCAGAGTTCTCTGCAGCTGATGCGATGAATTACTAAATCAATTTGTGAAGTAACAAAGCAGAAGGGAACCTCAGCAAGGGTCAAAAGGTAAAACTTGACATTGAAAAGAGAAGCTGGAAATTGAGCAGTCTGTAGTGCTATTCTTTAGTAAATCAAGCTGTGAAAGTTCAGCTCCAGAGTTAAATTTTCTCAAACCTCACAAAGTTTTCCCTTTTGGAATTTTGACTTGGTGAATACAGAGCAACTGGAAAGCCTTGCCTTTGGGTCATTGTGAGAGTATGGGCTGTCTTGTTCGCTTGGTACTGAACAAAATGGGGGACAAGGTCCGGTCCCAGCTTGACGTAGGCTCCCCTGTTGCTGCCAATCTCATAGTAGTTTGAGGCTGAAAATATGGTCAGCACCTAACCCCCAGAAGAGAGAAGTGTTTACAGTCAATACATACATATACACACACCAGTGAAAAGAACAACACAACTGATCCCATCTAGAGTCAACAGACTATGAAAGCACGATGTGTTAGGTGGAAAAGGAAGAGAGAGGTGGCAGCTGGCCTAGAAGACGTACAGGTGTGAATTCCTGAAGGGCAGCACTGGTCTCTGGATCTGGCCACACATTGGGCATTCTGGGATTTCACTGTACTCTCCCAACAAACTTCCACTCTCCACTGCAGTGAGCAGAGTCACAAGTGCCCTTGTTCAAGTCACTTAAGTGACCCTGAATCTTCTGAGATCAAAAGTTTGCTGCAGCAGCTTCGTAACACCCTTTAGCACATCATCTTCAGAAACAGCTGTGTTAAGTAGGGGAAATGGCACAAATGGGTTCAGATCTTTTCTCAGTTACCACCTGCAAGGACATGCTTTGCCTGCACAACAGATACCCCCAACAGAGTAGGTGGCTCCGGACTGTCCTGACCTAAGAACTCAGCTGGGAACACACTTCAGGGACTCCCAATAAGGCTGTTCAACAATTTTTTGTGTACTTAACAAAGCCCCATTGGAAGAAATACAGAATTGAGACAATCCACCACAGCAACCCCACCCTGACAGGATAGAAATCCAAGTATCTCTCACACCATCCGCTTCACCGACCTTCCGGTTGTGACAGAACTCGTAGCCCTCTTGCTTGCACTCGTGGGAGCGGATGAGGAACTGCAAGTTGTACTTCTCAAGGATCTTCCCTGTCACATCAGGCCCAAAGTAGCAGCCACCACCTCGCACCGTATTTACTCTGCAGCCCTCCTGAGGCATGGGGTCACTCCAGAGAATGTCTAAAATCTGAAAGGATTGGAAAAGTTTATTGAATAAAGTGTACCCAGCAAACATCACCCACTACAGTTTACTAAGCAAACACAGCTCTGTCTCTGAATCCCTCCCTGGACTGCTGCTATTGCCACAGGGTAGGGAAACAGATGTTTCCAGCATCCCAGCTGAACCACCATACTGCTCCATAGGACTGTCAAAGACCTGGTCCACCATGGAGGTAACAATATTGTTGGCCTGGAGCTAGAGGCACATCCAAAGTGCCTGGGGGTATCCATAAATCACACCTGTTACAAGGCTGCCTGCATCCCAAAACGCAGGTCCCAGGGCAAGAACACCCAACAGACCTTAAGGCCATGAGCAGGCTTAGTAATAAACTCCTTTTCTCTCTAGCCAGGACATTCTGCAGCCTCCAGTAATGTAAGTACCGACTCAGTAACCACTATTTGGATTAAAGTTTAATCTCTTTAACCCTGACCTCAATATACAGCTTTATGCCAATAAGGTGTGCAGTGCCAGGATGTCATATGCAACGTGAAGTAAGTAGTGATGGTTTCAGAGCGCACAGAAGGGACTTACGGACAGTGTGGTCTAAGACAAACAGTAAACCAAGTTCCCCGGCTCTGATCTGCCTAGCCATCTACTCGCAGTGCAGCCCAGCTAAAACTGCAGATGCAGCCTGCTCTTAGCACCAAAGATCACAACTCGCTCATCACCAAATGACGTGCTTGTTCATTACCTACAGAGCTGACTTCAGATACCCCATGTACACTGAGTTCTACAGTCTTGCCTATTATTCCTCTCCCCTGAAGTGACTCAAGAAAACCTGTTGCCCCGCGCTATGCCTGAGCAGCAGTTTTATTTATACAACAACAGATCAGTGTGGCACTAGGGGCAAACACTGGGACAGAGCCTCGAGCACAGAAAGCCAAAGGCCCAGTTAAGAAGCTGACTCGCAAGGGTAGGAGAAAGGCACCGCAGAACAGCAGCTAGCACCAGTCCTGCGCACAGCCTACCTTCTCCTGTGTGATTCTTGTGCACAGCTCTTCAGTTCCTAGGGAACTGCCTCAGCCTGGGCTGGATGTAGCGCAGGTATCTAACAAAACATCCCCAACCAGCAAGAGATCACATGCTGACGGTACAGCCCTTCCCGACCACTCGCCATTGAATAATCAATGCCAGGCTGTCTCAGGGAACAGAGCAGGAGGTACAAAAGAGCGCAAACTGCATTAGCCTGCCCGCTGGTATTTCCACACTGAGTTGCTCTTTAACTCCACTATACAAAGCAGCAAAAATCTGCAGAAAGGTCTGTGCACTGACCCACATATTTCATACTGAGATTTCTCATAACAGAACAAACCTGCAAGACACACCCACAGCCCACTGAGCTCAGGGACCTGCTTGGACTACTCACCTGCTTCCACTCCTCCTGGCGAGTCCAGCAAGGTCCATCCAAATCTGTCAAGGAGACCACACTGGAATAGGTGAGCTCCTCCTCCTCTGACTCGCTGATGTCCACCAGCCGGCGGCACCACTCGATTTGTTCCTGCACCGTCTGCCGGACCCATCTGGAGAACTCCAGCTTGTTGGCCATGCTGGGAGCCTGGGTCGGCCGGGGCTGTGGACATAAACTGAGGGCTGCCTCGTTCCCTGCTGGGTCAGCCTCTGCTTTGCTCTCCCCGTTTATTTCCTGTACTTCCACATTTCTATTCGACTCCTTTCTTTTCTTTCCTCTTAATACAGAAATAAACTGAAAGAAGAGAAAAGAGAGATGGTCACCCCACTTGGAAACCTACATGTCCAGTTCTGATATCTTCTCCTGGCAGACTCTCAAGTGACCCAAACCGCCAAGCCTCAATTCCCTTTGGTGTCACGAAATGCTGATTAATTGTGTGAGATTATTAGTGCTGTCCTCTCAGATGTGCCATTCCTAGTTTATAGCTGGAGCCCCACATCCATCCTGACTACAGATCTATCTCTTCTTCGTTGCCTTTATGCTGCTAGATGTTTCACAAAAGGTAGAGTACATGGATTTAACCTGCAACAGGAACTAGGCAGCAGAATGAGGAAAGGACTAATGACTAATGCAAGTACTTGTCATTACATTTAGAGAAGGAAAGTAGTATTTCTCAGCTTGAGGTGAGGCAGAGGCAAGTTAAATGACTAATCAAAATCCTTCTGGAAATCTAAGGGGAAAAACAGGCTAAGGAACTGTGGGACAAAGTGTCATCATCACTGTGTTTTTACTGTCAGCACCAGCGCATCTGTTTACCCATGCCATTACCCTGGCTATGATCCATACATCCTCCAGAAGCCAAGAGTGCTGCTTCCCTGCACACACACTCTTAAACCAAAGTGATCCACCCCAAGCCTATACCTAAACGCAATTTGTCTAGGAAGACAATCCATTTGATTTGTCTTGTCAACAGCCAAGCTGATGTATAGAAAAAAGCTCCTCACCACAGATCAGCAAAACTGTTGTCTCTTGCAATATCTAGGAAATAAAACCTACTTTGTTCCTTTGAATTTTCTCAAGCATGTCCAGGTCAGTGGTGTCAGAGATGCCCCCATGTATAATGAGGACTTTCTGGTCAATCATGGTGGCCAGGGGCAGCCAGCAGAAAACATTCTGGATCATCTTCAAGATTTTCTTCCCATGGACCTAGGAGGACAGGTCAGAAGGGAAAAGATGAAGCATCAAGCCTTCGAAGTCCACATCTCACATAGTAAAGGAGACACAAATGTCTGCCTACCTTGTATTTCTGCATTACTTCCTTGGTGAAACCGTAGCTAAAGGAACAGGAGAAAGGAAGCTCAGTGGGATTTTGCAGCAACCCCCTTGACATTGCGATCAGCCCCACCCAGAACCCATACCGTAAATTGACCATATGGTCCTCATGGTTCCCACGGTTTAGATGAACCTCCTTTGGATAGATCAAGAGGAAGGTAAAGAGGATGATGAGGATCTCAAGGGACTGTTTGCCTCTGTCTACGAAGTCCCCGTTGAACACGTAGGACTTGGAAGGGGAAGGAAGGCCATTCTGTAAAAGCGAGGAACAGGTGGATGTTACAAGAGCTCCATATATCTCCCTTCCCCAGCTGCACTTTCTCTCACTCCTGTCCCAGGTTACCTTGTACAGTAGATCCTGACCGTTATTTTTATCCTGTAGGCTTCCAGTGGCAAATGCACCAAAAAGTGAAAGCTGGCAATCAGGAAGGGTAGCCAATGGTATCAGCACTTACAAAAATGTCCACTGGCACTTCCCAAATGTCCATATATATCAGATTTCAAAGTCAACAAGGGAATAAGTTGCTGCTTTGTGAAGCCATTTAAAACTGATCAAGTTGACCTGGAGAATTGCGTGCGAAGGGCCCAATTTTGCAAACACTTCTCAGCATGACCCACACGGTACCTCTCACAATGCCTGGCCAGCCTCCCTCTCCAAATACAGTGCCTACCTTATAAAATATGAGGAACAAGTCATCCAGCTGGCCGTGCAAGTCTCCTAACAGGCATAAAAAGACAAGTCACGGTATGTTTACCTTTAACTTTAAAAGACATCAGTAAATAACTTCCTATGAAGTATCTCTATAAATTAACGACCATTGAAATATTTTGTGAAGTTCAGGGTACAAGTTTTCTTGCACCAAGTCAATGTGCCTGAAGGAAAAGGACATGATGTAAAGGCTTGAACTGAAGCCTGAGAGGGACAGCAAAAAATGTACACCAGCTTCTGAAGACTCTGATTCAGCAGCTTTGTTCATTTATCTCTTATGGTGACACATCATGGCACAAGAAACTGTTTGACTTTGATCATTAAACAGGAGAAAGCTTTGCATACAATATAGTAATCAAACTAAATTCTCATTTAACGTGCTACTGGAGAGGGAGATTGGTTTTCCAGAAGCTGACTGCATGAAAAGTCTGTGCTAAGTATATATTTTTCAGGAATATCTCAAAGTTCAAACACCAGTCCTAGAATAGGAAAATAATGGTGAAAAGCTATCTCTTTCAAATTTACTTGATAGGACTCAAAGACATGTTAGTATTCTGGATCTGAATGCATACACTGCTGCTAATGAAAACAGCCAAAACAGCTCCAGGACTTGATTGTTTAAATAATCCCAGGCCACAGACCAGGACAGAAGATGACTGGGTTTTGAGGCCAGTCCTCAACTGGGTGCAGTTTCTGTGGTTTACTGAAACATCTCCAAGTTTGGGGTGGCAGAACAGAGACAAATTTAAATCGAGTTGAAAAATTCTTTAAAACATATAACATACCAATTTTAAGAGCCGCAAGCTATCTTTACCACCCTTCATTTTCCCTTATACATATTCTTTTATTTTCTGTTCATACCTCCTCCTCTCCTTCCATTTTTGTAATTGCTGTGACAGCACCACTGCTACGGTAGGCTATGCAAGCTGAATGCCACCATCTAGGAGCAGGGTTTGTTAATGATGTATCCCAAAACCTCTCATGGAAGCCACACACAGACTACAAACAGACAAACCACCTTCCCTCAACACCCCTATCCTGTTCCAGACCAAGCAGAGCCAGGATGCAGACATGTTCCCTCCAGTCTTCAGGCTAGTCTTCGCAGCAGCTCAAATACAGCATTGGAGGGTAAACCTGGATATTTTAGACAGCCCAGCTGCTTCTCAGTGCAACACACATTTTGCTTATGGGCTGTGTTTGTGTTCCACACTCAGTACAGAGGAAGGCATCGTGCTCACACTACAATTTTATGTCTTTCCCATCCCTTCCACATGATCATTCTGCCCCAGAGACCATACAATGCCCTCCCATCCAGACCTACCGCACACGGTGACCTCCTCACTATAGCAGGTGGAGACATGACTGATGTTTGGCAACTGCTTGAGGTGCTTCCTGGTCTCATGCAGAAGGTTTAAGACATAGCGAGCGTGGAGCTGCTACTAGGAGAAAGCGGAGGGATTAAAGCAGGAAATCAGTGACCTCTGAGCAGCAACACAGCTCTGTCTGCAAAGGCCCAAGGACCCACCACAATAGCCTGGATGGGAGAAACTCACTGGGACAACACTCAGTGCTGACCTACAGGCTTACAAACAAGATGAGGAAAATGCTGTACAACAGTGGGACAGGAGAGACTCGCTCAAAGCAGCCCAGCCTTGGCACTGGCAGGGCTCCCAAGAGAACCCAAAAGCCCTAGCACCCTGTGGTCAAGGCTATATCTACTAGGCAACACCACCTCCTAGAGTAGCAGAAATTCCAGCCCAGTATCACAGGTAAGAAGCTGCTCTTCTAGATCTTTCTTAGACTTTTCCACGTTAAACCAGGCCACGAGCTGCCACGTGTCCTACAGAAATATATTCGCTCAATGCCAGGGTGTAGGCATTTAATTTTAGTCAAGACACTAGAGACCTTTGTTTTAGAAGTCATTTTGTTTGGAGAACAGATATTTTGGCCTGTTTTGCAGTTCAGCACCTTGACTGAGGGATGGCAGCAGAACACTGCAATTGTACAAGGACTTGTCTGGTTAGTGCTGCTGAACTGGCACTTGACTTCCTCATCAAAAACCCACATTTTAAATATGATTTAAAGTTGCATGGCATGAAACATAATTTTAATCAGCTGTTTCCATCTGGGCCATCCTATACTTTTTTTTCAAACTGAACAATTGCAACAAAAAATGATAGAATGTTTCAATCTGTGCTGTTGTGGGATTTTTTCTTTTTCAAATTAAATTCAGGTTAATATTGGCACACACCTATGTGTTTCAGTTTCGTCAGAACTGCATTTTTAGAAAGGAAAAAACTTCCTATGGCAGGACCCCTTTTGTATAACAGCCTGCCAGCTCATTGTACTCCAAACAGCTTAGCGTGTTAGGATGGCTAAAACCAAATTATCTGTTCTACATCCCTACGCCAAGAAAGGGAAAGCGTGATTCCTTTTGGGATCCTTACTTGTTTCTGTTTGAAAGCTTCCAGCAAGGCAGTCGCGTGGTCAGGAAGGAGTGGGAAAGAGAGATGGGGACCAGTGTAGGAGTCTGGCACCTCCATAGATTCATAGTCACAGTATTTTTCCAGCTCTGCCTCTTTGAAGCTTTCTCCACTTATGAACATGCGACTGATAAAATCCCCTGGATGGCAGATTGGTCGTTTTGAATGTGTTTTTTTTAAAAAAGAGAGACAAGAAAAAGTTAATTTGGCTCAGTGCACCATTCTAGTAATTTGTTAAAGAAAAGCTGTTTCGTTAGGCTTGAGCTCATGAGCAATGGCAGTGGCGGTGCCCAGCTCCTAGTTTCACATGGCTACAGATTTTACAGTGGGGTGAAGGCTGCAGGGACAAGTTTCCACGTGCTATGCCAGGCAGTGCTGGCAGCTACGCTAGTTTCTGCAAAACTCTCGTAGAGCCAGATGGACATTGGTTGCCATGACTAATTGTAATCTTACTTTCAATGACATGCAAAAGCAAACTGTATAATAAGGAACTGTCTCCTACACCCCACTGTTTTTTCTAAGCTTGCACCTGCATTCTCAGTGTTGCACAAAATGTGTATAAATATGCATTATTTTTTTATTGCTGTAACATCTCAGAGCCCAACTCAAGGAACAGGACATTACTGTCCTGTTTTATACAGACACTGAAAAAAAAAAAATCTTCCTCAACAGAACTTTGCTGTAAAATATGTGAGGAAAAGGGTAGCAGTTTGAAAGGAAGGAGCAAGGGCTTCAGCAGGTTGTGGTCAGCAAACTAAATAGTTATTTTTGACATACTACCATCAGATCTCAGAACTAAGCTCATTAGGAAGTTCCCAGCACTAAGAAGTAACATATAATACTCCGCAGATTCAGGAAGATATTTATTGGTTCCCACAGCACTTCCCCCCACCAATTATAAGTGAGAGACTAAATACAAATAAAGTAGATACCCTAGAGCACAGTCCCCTAAAGATGGATTCTCTCACTTCAGAAATGGACTCTGCAAAGCTGTGGTTATCCGGGATCACTGAAAAAAAGGCACATTTCTAATACTGCTCTTAGGAAACATACTGAACTTTTATTCCCCCTTCCAGCTCTTAAGGAGCAGGAATTGCCCAATATCCCTTGCACAGCTCTGACAGTCTCTAGACAATTCACTCCCTATCCAAATTCCTGATGCCATCGCTCTTTAGACTCTCTTGGCCCCCTTTGCCATCCTGAAGGGCCAGCATTGGGCAATGAATCAATACAGGGTGCAACCTTCTGAGCTGCTGGTGCCACATCTACAAAAGGTGCATGGAAACTTACTCTCTTTACTGCTGCTTGGCGTGAAGTGGTCCATGAGGTAACTGAAGAAGTTGTGAAGCTGCAAGAAGAGAGAGAGCCCATCATCACTCACTCTGGAATGAAATTCTGCAGGGTGGGGACTTAAGGTGATTTTCTTTCTGGAAGTATTATCTGTGCCCTTCTCATGTTGTCTGGTATGTTATTTCTCCCCAGGTGCAGCACCCTACACTTGCCCTTGTTAAATTTCATTAGGTTTCTCTCTGCCCAACGCTCCAGCCCGTCCAGGTCTCGCTGTATGGTGGCACAGCCTTCTGGGGTGTCAGCCACCCCTCCTAGTTTTGTGTCATCAGCAAACTTGCAGAGGGTACATTCCATCCCTTCGTCCAGGTCATTGATGAATATATCGAAGAGGACTGGACCTAGGACTGGACCCCTGGGGAACACCACTTGTTACGGACTTCCAGCTGGATTCTGTGCCCCTAATCGCGACCCTCTGAGCTCTGTCTTTCAGCCAGTTTTCAATCCACTTAATTGTCCATTCATCTAACCCACACTTCCTAAGCTTAGCTATGAGGATGCTGTGGGAGACGGTGTCAAAAGCCTTGCTGAAGTCAAGGTAGATAACATCCACTGCCCTCTTCTCATCTATCCAACCAGTCATGCCATCATAGAAAGCTATCAGGTTAGTCTGACATCACTTCCCCTTGGTAAATCCATGTTGACTACTTCTGATAGCTTTCTTTTCCTCCATATGCTCTGAGATGGCACCCAGGATGAGCCGTTCCATTTTCTTACATACTGTTTTCCTTGGCACCTTACCTTGATCTGATCCTGCTCGCAAGCATACTCAATGGACTGAAAAATTCTCCAGGTGCAACGTCGGCGCATTTCCAGCCGAGCAACATAGCGCCGATACCACCGCTGGATCAAGACGGCTGCCTTGAAAGCTAGAGGACAGAACCAGAACCAACATGCTGAGCTGCTGTGGCTGCAGCTGAGGTACCCTGCCACCCTGCTCCCTTCCCAACCCTGAAAATCGAAGAGGGACTTCAGGAAAGGTGTTTTGATGACTAAATATTATGGATAACAAAACACCCACTTCTTTTCACCAAGAGGCTGATCTGACCCTGCCTGACCAGGGACCTCTGAAGCAATTCTAAACCATCACTCCTGGCTCCTCAGCACCGGCATTAACAACAAATTATTAAGGCCTAAAGATCCAAACATGTTCTTCAGTATTGATAGGCAATTTCCTTCCTTTCTGTCTACCTTGATCACTTTAGTGTCTGTCTTACAGTCTAGGTACTGGAGCTTCAGGAAGCCAGAGATTTGACTGAGGCCAGACAAGGTAGCTGGGGGAAAATGAGACACCGAGTCCCCTTCCAGAGCCTTAAAAATATAGGGTTTGTCTACCTTCCTCTAAGCCAAATAAATACTACAGCTTTTGCAGTTCTAGACAAACTTCAGAAGGGATCTATTCTAGCATAAATGCTAACATACCTTGTAATAAAATAAAGACAAAATTAACACCCACAGTGAAGAGAGACAGATCTTTGGTCACTTAATGACACAGAAGGAACAAAATGCCAGGAATTTGCAGATGCCTGGTCGTGGTTCGATCCAAAGCCAGCACTGGCACTGGGCTCTTCCCTCCAAGTGATGGAGGGAAGTTCTTTAAAACATAACCATCAGTCTTTAAAACATAATCATTCCTCTGCATTTCCCCACTTCCAGCATTTTTCATTAAAAGATTATTTCAGACGGGGAGTGTCCATATTTAAAATGAAGTACATTGGTGCAGTTTCCTGTTTTCTTCAAGTTCTGCCACAGAACTTTATGTCCCTCTAGAAACTCTTCCATCCTCCTTAGCTGGTCTTGACCCCATTTGGACCAAGTGGTTACTTTACAGCACTTTCCCAACCAGCTCTGCTACTTGGCATCTCTCTTTTCATTATGCTCTGTGTCCCTTCCTGTTCATTTCCGGAGCCCTACCCTAGAGCCCTACATTTAAAACATTTTCTAACTATGCTTCTCTGTGTCATCTTTAGCTAAGAGAGGGATGACCACGTTATCTACAGGCTGGCCCCAAAATCAAAGGGAGACCCCAGAGTTTGAGTTACTCCTGCTGCAGAAGCTTGTGTTCCCTTGGCATCTAGTTTGTGAGAGAGCACTGCTGCATTCACTGAAACAGGGAGAGCAAGGAGGGGTGTGGGGTGGGAAACCTTTATTAAAAAGAAGGAAATCCCCCACCCCTACCCCAAATGCTGCTAAGTGCTAGCAAGAGACAAAGAGATCACATTAATTCAATTAGCTTGCATTAATTATATAACATAAAACACCCTCCATATACTTCAGCAGGAAACATTGACCTTTAGCTAAAGAAGATCCCCTGATGCCTTACGCATTGAAAATAATAATCCTTCTAAATTATTTTACTGTTACAGCACTAGGAGCTGCAGAGCACAAAAAGCGAAGAGCTGTTGCAGTTGTGAAGCTGGGGAACAGAGTCACAGTGAAGTCATGGGCAAGAAGGTAAGACTTGGGTGGCCTTAATTCAAAAATAACATGTATTTTTGCCTGAGCCTTGTATCTTGTTGAGAAAATGCTTACTGAGCTGCTGGGCTGTGAAAAAATAGGAGACGCTGATTTTTCTTCCTGCATTTTGGAGGTCCTGATGCTGCCTCTTCAAGCCTCCTTTGTAACAGACCCAAAACTAGTTGCCTTACTCCCTGTACAGTAATTTGTCTGGCATGTAACCAGAATCAGTGTCACAATCACTCTCTTAAAATAAGCAACTTCAAAGCATCTTGCATTCCCCTAGGAATGGGTAAATGCCCAGTTACTGCGGTAGGAGTCAGATGTATTTCAACTGAATCCCAAGCAGAAATTCGTAGTTATGACTCCACATATACCAATGAAAACTAGGTCCTTTGAAACATGAAAAATATAATCCATGAAAGACTCATTATCAAGCACACAGTGAGTATCTATACCACCATCCACAGCGTTTTAAGTTCCAGATGGGCAAGGCATTGGGTTTTTATGTTACTTTTACAGAGACTGACTCTGCAACTGAAAAAGCCAGGTATTCTAATTTACCGGCTTACCTGGGTGAGTTTCATCTGGCAATGTTTCTATTAGTTTAGAAAAAAATAATAAAAAAAGGAAGAGAAAGAGATTTATCCACCTTTTAGGAGGACCCAAGCAGTAAACTGAATCACACATCCTGATACAAACTACTGAAAGTGTGCCAAAGTGGCAGCACTCAAACCAAAATATGCCTGTTCATGCTAGCAGTATAGTTCACAAATCAGCTTACAGGAGGGTGTCAGCATCCTCTCTTGGGTTCCCCATCCCCTTCTCCACTCAAGTGCAGGGCCAGTTTAACAGGGCTCTGCTGCCTACACTTTCCATAAGGAGCAGCCTCTGGGCTTTGCACAAGAGGGACAGGACACCGCCTGGCATGTTATATTTGAGTGGAAAGTCCTAAGCAGCAGCACACCTGCAGATCAGCAGATCTGAAGGATTTTGAGAACCAGATGCAAGAGATTTCGAGAGGTTTTACTGCCATGGGAAACTGTTGATGAGGTATCAGATTTAATGCAGAGTTTCAAATAAGTAACTAGTTTTATGTTACACTTTGTTATAGATAAGCCATTATCATAAAATAGCCGTGAACTTTTTGGGAAAGTCCATGGTTCTCTGGTGCTATAGGCAATAGTCAAGTCTAACTTACTTTAAAAAAAAAAGGTAGAGTTTTTCAAACAAAGAAAATTTACAAACAAAAAAGGCCAAGTCACAATGGTGTCTCTGCTTTCTTCATTTCTAAATGCAATCACTATTTTTCCTTTCAAAGTACTTGCAATCAGTTTGCACCACATGGCTGTTCTGCCAGTGCTGATGACTGAATGATTCAAACAACAAAGTCATTTGTTTACTTTTTCACACTTCCTTATGTATAAAGTCTCACTCATAAACTCCCTTTGCTCCATAGCAGACCTAGACACACACCCAGAAAATGGCTACTATCATATGGAGGGTTACATGAAAATAAATCATTACAGCTTTGAGAGCCATAAAAAAGTCTAGGTTATTAGCAGAGATTAAGAACATTGCGCTGACATATGACATTGCATAATTAGAAAAAAGCACACTTTTTGCTTTTATGCTTTTCTTAGCTACACCATCTTACTTTCTTTAGAACCCGAGTTATTTTAGCTTTGCTAATGCTTCTGCTTTATCAGCCCTGCGCCACTAACACAGTCATTAAAAACAGAGTCCACCAGAAGCAGCAGGGTGATACCATCTATCTCGCTGTCAGCACAGGACAACACATGCATTAGCCAGCAATCGATTAATCCATCCTATATTAGTTCTAACAGCATTTGCTGATGTTTCTGGTCAAGTTTGGATTGATTTTAATCTAATTCTGGTATAAATAACTGTTGTTTTTTCACGCCTGTTAGTCTTCAGCCTGACAGCTGAGACTCCTTGTCACGGGATACTGAAAGATATAAGCTTGCCTCAATACTATCAAAAATCCCAGGTAACTCAGAAAAGAAACACATCCACTGCAACCTCCCAACACCATGTGCAGGGGCAGGCAGGAAAGGATTACTTTTTAAAGAATCACTCACCATTTTCAGACTTCTGCAGGGAGTACTTGTAGTTGGCATTTACAGAACCACCAGATCCCATGTTGTCCAACCAATGCTCCTAGAATGTTGCAGACTGGCCCAATATCACCACAATCACAAGAAGGATGCAGGAAAGACCATTCAGTCAGAATCAAAACAGCTGCGACATGTCCCACAGTGCTGAGAATCTATAATTAAATATATTAATGCTTAAGATCAAGGAGCAGATGGCCTGTCTTACGCCCAAGTACATCTTCCACTACCAGTTTTTTCCAGCGACTTTGTTGTCTTGTAGACAATCTGAGATGAGGATTTCTGTCTCACTGTTTCAAATTTCAAGTCAGCTATATGAGTAGAAACCATTTCAGTCCCTTCCTCATGCATAGCTGAGGCACCTGGATGAAGGTGCTAAAATACTGCACGACTGCCCTCGTACACTGTATAGAAGAATCAAGTTTTTCAATACTGATCAGGAACCATAAAAGTCACTAAGTTGATTCCTTGACAATCAGTATATGCAGGCAAATATTCATGCATATAGCCATTTGTGAAGGACAGCTCTCATGAGGAATGAGCCCACAGATGGTATTTAAATCTATTTGCAGTGCAACAGCTAGAGGGGAGGTAAGTCTAAAATAACAATTATCTATCAGAAGAAAATAATCAGCTTTGGTAAGCACTGCTTTCCTTTACCTCATGGATCTGCTTGAGTGTGCGAGCATACTATACCATCAATTGCTCACATCCTGCCCAGTATAAAAGAACAGGACAGCCATACTTCTGTAACCTCACTGCTGTGGAAAGTTCTGGTCAGAGCAAATGGTTCCCATTTCAAGATTAGGTCAAATTCTGAAATCTCTCACTTTGAGGACAACCAGAATGTCATTCATAGTCGGACACGTTTCCTTTGGAAAAAAAAAACACCACCCAATTGTGTACTGCTGCCAAAGTCCCAGGCTGCTCGCATAAGAATTGTACAGATTTTTATTCTAACCCAGAAGCAGGGGAAGAGAAAGCTGAGTCAGGGAGGGAAGGAAATAAACACCTGTAAAAATGCTAACCCTGGTGCTAGCAGGAGACCACAGCTCAAAGGATTTGGAAGGGTCAAGACAGTGTGACTACAGAGGCACTTCTCTCCAGCAGAGGGAAAAGTCCTCTTTTTTTCACTTCCTGTAAACTTTTTGCTTCCTTCAATCTCTTTCCACCTAGCTTTCCTCTCAAAGTAGCTACAGATCTGCACAAACACTATTAGAAGGAACACGCTCAGTGTTGTATAAGGTGCATGTGTGCAGTGTTTGCGCAGGAAGATAAGCCGTGCTAAGCAACATTTCAGCATAGAAAATTTCTAAGGCAGATGAAATGTTGAAATTCTCTATCTTGCCCAGGATGCCGAATTGCACAGCGACATCTTCACAATAACTGCATGATGCAACAGGAGGAAGCATAGTCACGCTCTCAACAAAATACCAGTCGCTCTAGTTTTATTCTAATAACATTATTTCATATCAGTGTCAAAAATGGCCTGAAATCACTGCTGATTTATGCCAAATTATACCCAGTCCTTTATGCTGAAATAATGCAAGTACTCTGACAACTTTTCAGATTATCAACCACTCAGACAATTATACACAAACACTAGAATCCCTAGCATTTAAGGCTCTTATTTGTAACTTCCTGTACAAGGCAAATCCCATTTCAGGAAAAATACATTTTCAAGATCAGAATTCCTTAGTGTAGACTTGTAACTCCCATCTGGCTATCCAACCAAAAATTTCTATTCAAAGATGCAAATCTGAAGATTTTAGGAAGTATTAGCTGTCCCGGAAGCAATGATACGAATGATTTCATCTGGAGCAGGAGCTTGCTTTAGAAACAATCATTCCCAAGCACCTCCGCTTGTTGCATTCTGGTACAAGTTGGCAGGGCAGCCTGAAACAGCATGACACGGGTTCCTTTCGGATGAAATGACACCAGAAAGCATGCTCCAGCTAATGGGGGCTCAGGCCACAGGACCAGATTCAAGCCAGTCCCAAGAAAAAACCCTGAAACACGGCAACCGTAGACAATTGTTCCTCATCACTGGAGGAGGAGCGTGCCTAGCTCTGTCTTCAGTGCTGCTCAGGGATCTGACAGTACCAGCTTCAAAGGAAGTCGGGTGCTTCAGCTTTTTGGAAGAGGTGAGTGCCTTTAAAGGCACCCTTAAAATGCAAACATGAGGAAAAAAAAAATACATCTTTTTTCAGGAACTGTAACACTTCCAGATCACTTTTGAAAAGTGGAGAACAAATTCGAAGCAAGTGCTTAAGCACAGAGTCAGGTAGTTTACTTGCTTAGGATGCATTCCGAGGTGCTGCCTATCTGTTTTCATAAAAGGTGACCTTGGATTTGAGATTACCTTTGGAGACACCGAATAAAACCTTTCCTCATTTCCTTCCTTCCCTGCAAAACAAACAAACCTTTCTTATTTAGACAGCCCTACTTTAAACATAAATTTTGCCTATCCATACGGAGGGATGGTCTAGTGTTAGTGTGCCCTAGGAGCACCTGCAGAGAGCAAGCACAGGCAACAGCACCTACGTGTTTATCTTATCATGAACCATCTTGTCAACAGGTCTCTCCCAAGCAATTCCTGGAGCTGCAAACTTTTTCACTTCATTACCCTCAGATTTTTCTGAGGGTCACAGCCTGAGCAAAGGAGTACATAGCAGTAAACCAGAGACTCCAATGGAATCAAACCTTTTTCAAGGGTGGGAGGAGCAAGGAAGAAATAGATCCAGCCAACTGCTCAGCACTTCTGATACTTCCTTGCCCACCCAACAGTGACATGCACCCCTCCCCTTCCTAAAATCCTGTAGCCAAGAAAAAGAAGAAGAGGGGCCCCTAAAGACACAGCCTGGAAGATCTGAAGTTCAACAGCATCATCATCTCAGATACAAGCTGTATTAAACAACCAGGTGAGACAAACTGATGCAGCTAGGAGGCAGCCAACTACAGACTGCTTCTTTCTCATTTTGCTCTTGGCCACCATTCCCCTCCTGCAAAGATGTTTACATTTTCTCTGGGGCAGCTAAAGGCCTCCAAACCAGGCTTTCCCCATGCCTTCTGAGAAGCTGCAACACACTTATCATATGAGGCTCCTCCCTTGTATACGCTGCTGCGTAAAGCATCTGCTGGCAAACATGCACACTAAGTAAAGCAAGGTGATAAAACCCACTGTATGCACTTAAGCCAGGGCAGAACTAAACCACCACCAGAAAAAGCATGGACTCAAGAGACACACACGGACATGGAGAACTACCAGAACAAAGTTCAGTGCCTCAGCAGATCACAGACACGTAGAAAAGATGCACAATCCCTGATCACCAGAGTTAGCGTCCTAAAGGCAGGAGAAATCTGTAACAGCCAGACTCCACATGTACCTCCCAAGCCAACAGGTAACATACTCGTTTTTGCAACTCTTAAAATGCCAGCTGCAGACTCATTTAATAATACCATATAACACCACATAAAACTCATTAAAGGAGAACTTGCACAAAATCATTTGTGTCAACTACCCCAAAATAACAACAAAAGCCTAAGTAAATTTCCTGGCTTATCATAAATATTATTTTAACTCATTCAAAACCAAAGCAAGTGACAGCATTATGAATCAAGCCCTAAACACTCTGTTGCATCACTGAGCTTGTCCACATTACAGATCCATGCAGAATTTGGTGCTCCACTCAAGTGAATCAAAGGTTTCCTGCAAGGAAAACCGAAGCTAACATGAAGGTAACAATAGGACTCCTAGGAAAGATGACACACTTCACCTATGGCATGCACAACTGGATCCCCACTAACCTGACAATTTTACAGACATTTGGACAACTGAGGGAAGAGATGAGCAGAATCTGGAAATGAGAGGATCCAAGACTTATGGAAAGATTACTAGGGGGAAAAAATTGATAGATATGTCAGAGGGAAACAGAAATTTTAAGTCCGAAAATAAAATAGCAACAGTTTAAGAGCTACAGGTGAATTAAAAAAAAAAAAAAAATAAAATTATTTCTCCCAAGAATAAAAATGCTACCTAGCACTAGGGAAAGTGATGATCCTGCCTTGCCCTCTTAGACTAAATACCTACGTATGTCTCACGTGTACATCAGACTGGGTACATCTCGTAGCTGGAAACACGACAGTGAAGTTCATTTTATTTTACACATGCACGGACCTCTGGGGATGGTTACTGCAATGCCAGATAGAAGAACTGCAGATAAAAAACTCCCAACTGCAATTTTATTCAGGTTGATATATAAAAAGGATACTTCACCTCAAACTATGGGTGCTGAGTAACTACTTCCAACACATAACATTGCTACAGAGAAATAAAAAGAAAAATGCAACTTGCAACTTACCTTCCCACCAATTTCTAACTTACGCATTTATTAAGACAAACACAATAGAAGCTCTCCACTCTTCTATTCAGTACCCAAAGAAATCAATAATCTCCGAAGTAATTTGCTGGATTACAGTTTCAGAAACTCCTCTTCAGAATCTAAATAATCAAGTAAGCTGTTCCCTTGGGCAGGCAGCAGAACGTGCCATGTCTTTCAGCACCTGCGGTAGAGAACGTGCGCACTCTTCTGCAGCAAGCGCAGCCCCTTCGATTTATTTACTGCACAGTTGTTCTGAGCAGCCTTCAGAATCCTCTCCCATGTGATGCTTAAGAAAGGCTACAGATCTGAAATGGATTAGGATTACTGAAAAGGATTATGAGTAAGAAATACAGTATGTTGGCCTCTCTCAGCTTAAGAGTCAGCTCTTACACATTTTCACATTTCCTTTCGCTAAATGCAAATTTCTGGAGGAAAAAGAATTAAAGGTTTCACCAGTTTCCTATGTTGGGCTGAAAAACCTTTTGGGCTTTGGAGCCAGGGAATCCATACTGCAGAAATGAAAGGGTAGAGGAAACAATGATAATGTATTTAACCTAGTTCTATTTAATTGCTTAACAATTCTGAGTCATGAATCTGACTGGACTTGAGAAAGCAGAAAAGCTATTTTACTTCCAATTCTCTAAAAGTAGACACAGAAAGCAGATGAAATCTCACGCAGAAGGACAATCAGCAAGCAATTCAAACAACTACAAATGATACTTTTGAAAAACTAACAAGATTCCAGAAAACACCCAAGCCCTCCAAAACCAATCAGCGCTATATTTAAACTTTAATGTTTTCAGCATTGTTAAGATGGTTTTATTTAAAATATTAACAGTCCTGTCTCTCCATATTTTTATCAAATGTCGATTCTTATGCAAAAGTAGCTCAACATATTTCACAGCTTAAATAATCTAGTTAGTAAGATGTGTCATTTACCACTTCCTTAGTGTTTATATTTCTAGGTTGTCATTAAACTAAGACCAGAAAGTTATGTATCCTTTTGGTTAGAAAAAAAAAGGATTCAAGTATTCAAGTTGGCATAAGGGCTTTATTTTGTAGACAATCAGCATGTCTGAATGTTTATAAACAGAAGAAATGCAAGGCTTTAAGAAAATATTTAGAAGAAAAAGAGCAAAATAAAATAGAAAAAAAAAAACAAAACCCAAAATAAAACAGACTTCTTCAAATCTAGTTTCCTTTCTTGTTTAAATATCAGAAAACCCCACGTTTCCCTGATTTGCTCTGTGGTTGGGCCCGAGCAAATTCCGAACAGCTGATGAGACATGAACATGACAGAAGCAGACAACTGATTCCTGAATATTCGTGGATACCATTATTTATATAATCCATACCTGTTTGTACACATTGAAACAACTACATTTGTTTAAATTTATATGTACCCCGAGAATGTGGGCACACCACTGCCAGAAGATAATCAGCCTAACACTGCTGAGGTCAAGATGACTGTGAAGTTACACCTGTGAGGATACTTTTGTCTTTACTTGTGGGTGACCATTACATAAAGAAAATCTACTGGGTTCAAGAGACATTGCCTGCTCTGTGAATTAAAGCAACATCATTCTGAAATCTCAAAGATACCGTGACTGCTGTCATTTACATCTTCCTCCAAGATGTCTCAGTTTTTCAAATTTATCATTCCTGCATACTACTGCTAATGTTATACAAAGTGGGTCAAGGGAAAGCTTGCAGCATATCTATCCAGGCAGAAGTAGAGGATGCATGTAAGTAGGTTATGACACTCAGCCAGACTCAGCACAAGGAGATAAAGGACCCACAGCTCCAGAAGGCTCTCTCAGGAACAGTTTGCATAACCGGTGCACAAATACCACAGGCAACATTGCACGTACCTGGACACGCTGCTCTGACCTAGTGCTCTGATCACACCTTCTTCTCCCAGGTAAAATTCTCACTGGCATTAGCAGGAATTGTGTCCAGTGAAGAACAGGACCTCTAAGCTTTATGTGAAGGGATCCACCGGTCTTGACTCTTTCAGTCCTTTGGTATTTTTGGGGTGCTCTCAAGAAGTGCCTGAATTCAGTGAGCAGTCATAGCACAACCCAACAAAGGGAAAAAAAACCACCCCTCTACACTACGGAAATTAGCTAAAAACTTTCTGTTGAAGGCAACTTTCAAATATAGAAAAGGAAAACTATCCCTTTCCTAACCTCCCTGCTATCCCATCACAAGCTTCTCTCATCTGTTGGGGAAAAAAATCTCTATCATCATACCTCCTAAACCAGCTCCTGATTTCTGATTAATAAAATCAGCAGTCTACAGCTATGTGTGCAGCTAACTGCTGCATCTCATCCTACGAGACCCATAATCACTAGCCCTTTGCAGAGCAGGCAAAAGGATGATGACACATTATGAGTAATGTCACAGGTCTTCAGAAATCAAGCTACCAGCTGCATATTTTTATTTAATTATATTCAGACCTACAGGCCACACAAAACGTATGAATTTTTTATTTATTAGTCAGTACATTCAAGTTGCACAACTTTTTCCAAAAACAGTGAAAGCAATTTTTAGCCATCAACATCTGCTAGAACATCAATGTAATTCCAATAAAATCAAACTTCCATTACAGTTCATTAATGGTATGATCTGCAACACTTCAAAGAATTAAAAAGTCATTATTTCCTGAAAGGTTCACATAATTAATAAGCCAAAAGAACTGTACTGCTTGTGAGAGTTATTTTAAAAGCACATGCTGGTCTTGGAAAGCTTCAGCTTTTCACTCATTTTTTCTGTTGAAATAATAAGAAAAAAAAAGATAAATTAAGACAGCATAGGTTTGTATAGAATTAAGAAAGAAAAAAACTCTTCAGATTCTCTAAAAGAAGGGAATAACTCTCGCTGAAATTAAACATCCAATAGAACTGCTACAAATATAATACTAGTAATAGTTTAAAAACACTATTGAAACTGGAACACAGCTTTTGCACTCCTGCCAAGACCATGCAACCAGAGTTTCTTAGAATAGAAATGAACGTAACTTAATATCTTTCTCTGAACACATTAAGGCTACCACGTGAGGCACCTTGTGAGTTCAAGCATATGGACTTTTTCTGCAAGTTCACAGGACAAAACCCTCAAAGGATGCTAATTTTCAGTTGCCTGTGAGCAGCTGTTGCAAATTAAACTTGATCTTTCTCAGTGCCAAGTGCACCAACCCCTCCTGCCAGGATTCAGTTCACTCTGGTGGTGCTTCCTCTCATAGTCAATCACCCAGAGACATGTGAAACGTATCGCAGTACTGGAACTGGTAAAAATAACAGCTAAAACGTTCACAGAGGGAACCTCTACCTTTAGGTCACAACAACAGCCACACCGTCCTCTCTGATAAAGCACTTTTCCTAAAATAATCTCCAAGGGTTTTGCAAAGAAAGCCAATACTTAACTCTATCTCTAAATCAACAAGGGAAGGTATTTACCCAAGGTCAATAAGCAAACCAAGGGGAGAATGAGGAATTCAGACTAGGTCACTTGAGTGCCACTGCAGTGCTCTGTCCCTCAATGACCCTTCAGCTGAAATTTTTATTTAAGTACAAGCAGCTCAGAGTACCAGCACGCTACTTACACCTCTTCACGTCACAGTTCTGATCCATGTCTGGTACTTATCTGGCAGCGCAGCGCTCATTACTGTGGTATACACTGTGTTACTGGTAGGGAAAGAGGAAAAGAGTGAGTGAGTGGCAGTCCAAAGGCAAGAAGATTAATTTATAAAACTAGCAAAGCAGCAGAACAAATTTTAGTGGAAACAAATGTTCTGCTTAGGTACAGAAGGAAGGGTTAGAAAAAGTGGGAAAGAGACTCACAAAAACGCAGGCTGGTGGCACAAATTTTTAGTATTTTTTTCTACTTAGTACAGCAAAGGAACTGTAACTTCAACATACATTTGATCGCTGTATTAAAAAAATTAGTATTGCTAATCTTAGCAGTGACACAGGTATAATCCTTTTTCCAAATTTCTTCATATTAATAAAATAGAGGAGAGGAAGTCCTGGTATTAACTTTGAAGAAGCCGTTGCCAAGTTCTAATGTGAATGACTGATGCAGGGAATATACTGAGCTTCATATAAAAGTAAAACAGAACAGGATAACCTGCAAAGGTGCAATTTGCAGAACAATGCAGAACAGTAACGGTATACTGAAATAAATCTCTCTTTAAAAGCCAGTAAATGGTACCTAAAAGCTATGTCCCCATTTACTATTCTTTTTTCTTTTTTACACATCAATCAGAGCTACATCAGAAACTCCAGAAAAAGCCATTTTCGGTGTTAACACAAGTCCAAAGGTTCCAAATGTGAAAGGCACAAATGACTCAGCAGAAGGTCCCGCCACTCCTCTAAGTAGTCACTTGTTTCACTACTACAAAGGAACTTCCCATTACTGGATTGAGCATAACAATGGGTAGTTTCTCGGCCAGAGTGGCAGACTAAAGAGGAAGGGCGCTGTGGAAGTGAAAACAGAGTGCCAAGTGCACAAGCAGAAATCTAATCTGAGAAACCGCAAGATATTCAGACAGGTGCACAGGTAGATCCTAAAGAAGTGACCTGAGGCACTGATTAACATCTCTCAATCTAATACTTACTTGTTTAAGACTGGCTTCACTGACAACACCTGTACAGAAAGTTTGAAGAGTTGTCATTTTGGTAAATGAAGAGGGAATTAAAAGGCTATTTAGAAACAGCAGTGGGATGAAGTTATGAAAAGGAATAAAGCAAAGTCAGGGATTCCTCTTGTTTTTTTTAAAACATCAGACCATTTTACAAAAACATTTTTTAAAAGCCCACTGAAATATGCAAAATTTAAGTTCTCAAAACTAACTGGTAAATGTCACTCATATCTAACACTTTACCTGCTTGCTGTAATATTTATAATCGTGCTTGAAATAAGGAACGGAACAAAGATGATGGTGATGGGATTAATCTCTTGCACTTCCACTTGGATTGGCAGACTTTAACCAAATACCAGTGCTAGAGAGTTCAGAAACATTTTAACAAACAAACTTATCAGTCTTAAACTCTCCAGACATGACTGTGCCGTGTACCTTTTAAACCATGCCTTCCTTGCACAGCTTTTAAACACCTGACAAAAATGCAACTGCCTTTCTGCTTTGAAAAAGAATTTTAAGTCAAAGCCTGCTTGCCACAATGCAGAATTTAAAAGGAATACCTTAAAGAGCGTGTCAAAATTGATGTTCTGCTGGCCAGTAGCATTGAGAGCTTTGATGGCTGGAGTTCTGCAGGAAAACAATGCAGTGTTATTAAACACACTTTAGTGTTCCAAATGCTACAAAGCACCAATGTGAAAAATTTCTCACTAAATGCCTTTGCATTAAAATGTTTACTTTGGCCTAAAATAATCCAGAGTTCTGCGTGCCTTAATAGTCTCACGGTGCTGACACAACTCTATTATTGCACCACTGGGTACAGACCAAGAGGGAATCTGCCAACAGCTTTTTTTGCATACTACACAGCCTAAAGATTGTATGATGACTATGAGCGCCTTCCTAGTGCCATCAAATACTTTTTCACTGTGAATCTAAGTCCTTTAACTTTTACTAAACTTTCCTTTATAAAGAAATTTTTGGTACACGCCTTATCCTTGCAATTTCTCATTTTTTATACCATTCAGTGCCACACAGACTTTCATCTGGTATATGTGAATATTGGTCCTTATCTGTTCTCTTTTGAGTGGCATTACAGAAACTGAACAAGGTGCCTGCTCAACAAGCTAGCACCTGCTCAGAGAAGAAGACACCCAAGCGTCCCAGCTTTTTCAAAATAAAAGTGTTCTCTCCCCACGGAACTCCAAACTAAATTTACCTTCGATCATCAAAAGGAGGAGGGGTAGTCCAATGGTCATAGTTTGTCTCCACACGGAACCACCTATAACACAACACACAAACATAAAAGCAAACAAAAAGTGAATCAGTAGGTAATTAATAAAGGCCAAGAATCAGTACCTCTGTATTGCCAAAAGCAAAAAAAACCAACCCAACTCCCTCAAAAGCCTCTTTCTTGCATCTTTTACAAGTCCAAGGGATCCTGCGTTGATACACTTGGCAGCCTCTACTGTCAACTACTGAACACAAACAAAAACCAAGCAATCTCCGAACTCCTGCTAGCATCAGTGACAAAACTACTACTGACCACAATAAAAGCAAGATCAGACCTTTAAAGACATTATGAGAAAAAAGATTTTAGGTATGTGTGTGATGCAGCCCACAGCATTCAGTCTGAAGTACGCAGAGCCACAACCCATCTGGATGTTGCCAAGCCAGTACTTACTGGCTGACTGTAGGCATTAAGTGCTGTTTTTCACCACAGGGCAACTATTTAGGATTTCCTTCATATATTAAGCATCTGATTTCACAAAAATAATAGGAACAGTTATTTTTGAGCCTTCAACCCTTCTACCACATTGCGTCAAAACTAATTTGGAATTGCTGAATTTACTGGTGCAATACTTGGCAGACAGACAGGAAGAGTCTTGTCTCCTTTGGAATCTGACTGAAAACTAAACACATACAGATGCTTTTTCCACCCTTGACCCTCTTGACTGCCCCAGCTTGACAAGCGATTCCTTCTCAAAGAGAAGGACCTGGGGTTCCTTTCAGAGCCTTTCACGCTTTCGCTGTCCAGCTGTAAGAATTAGTAGGAGATGCCCTGGGTCTCTCAAGAACGCAGTGTCACTAACCCTGCCTATGACTTAGGAGGGAATATGAAAAAAAACAAAATAAATAATTTTTTTATACTTACGCTCCACCTAAAGGATCAAGGGGCCAGAGATCTGCTGGCCCTCTTCTATTCCTTGTTATGACCATGCCTTCTTTGGGTGAAACACCTCCTACAATATAGTAAACTTCAGCAATGATGGGAGTGCCAGCTAGTCTGAGAACAGCTGACTGAAAGTCCTCTGCTCTGCTCAGGGTCTAATGCAAAAAGGAGATCACAGTGAAACAAAGATCACAGAGCATCGTCAAGCACAGAAACAAGCACTGGGACATCTTAAAAAGAAGAAAAGGTCCGGCTTTTTTAAAAAAGGCAATTGACTGTAAAGGGCTACTTGAAAATATTTCTCTGAAAATAGTTTTCCAAATTGACTAGGATATGAACATAAAATACATATGACTAGTACATGAACTCATTAATCCTAGCTTTGCAAATATTCAAATAAAACAGTAAATATTCATACACATAATACACACACATACATACACATATGTATATGGTGAAAAATTAAAAAAGCTGAAAAATCTACCATTGAAACGACAGACATGTCCATACTCGGCAAATTCAGTCGTCAGCAAAGTCTTCCCATGTGAACAATGGGATAGACCAAAGTGGATGAAAGGTGGGGAAAAAAACCACCCTGCATCTTTTTCTTGCCAGTGGTTTAAGAGGATTTAGGTGACAATGGTGAATAAGGCAGAGGAATTGCTTACAGCAACGTGACTGTGACAGGTGACTAACTTAGTATAAACTGACAGTTCCACTGCAGCCAAGGAAACTACTATTTCCAGGCACAGGGCCACAACCTACTGAAGTACATCTTTAAAAATCAATGCTGTGCAGGAACTAATAACAAATATGGAGAACATGCACCAAACAAAATTGTTCAGAAAGATGAGGAAAGCCCTGGAAAACAATTAATTATTTCTAATAGCAACATGGCAGCCAGTAGTTTTAAGTCACAGCCTCAAGTCACATCTCAAACTCAAAAAAATCTGAACAACAAAGTCTCCAGAAGACATTCCAGTTCTGCAGGGAGTTTACCTACAAACCATATAATTCATGTTTACTATAATTCAAGAATCTGAGAAGCAGCAGACCTGCTTTATCTTAGTAGTACCCTGAAAAAATATTCAAAAATGTGCTATACAAAATGCTGATCTAACTCCTTCCATTCACCGGTGATCTCTACATTTTTAATACGGTAACATATCAAATATAGTTTAAAATAACCACTGGGTCAGATACTGATCATCTAAGAGTGCAGCTACCTCAATTTGTTTAATTACAGATCACAGCTAACTGAAAAAATCCCTGGTAAGGAAGTCTTTGCACAGTTTCTCAAAGACTTTGGCACTGATTAGAGATTGCCCCCATGAAGGACTGGAATTGCCTCTCTCATACACATCACTGACGATCTGGGGACAATGCCTACCTTTCCTCTTATGAAATGCATTTACTTATCAATTTATTGACTTTTCTGTGAAACTAAAAGTTGAAACATCAAATTTACTAGGAGTTTTTGAGTGCAAATTACATCACTGTGAAATATGAGAAAATAACTCAGTGCACTTACATCTCGGACAAGCCAACTGACGGGGTAATTCCGATTCAGAAAAGCAGCTACTGCATTTTCCCACCATCTACCACCCTCTGGAAAAAAAAAAGAAAATAAAAAAATGACTATACATGCATGTTACATACACTCTGTGAAATCTATCCTTCTACCTTCCTTTCTTCTCCATATCCCACAAATAGTTCCGTAATCTTTCCCTCTACTGCATTACAAAAGAGTGGTCCAATAAATTCTTTAATTCTCTAACTATACCAGTACCAAACATCAAATTTAGGCATCTTATACCAAATTGATAAAGCACACACCACCTGAAAGCAGTCAGAGCCTCTCTACCCTCTTGAGCTTCTCCACACTGTTTAGAACACTGAATACTGATGGTGTTTTCTTCTCTATTACTTTATCATTATCTATACATAAAGTATGCAGGATGTGCTGTATAACCAGGCTAATGTACCCTGGCAAGCCCTCATTTTACAAAATTTCTCTTTCAAATGCTCAGTTTCCTATAGTATTAAATTGAATGTTGAAGTACCACAGAAAGTTAAATCCTCAGTGAAAGAGGGCAGCTATGAATCAGCATAAAATGTCAACATTTCAGGAGAGGGGCTAACAAAGAGCATAACATCTATGGAAACTACAGGTGAAATATAAACAGAGAACATAATCCCAACTGAAGTTCAACCAGGGCAGCTGAATTAACAACCCTGCTTTCCAGAAAGCATCTCAGACCTGTAATGACAGAAGCGATCATTATTTTAGCTTTTTGGTGTCTTCTGAAAGGTACAATATTCCTGTGACCAGTGCCATAAAATGGTTGGAAGTCTGAGGTAGAATGGACAATAAAGACCAGCGCATTCAGCACTGTACAGAGAATACACAGTATCTCCCAGAACTCACCACTGCTAGCAATTTCAACCAAAGACTATCACATTCCTTTCAGTATTGATAACTTGCTGGCTGCTCAGTTTTTAAACCAGTTCTGTTCATAGCTGAATGATACGCAATGAAGAGTCAAAGCTGACTTTAACAGGGACTCGCACTTTGTGACACATATTTCCAAGAGTATTGCAAGTCTGTTGATATAACAGTCTACATCTGTCAGCTCAAATAACAGCATTAATCACCTCACTATTTGTCTTACTGAAATATTACAATGGGTAGAATTACACAGAAATCATGAAACAGCTAAAAAAGAGGTAGTGAAGGTATTTCTGTGTTATCGGAAAAAATTAGGAGAACTAAGAAAAACAGAAGGTCAAGTTTATAATTACTCGTATGTCAAAACCAGAAAAAGCCAGCAGAAACGATATGTTTGTCACTTGATAGACCTTCACCCTAATTTAAAGTCATCCCCCTTTCCAGCTATAGTTTACATGCTCATTTCCCTAAATTTTTAGTTCAGTTGTACAGAGACAGATAAAGCAGCAAGCAGCCAGCAACAGCTGATTTACAGGAGCACAGCATGTGTTGAGTGAATTACTGCTGCTTGTAATTAAACAGTGACTGAAGTCGAGGCACACAGGTGGATGGCAGCACATTGGCTCCTGATGGACAAGAGAGGCCCATCACACACTAAAGTCTGCAGCACTTGATTCCTCTATTGGAACCAGGAGAACAGAATGGGGTTTTGCACAGACTAAAGCATCTCTCTGCTGTCTCAGATGATCGTTATACTGAGGGTTGAAGCACACTGCCAAGAGCAGCAGGGAGAACAAGACAGCACTGGTTTTGTCCCCAGATTGGGCCTGTTTACAGATATAGGACTTTAGTCTGCAAAACTTCTTCTAAAACAATACACTTAAGATTTTATTTCCAAACTTTGCCAAGTCTCTTTTGCAAAGACTTGATACACTTAAGACTTTATTTCCAAGCTGATGGTAGTATGAACTAAAAGCAGTTTGCATCTCAGTATCAGCCCAGCACACTCCAGTTTTGAAAGGATTAAATAACTACACTAGCATCAGAAATAGGCTCTTGAAAAAAATACGTGTTAACTATGGAAAGAATCTAGTGAATGCAACAAGGCAATATTAGCAAAGGAGACAGGAATCAAAAGGTGCATGTGCTCCATACCAGAATCCCTACTCATAGAAATAATGAATTATGTATATAATGTCTACAGTGAATAGTGTTTGCATAACATCTAAAAAAAATTTTCAAAACTAAAAGATTATCTAATTAAAAGAAAAGCTTAAAAAGAAAAGAAAAATTGCTTACTACAATCACAAGTGAAAAACAAACATTTACTTTAGATGTTGGTTCCAACTCAGACTACATTGTTTCCAGTTCTAACAAACTGCCAATAAAGAACAGCAAAAAGCACCCGCTTCTTGAAAAGGAAAGAAAAGAGAGGAGAGAAAGGACGGAAAAAAGAAATCCAAGTTCTGTGGTGGACATACCTATGAATATCTATGAAACTCAAGTACTGATGGAAAAGGCAGCGACCCTGCCTCTGCCTTCCTGTTATAAGCCCTTCTATTGTCAAGTTTTAGTTCTCAGTAGTGACATCTCTCAACTTTCCTCTACTACCAGATCTCTCCTCAGCCGCCTTTCCAATCACTCCATACATTCTCTCGAGGCCTGCTGCCTTTCCCCTAGATCTTTGATGTTTATGCTGCTCTTCTCATCTTCTCTTTCAAGCTGCTTTATGGGGACAGAGAAACACGGAATACAGAAGAAGGGACAGAGAACTAGGAGAGCAGACATTTATTTGCTATACACAACTGCATCTTCTTCTCTCAACCCCTACTCTTGCCATCTCCAACCACATCTCTTGAACAGACCACATTAATTTGTCTCTTAAGGCTTTCCCCGAGGTCCTCTGTCTCCTTTGACACTTCAAGCTTGGATGACACTGTGCTGACAAACAAAGGCCTTTCTTCTATGCAGCACCCAAAAACTGGCAGTATATGTCCTTTCACCCCCTGAGGGCCAGAGAAGTCAGTCAATTTCAGCCTCTTCCAGGCAAACTTAGTCATAATTTTTCTCTCTGGGAGAATGTGAGAGAAGGGCCATAGCAGGCAACCATCAACTGAAATAGGCATGTAACAAGCGTGGCAGTAAGATTTATTTTACCTCGCTCATCACCGGAGATTGTGAACTTGTGTGGACTTTGTCCAGTCCATAAGCCTACGTAACCGAAAAACGTGGTGCCTTGATATGCTACCTGCAACCAGGAAACATGCAGCATTTTAGCATTCTAGAACAGAACACTACTTACATTATAGGCAGCATTCTGATGTGGCATCCTGTACTTTTTCCTGTGACTTCCATACATAAGTTGTTATAAAACACTTTGCACCTTAAATTACAGTAGAACTTGCAAAATAAATTTTGAACAGACTCTGAGGACCAAAATTTACTATATTTAGTTGATTAATGATCAATGCTAAAAAAGTTTTGCTCAAGTTAGTGAGTAGCCAAGAAAGAAACAAAGAAAGAGTTCCCCATTTCCAAATCAAATGAATTTTAAGAAAAACATGCTAATGAGGACTGCACTAGTTCATTTTTGGAAATTTTGATCTAAAACACACATATTGGTCACAAAAATTAGCCAGGCCATAGGAAAAAGCCTTAGAATCAGCCTCTGCCAAAACTGATCTCTTTTCTATGTTCTCTAGTATTTCCTTTTTTTTTATAGTATCTCAAGATTTCCTTCTTCAACATCTCTTTCCAAACAATGATCTTGAGATACTAGATTATACTGTTCTATTCATTCCAGTTTATCACCACAAACTGGTCTCCAGAAAGCAAAGAAAAGCAGCATTCATCCCGCATTCCTGGCGTGAGTGACTGTGTTGCTCTAATTATCCAGTAACCTTGGGATGGGATCCACATTCCTACAGTAAATCCCACTACCCCCAGACATACAGACAGCCGTATGTCTGCAGCCCGTTCCTTCACGGAACACCACCCAGCCACGGCAACCACAGACCATACCTGCCCACTTCTTATAAACTGCACATCGATTGTAATCTTGCTTAATATATCGACAAAATCATAATCCAGGTTCCGACCATGGTAAATGTTTCCTTTGTCATCCTGAGCGACGATACTAGTACAGAACCTTCAAAAACAAACAGCACAAAGAATGATTTAAGAAAAAGCTACAACAAGACTTTCAATATTATAGTTGAATTAGTTGAACATTTCAGAAGGAGTAACTGAGTTTAACTTCTGCAAAGTATTTTACTAATGCAAGCACACATAAAGAGTTTGCATTGTATCATTAACACTTATCCTTCCCAAGCTGAAGGAATAGTCTCATCCTATGCTTTTTGAAAAAATTTCTTACAGGTTTTATTTTCAAATTGGGGGAAAAAAAAAAAAGAGAGAGAATGGTTTGACTGAAGCTCTGCCTAACTACACAACAGTACAATATCCTATATGACTTATGCACCATATCCATAAGGGAAAGTCCTTTCCCCCAGAGTCTAACATACAAATCTGTACAATTCTTATCAGGTCCCACCTGACTCAGAAAGTCAAAGCCACACTACTGTCCACATCAGGACAGATATTACAGACTAAGCTGGAAGCAGCATTTCCACTTGGGAAAAAATTTCATTATTTCATTTTATTTAGTTTCTAAATTGAGATGAAAAGCTGACATCTAAAAACATCCACAAAGTATCTGCCTGAAACTTTCTAGGTTTCATTTTGACAATTATAAAGTATTTCATTTCAATTTGGACCCCGTTTATATTTTTAATCGCAACTAGATAAAAAGTTCAAGCTAAATCCTTTCAAACTGAAAACATCAGTTGTTGTTAAAGTGTCAGCCATTTCAATAATAGTCTAATCTCTTCTTTCAAACAGGAAGTGTGCTGAAATTCCTTTTTTAATAATAGTTCCGGTTTCGTTGAAACACACTTTTTCTATGAAGTATATTGAATTAGCAGGGAACTTTTCCTCTGGACTTACAAGTTTGTCATTCCAGTGATGCATAGCACTCTCTTTCAAAACTATAAAGGTAAAAAAAATTGCAGACAAGTAGTTTGTCTCTGGTGAATGTTTTTTCTTTAGTACCATTAGATCTGAGAAACTTAAAATTTCATGGGCCTTAACACAGCTAAGAATGGTAAGTATCCTCTGTGAAACACTAAGAAAGCTAGCAATTGATTGACTGTCTTATCTGATACTAATCCTTATTTAAAAAAAGACCATTTTAACTGAATACCACATTATAAGAAAAACAGTAATCAAAATGCATACAGGTGGCTGTATGCACTTGGTTTTTATTAAAATCTATCCAGAGAAATATTTTTAGGATCCTCACAGGTAACACCAAGTGTTTATTACTCTCCTGCACGTGCCTCTAGGGCAAAAAAAGATAATTATACTGAGTGTTTTTTTCCACTGAGGGTTTGTTTGCTGTCATAAAGATACTACATCCATTTTCCGTTGTGCAAATCAAAAAACTACAGTATACAGTCATTGTGAAGGTTCATCCAGAAAATGGTTCCAAAGCAACTTTAGCTCAGATGAATGATTAAAATAATTACATTGCACCTAATTCTTCTAGTTTCCTTTTTGGTGAAATACGGCAATTTAAATGACAAAAGAGTACATTACATGATCACGAACCCAAATACTTTGAATGTATGCTTTTATACAGATATACATACATACATAAAAACATTACATTACATTAAACTACACTAAAAAGACTGCTCTGCGTTTCTCGTTCAATTCAGGACACAAACTGCCTAATGAGAAGAAAACCCTCCAGCTGAAGGTGTGAAACGGCACCTGAGAACGAACAGCGCGAATCACCTGCCACACGTCACCTGCCTTTTTGTGGGCTCTCCCACGCTGAGCTAAAATGCATCTCTACATCCCCTTCTAGCAGACTCTGTAAGTACCAGGCACTTACGCAGTAGACTCGTAGGCAAAGTTAAGCAGGACTCCGTCTCCAAGACTTATTCCCAGCGCTTTGCACAGTCCCACAATTTCCCCTGCGAAGGGTTGTGGCATAAAGAGCTCCAGTTCTGCTGCTATTGGCTGAATAACCTCATGGGCCCATTTGGGGACTCTTTCACTGCAAAATACACTCAGGGCATTAGCTGAGAAAGAGACAAAAAGGTATCCAACTTACGCCCGGCGGCCAGATGCTCAAGGAGCCTGCTGCTTCTCCCATCAGCCTGTCCCAGGTGATGCCAGCCACCCATCATCGAGAGCAGGCTCTTCTGTGCTGTATCAGACATCCCTGCATCCCATCCCTCACCAAATCCCATCGGCTTCTGCACATCCCCAAAGCAGCCTGTGCAGCCCCACCAGAACAGCACAGGCTTCCTGCTTGTGAGATGGAGTTACTCCTACCAGGGATCTCCCCGGGCTGTCCTCGGACAGGCTGCTAAGTTTATGCACAATCATAGAATGGTTAGAATTGGAAGGGACCTTAAAGATCATTGAGGTCAAGCCCCCTGTGCCCTGGGCAGGGACACCTCCCACCAGACCAGGTTGCCCAAAGCCCCCTCCAACCTGGCCTTGAACCCCTCCAGGGATGGGGCAGCCAC
>JAHREE010000354.1:276828-293021 GCA_033628505.1 Tringa tobata | reverse complement strand
CCGGCGGGCAGCCCCGCAACCAGCCCTCCCCGCCGGGCCAGGGGCGGCCCAAGGGGAAGGGCCGGGATATGGCGGCCGCCCAGGGCGCTGCGGGAGGAGACCGCCCTCCTCAGGCACCAGCCCCGCGGGGACGAACGGGCGTCCTCCGCCCTGCCCCGGGGAAGGGCTTCGCCCCGGAGGCGGCTCGGCCGCCCCGCTCCCTCGGTGGCAGCCGCTATGGCCTCAGTAAGGACTAGAGGTAGGAAACGATGAACAGAGAACGATACAAACACAAACAAACAATAAAAAAGCAGTTAACGTTTGATATTAGCTTAGAATAGTTTCATTTTTGAAAGTAGGGGAAAGGAGACAACATAGCTCGCAGCTTGGCAGCTCACTACCCTCCACTGCGAGGCTGTGAACAAGGGGGGGAGAAAGGAAGAGAGGAGACAAAGCACTAGTCCTAAGCTCAAAAATGACAAAAAAAAAATTGCTTTTCCCTTTCAGCCACAGAAATCATTAGTTTTTGGACACAGGCACATAAAGGGGGAAAAAAAGGGAGTCAGGGAAAGGTGGTTTTAAGTAAGTGCATATTGTACATCTCCTCCCCTTCCTGTGGTCTCTTCAGTCCCAGCTCCACACTCCCTCCCCATACCCCTACACATCCTCCACCTGGTCAGCTCATTGCTATCATTCCCAGGTAGCTACCACTGGGACATAGCAATCCCTGCCTTTCCCTCAGCAGGAGCACTGAACTAGAACGTAACATGCAAAGTTTGTACTCTGAAGCCTCTATAAGCTTTTTTTGCCTTTAGGCAGCAAGATGCAACAACAAAGCAAACACACAAAGCAAGGCAAATAACAGGAATTAAAATGAATACAGTTGCATATTCAACATAAGAAACATACTCTGCTGAGTGAACTCCCATGGGGGATATAAGCATTAACCTGGTTTCCTAAGAAGAAAGGGAAAACCTGTCCCCCCAGTTGCTTTTCCATTACATTGTGCACCCGTTTCTGCCCCACAAGGAAATCCATTTCAAACAGAATTTGACGAAGGGTGGTATAACTAACTCCCTCAAGTTTCCATCAAAACAGGTGGCTGGGCAAGGTACAAACCCATTCATGGTCCCAACAGAGGTCAAGGCTGAAGCACAAGTTCAACCTTTGACATTAAGAATCCACAGATCCATGTGGATTCTCATGTATACTTCAAAAATCAGACAACAGCAAGTCCCACCACAAGATGCACAGATATAGGAAAATAAGATTATCTAGTTCTTCTGCATGTGGACGCGATGTGAAACATGAGAGCTGTCTCCCATACACTAACTTTATTCTTGTTTTCTTCATAAACTATAATGAAAGTGTTATTCCTCTTAACTGTTCCATTGAACCTACCTGTATTTCAAGAATTTGGTTTTATTATTATTAAATGAGTAAAAAACAGCCACTTAGAAAATGGCTTAGTCTGTAAAATCACATTCTTAAGACAGGCACAGACATTATATACACACACTTTATAGACTGAGCCAGAATATTCTTTTTCCTTCCAATTACTTATTAATTAATTACTTCAAGTAAATTATTTTACAATAAGGTTGTATGTTTTAATACTTACACATACAAAATCAGCTGTAAGTAAATTATACTCAATAAAAGATAATTGCCTCCTTCCCTAGAATGCTTTAAAAAATATAAAAATCCTGCAAGGATTAAGGCCTCTTCCATCTGTCCTATAGATGCAATATCCAAGAGCTTACAAGTGTCCGATCTGTAATACTGAACAGAATAGAGATAAATCCGTAAGGCATTTCAGTCCTTTTTCCTTTGGCATGGTGGTGGGTGGAAATAAGCATTTCTAGGGCTGTTTCTTCACTGGTGACTAAGTACTCCTCTCCATTACTGTTATTTCAGCAGCCGTTTTCTCTGTTTCAGAAGTGCATCTCGAAGAGCCAGCTAAATATGAAAAAGAGTGAAATAGTCAGGTAAGGAGAATATTAAGGAGACAACACCACTATCACATTAACAACCCTCTTCAATTTTTTCAACCTTATAGAAGAACACTAATAAGGTTATTAGCTAAGTCTGTGAGCAGTAGCTAGCAAATGTTAACAACTACAGTGGCAGAAATGCTGGGGTTATTTAGCTAAACTAGATAGTAAAATTTTTAAGGAAAGAGTTGGACTTCAAAAAGAATGTTTCAGTGTATCATTAGCAGATCCTATATAACAACAAAGATTAGAGTAACATAAACTGTTCATCCACTCATATTTAACTAGAAGAGATCAAGAAAAAGCTTCAGTCCACCTGAGAGGTAGGTAGGATTAAATGTTTTTTTTGAGAGAGAGTATTACAAAGCTTCTTTTCAAGGGGAGGGAAGGAGGAATACTAGAATTTTTACAAGTGCCATATCACTCTTAAGAGACTTTGTTGTGTATTTCAGACATGTTTTGGTTGGTAAGGGAATTTAGCTCTGGCCTATAGACAGAAATCCATTCCATTCTACCACCAAAGAGTGCAGCAGAACACAGTATCCTATCTTCGTAACAACTATTAACCAAATCATCATCAAGTCAACAGAACCGATGTTGTGGGCTAACTTTATAGAATCATAGAATACCAGGTTGGAAGGAACCTCAGAGATCATCTGGTACATCTGACCATCTTGGCAAAAAAAAAACAAAAACAAAAAGAAACCGCCCCAAAAAAAACACTTTGAAAAAAAAAGAAAAAATCTTCTTTCAATGTTTAGCTGTTACATTTAAACTTGAAACATTAATCAGGATTGCTCATTTGCAATGTCTTCTGTGGGCTGGGATAATGTGGTTGGCCTTATATGGGGTGAGGCAGAATGATAGCAGATATAAAGACTACAGAGAATATTAGTCCAAGTCTTCCTGTTTAACAGAAACACTTAAGATGTGTTCTCTCTATTGAGTCTATAAACAGTTTCAGTCTTGCAGCTCCTAAGGCAACAAACTGCAGACAAATATACGTTATCCTAATGATATGATCCTGGAAACAACAACTCATAGGAGAGTTTGTAAAAGAAGCATCTGAATGCACTCTAGCACAAGACAGAACCCAGCAAGAAAACATAAAAATTAACACCACACAGAAACAAGAACCCTGCAATAATTGGATTATTCTAGAAGTTTTTCTTGGAACATGTTCAAAGGAGTTCAATTTCATAACACCCTGTAAAACCCTAGACCGGCCATCTGCCAGGTTAGATAAAAGGATTTTAACGCAGATATTTGTTGTTAGCCCAGATTTACCCCACCAAGGTGACACAGGGGAGGGCAAGGCAATATGCCTACACCAGTGCTCTGGCAACAGCTGCCACACACAATTCAGGCATTATCCCCAAGGGAGGTGCATCACAGGAGCAGGGGGGCTCCCTGCCCACACTCCATTCTTGCCAGTCACCTGGGGGAGCTATGCGGGCTCCCTGCCCAACGCCTTCAGCAGCAAAGTCATCCACTGAAGTTTCTGCCTTGCCTTTCAGGTATCCCTTCAGCTACCCTTGGCACAGCTGCCTGGGGGAACACATTTGGCAGTAACTGACTGCCAAATATGTGTTTGTATATCCTGTCACTGGGGCTGTCCCGAATCCCACACCGGCCCTGTGGCCAGGCTTAAGTAAGGCTGAGGAACCAGCAGGGGGCAGGGGCTTCACCAATGAGAGCAGCACACTGTGAAAATACTGTGGCAGGCTAAAAATGAAGCTATTTATTTTTTTCTGAACAGTTTCAAATAGGTAATAAATAGCATTTATGTCTGTGCTTTAAGCATTTGTAAGCTAGTAGATGACCTCACGGCCAGGTCAGACAAGTCCATAATATGACAATAACAGGAAAAAGGTCAAAGAAAGAATATGGAGAATGAAGAAACACACCAAGAGCTTGTTCTGAAAAACCAACTCCTCCATATAAAGGAAAAGTTTCTTCTATCACAGGATTACAGTCAGGCTTCTAATATGATCATCTTTAACTTATACAAAGAAACAAAAAAAACCCCACATTATCATTGCCTTCCTAACCTACACATGACTTTGCAACAGGGCTTGGTCCTCAATGCCTATTAAAGAGAAGAGACTGACAAAAGCATTCTTCACCAAGGCAATCTGATAGGATCCTCTGGGATTCAAGGGATGCCACCTAGCTCACAGTCCCTCCCAACAGTTAACCCAAAGTAAATAGCAATGACTGAGGGCACAGGATAGACAGTGCTTCACCTGCATTGTAAGCTTATTGCTCAGACTGCCCCATCTATTTTCAATATTAAGTATTACCTGTTTTTCCCTGAAAGAACGCTTATTTTTCGTCCGGACACTATGGCTGTATCTCATCATCATGAAGTTCTTGTGCTTTTGCTTTTCTTTGTTGGAAGAGCTGGCAAATGGGTTAATTCTTGTTTTCTTTTTCACAAATTCTTTTCTGTCTGTTTTTCCAGCCTAGAACAGACAACATAATATAGTAAGAGAGGGTGATTTTCCTTTCCCTAAAGTTGACATCAGCTACTCAAGTGACATGTTCTATGGCAGTAACAGTAAATCCAGGTTGAGTATGACCTTCTGCGTATGCCACATGCATTCTTCCATGCTGGTTGTAAATCATAAGTCACAGTGAAAATTGGGTGTGTCTCTATTTTCACTGTCATCTGTGGCCAACAAGAGGCTGTTTATTTGTAACCACCAAGATGTAACAGCGAAAAACTATACAAAACATTTCTCAAAAGGCAGGTGGCAGCTGGGCACCAGTCTTACAGATGCAACCCCACCACCTCCTCCTTCTGCAGGAGACAAATACAAAACCAAATCTAGAAAGACAGAGGATATAAAATAGGTAAGTTCCTCACCATTGCAGTTGCCAATCTGGTCTCCTTGTCCGATTTAGGCTTCTTATGCAGATGTTCAATATCTCTGAGTGAAAGCAACTCTCCCCTACACACACAAAAATAGGACATAAGTCCACATACAAAACTTCATCTTGCAAGAAAAACAAGATGCCGTCCTGACCCTTTGTCTTTCACCCATCTTTTATGCCACCGTCTTCCTATAAACTTTCACACAAGCACTTCTTGTTCTTTCTCTCAGGCTACTCCTCACGCTTGGGACAACCCTTATTGTTTAAGTCTGTAGTTACTGTTTTTCACGTTTTTCAAGTCCTGCTTTAACCACAAAGTTCAAGAATCTCTGGAGATACTACCATGCTACTACTGCTACCAAAACCATGCCTATTTCTCTGAACAAACAAAACAGTCCCATAGTTCCCATCTGTCCTTTTTTTTTTTTTCCCCAGGTTTAAAGAAATCCCCCGGGCCAGGATCCATTCTAGGCTGTCTGGCCATTTGCCATCTGTCACCAGGAGATACTGGCCAACAGTAGAACTCTTTGCCCTGCTGCAATTAAAAGCTGTATCACCTGATTATAGGGAAAACACTCATCAATAGCCAGTAACCTACCTGCCCTCCTCCTCTTCATCTATTTCAATATTTTTCCTCTTGGCAGCTTTGCCAGGTGCAGAATTAAGTTCTTTGGAAAGCTGAGCAAGACGTATTTTGTGGAATTCTTCTTGAGTTAGCAGCCTGCTTGTACTGACCGCTGCAGCTTTGGCTTTTCGTTCCTCTATGGGCATGCTTTTCACCTTCTCTGCCTTTTGAAAAAAAGTACAAAAGAAGAATTATCCAGAGCTTTGCAAACCATTTTTGTACCACAATCCATGACCCTTGCCTCCCAAATACTTATGTAGGGGCAACATTGTTGGGAAAGGCTACAACCAGCTGTTAGGATTCTTCATAGTCTTTAAAGAAGCACATCCACTCCATATTTCAGGGTGAATAAAAGCGCTCATGTAAATATCATAGCTTTGAAGAAATTTAGCACTGGGACAGAATTCTCCCATCTCTCCCCTCACCCTAGCAACATCCATACTTCAGCACAGGTCATAAATAGTACTTCAACCTCTCCCATTCTGGTCAAGTTACACCACAGCCCTCTATGTAGTTATTTATGAGCAGCCATATGAAGCTACAGAGCAAGAGAATCTGATCTGCTATTAACAAGGTTCATTTGTATTTGGGGTAGAAGACATGTAGAACTCACTACTTCTTGCTGCTCCTCATCTGAGGAGTGATGCACATCAATCCATTCTCCATCTTCATCATCTTCTTCCTCACTCAGACTAGCACTTTCCCATCCATCTGCTCAGGGGAAAAAGCATACAGAGCTGTTCACACAGATTCAGCTTAACTACTTGAGTTTGAAAGAATTTAAGATTGGATTGCAAGCTCTCACTGCCTTTCATCACCTGTCAGTAACTGCACTTATGCCCAGGGACTTGCTTACCAAACAGGCAAGCTATAGGGTCTCAGCATCCCAGCCCTAGGACTACACGGACTTTACAAAGACCTAAGATACTTCATACAGCTGATTGGTATTTGTTAATGATTTTTAGAAGACATCCACAGTTGAACAGACCAGCAGCTCCCGTGCTTTCTCACGGGCAAGTTCAGCTACCAAATTCCATCTGGCTTGTAACTGATTCAGACCTGTGCAAAAAAACCTCACTTTTTCTTAGTGCAGCCACATCACATGCACATTCAGTTACAGACACTGATTTTTATAGCGATAACAGCATATGGCAGTGTGACATCTTTGAAAACACACATACACTCACTCCTACAACAGAGTGCTTAAAACATCTGGTGCATTTCTCTATTACTGTGTGCTGCATTCACCTTAATACACTTATTTATTATGAGTTTTCATCAAAGCTGGAACAACGGTGATCAGAGCCTGTACAGGAAAAGCATTACGTGCATCTCGTTCACTCAAAACCAAGCCAACCATAGAAAATACCCAGAGCAGCTTGGTTAAGTCAGTGTCACAGCAACCTGTACCATGAAGTTTTACAAAGCTTTACTCTTATCTGAAGTTAAAGATCCACAGAACAAAGTGCATTTGGGACAGTCTCTGAAGAAACACAGTAGTTTACAGATGCTAATCGTTACACCGTTCAGTAATGGTGTTCCCCACTCCCTGCCATCTAAACCAAGGAGGGTAGCAATGCAATTAATAGCTAAGTTATTTTCTACAGTATACACATTGCTCTTCCTCGCTACTGTTCAAACTGACTGATGTGCTAGAGTTACCAGCTTCAGAAACTGAAGCTAAGTGATTGTTATACTAATTGTTGCATTCACATGCATAAGAAACATGACACATCACGGTCACGTGACAGCAGCAAATGAAACGCACCAAGTTTTGTGTCCAAATAAAATCATAGTGACAATGATGCTCAAAATAGAAGTGGCAAAGAAAAAAAAAGGCCAACCTTCCTCTTTGTTTCTTCCACTTTCCTTTTGACCCTCAACATCCAGTACTTCTGCTCCTGGAATATAATCTTTGGCATCCAGTTCCCCATATTCATGAATCCTGGCTTCCAACGAGGCCTCAGTAGGCTTACCCTGTAAGTTAACAAACCACATGTTCAGCAGGCTGCTATTTTAATGCCCACAAATCCCTGAAAAAATTTGGGGAAGAGGAGGGTGCAGGTGGAAAAGATAAATTATGCCTGATGAAATAAGAAAATATCTCGAATTACTAAAATGTTGAACGAACTCTAGGAAAATAGTCGAACTCTAGGAAAATAGTCAAGCTTCTGCATGATCCTTCTATCGATAAGTTCGATAAATTTGAACTAAAGAAATTTTGAAGTAAGAGCACATCACATCAAAAGGCATCAAGGGAGCAGGCAAGGGAAGAATGCAGGCGTGATTCCACCTCATTCTCACAGAAGAAGCTATGAAAACTGGTCTCATCATCATTTTTGAGCACATGAGCCTATGTTCAGGGTGAATGCAACACACATAAAACAACGCTTACCCTGAATTTCTTCTGCAGCATCTCTGGATTCAGAGAACGGAAAAGGTGTATCAGAGTTCTTGCAGACATCATCACATCTACCCAGAAAAAAAAAGTCAGGAATAAGTACGGAGAAGGAGAATTCTGTGCAAACTGATCAGTTTTGTTAATTAGTTCCCCTGCCATAACTACCCTTGACTGTTTTGTGTCCTGTGTATACACTCAAAATACAGAGAAATGCAAGAGACACCAAAACTGATGTCTCTCAGACCAGATAAAAACAATTAAAGACATCACTATTATGAAGGCCAGGAGGACCACATGATATGGGAGCAAAAAAAAATTGAGCAGTCATATGCATGTAATACACTTACTTTTATTTTTATGAGTCTTGTACTGAACAAGGTCTTGGAGCAGATCTTCAGTCATGGCTAATGGACATCTCGCAGTGATTTCTTTTATTGCATTGATTCTAAAAAATTGGAAGTGAATTATTTTCTGAACACCACAGTTGGGAGAGACTCCCACTGCCCTAGTAATAGACTTAATTACCTGGAGCTTGAAGAACCTTATACAGCATTTATACAACACTTAGTGTAACAAGGAAGAACAGCACAAAGAGCTGTCTGTGCCATGGTTCTCCAAACCCCTCCACCTTTGGCCCATGCCAAAGGAAAAGCAGCCAAACAATCACCAGGGAAAAAAAAAAAAGAAAGAAAGGACAAAAAAACAAGAAACAGCTCTGGAGTCAACCATGAGCAGGTCAAGGACAATGTAACAGAAGTTTGTGTGCTCACACAAGTTCCCTTTTAAACCATCTTCATGCACACACTTAGTATGCTAAATACCTGGATTAAAACCATGCCAAGAGGAACAGGAATAGCACAAAATATTCACAATGTGTCTACAGACAATAGTCTGCCCTTGTTGAGTGCTTCATCCTCAAGGATAGTTCAGCTCTCTCCTACACTTACTGATCATTCTCCTCTCCACTTAAACCAGAGCTTTCACAAATACATCTCTTGACTCGTCAAAGAAAGTAAATTACAGTTCCACTAACAGCAACATTTAAATTTCTTGTCAGTAGTGAAATTTCATTCTCGAAACAAAGTTAAAAGTCTTGAACTATGATGCTAGCCACACGCTGAGTATACACAAATATATTTAATTCAGACGAGAGGTCTGCCCTCAAAGAAGAAACAACAATATCCAGGAATTAAAATACAAGACCAAATGACAAAAAAAAAAAAACCCCAAACCCACCATCATGAAATCCAGAAAAGTTAAGTCACAGCACTAAGCACTATCATTCTGGGGAATTTAAAACACTGCCAACAAGGAAAGTTTATGCTGAGATACTGTTCTAACTTACTTTTATTCAAGCAGGTTCTTGAAAGCATATTATGAATGACAGGAATAAGTTGCAGTTGGTTTAAAAAAAGAAAAGTACTTTTCCACATTAGAGTTTTAGTTTTTGTGAGATTCTGTACTCACCCTACAGTCATGACCTCCCCAGAATTCTTGTCAGTGACAAAGTTGTTGGCAATGGTCATTAACACGGACTGGATAATCTGAAAATAAGAAAAAAAGGTTAAATAAGCTTAATGCATATTTAATTAAATTGTGAAAATGATTACATATTATTAATTAACAGACAATAGAGCCCTTTTCACAGAAAGATAGAGCTCAGGATCTGTCACTATAGCCGGCAAATATTCTAGACACAAATTCTCTTGCAGAAATTAAGACAGACATGAGTGGGGTTTTTTTCCCCTTAGTAAAAAACAATCCCTTGGAACTTGCAGAAGTAGCCAAAATTACCATACACTTTTCAAGAAGGATTGCCTTTTCCCCCTCCCCACAAATGCACTCAGTTATATTCCCATGCTGGCCTGCTGTTCCTTCTTAACATCACCACAGACAGGTGAAGTACTGACCTCGGGTGGTACTAGCTGATGCGAAGCTTGCGCAGCAAACAGGAGAATCTTTGTAACTTCTGGAAGAAAAGAAAAGCGGGAAGATGATGCCAAAGCACACGGCTGCAGCTTGCTCTGGTCAATAAACACATCTACCAAGACAGCGAATCAAGAAGCTGCCCAGTCTAAGTCTCAAAGCCATTTAAGTTCCTAATGCTTGGCGGGAGAGGACTGATGTGGTCTTCACCCCTGCAGCAGTGCAGGCCTTTAGCAGCCAGCTAAGACAAAAGAAATGCTTAGAACTAGAGTGAAAGACCTGTAAAGGCAGCAAACAGCAGTCACACTTTGCTCAACTAGTCAGGATTTGCAAGGAACCAGGGACTTAGAAGATTAATTTTATTCCACTACTGGAGTTTCTCAGGGGCTCGGATACGGAGCATTGAGTGCACACACCTTCCCTAAAAGTGCTCTGCACTTCTGGCAGTACAGCCAGACCCTGGTCTTCCCTCATCCCCACTCTCCGGAGTACTCCTTTTACAGCACTGCTTCTAAGAGCTGACTGTGACTTGATGGACCAGCAGTGTAATCTACTACTCTGCTCTTACTACTTACCTCTCTGATGGGGCTGTAGGAATCTCTGAACGAAGGGGTAGAAATTAAAAAGAAAAAGCTGCAGGAAAGAAGTAAGTTGTAACAGATTAACTTCTTGTCTTTTAACTTGAAATCACCTTCATAGGCTGATATGCCGTAAAACAATGATTCTGTACAGCTTGCTCTTTAAATGCCTTAGATTTTATTGCACGATGCATTCTCCTGTCTTGAGCTTGATACATGTGGAGATAAAGAAATAACTTGTACAAATGAAATACAAGGCTCAATCCCAAACTCTGTGAAACCCAGAGAACGGCTCTTGTTAGACTGCAGGGAATTCAAATCAGGGCACCCCTGCACAGTCCTACAATACGCCACTTCCCTTTGCCTCGGGGACACAATCTTCTCTCCCAAAACAGAAAGAGACTCCAGTAATTTTGGTCCCACTTTGGCTGTACCTCAAAGAGCGCATAAGCAATTGCTGGACTCCTTTGAAAAGCCTTTCTCCTTTGAAGAGCCTCCCAGAAGCATGGAAGTCTTCAATAAAAGACATGTTCTCTTCTGTTAGAGGCAGCTCAGCTGCTACAGACCAACAGCTTTCTCTAGCAGAGCTCACTTAGTACCACACAAATCTCCATCCCTGCACCGTTCCATGAGGCTCACTGGCAACTACCTGACTATACATCTGCACTTTTCAACATACAGCAAAATTAAACCTCATTTTCCAGAGGCACAAGGCCAGAATGTGCCACCACCCAAACCAGGCTACTATCAGAGTATGTACCTCATGTATTCCAACTAGCCTAGATATTAGGTCCATGAGCATCATCTTCACTTCAAATCGTTCCTTACAGTTTTCCAGCTGCTTTAGCAGTTTCTCTGCAAAGTCTAGAAGAAGCAATAATAGATTCGTGGTAGAATTAAAGAGCACAATGTAGAACTCAGCTGGGATTAGATTACAAAAGGCAGTCAGTTTGGTTTGGGTATTTTTTATAAGCCCCAGTGCCCTTGCACAGAAGAAATTAAAGGTGGCCAGAGCACTTCCCCAAATGCATTATTTTTCTTCTCTCGTGCCTAGGTGGTCTGAAGCTGTGCACAGGTTCAGCAGAGAGGAAAACTAGCAGAAGTTCCGCACCATCATAAGTATAGGGTCAGTATTTAAAGCTAGATTTTTTTAGATACATTTTTTGGGTTCATCTGAAAAACAAACTCCCCAGAGGTTCACTATATCAGACTAAGACCAAATTAAGTGATATTAGACAAACAGACTAGTAATAGGAATACATTTTTGAAGGGGAGGTAAGCCAAAGAAGCTCTAGTAGATAAACGACTCCCCATTCACAGGAACTCTGACTTCCTCACATACAAGAAAGAGGTAGAAAGCCACATCCTCATCTGTAGTAACCTGAAGTGAATGAAGTAGGAGGTCCCTGCCCAGGGCAGGGGGTTGGAACTTGATGATCTTTAAGGTCCCTTCCAACTCTAACCATTCTATGAGTCTAAGTAATATTGCTCCTTTCTTGTCTGACTGCCTACAAGTGTTCCACTAGAACAAGGACATCTCGCTTGTTTGAAGAGCTATGAAACTCTAGACAAAGCACACTGCAAGGATCACACTGTCACATTTCTATCTACTTGTCACTTTCATTCTGCTTGCAGAGCTGGGATTAACACATAACTTGCAAAAAGACCAAATACAATGCATGCTTACCTTGGGGATCATGAATCAAGTGAATAGCAGAGAAGTTGAACACCTCTGGCTTGCTCTTCTTCTTCTGTTTCTGTATGGCAAAAACAGCAAGAGACATTTTTTTTCTTTCCACAAAAATGCCGCAAGTGCTTCCATTTCAGGCTGCTGCTAAAATCTGCCATTTACCATTCTTCACTTCAAAAAGAGGCACTTTTGATTTTAACAAGTAAACTATTGCTCTTTGCAACTGCACAGAGTTCTCTGCCACCTGACCTAAGAGGCAACAGAAGCTGCATTAAAAAGTTACGTATCGAGACACCACATACTTTAAAGTAGGGGACCAGACAAAGGGTACCCAGGGGGGAACTAGTCCACAACTTAAGACTCTAAGTCTGTTTAAAAAAGAGCTCTTTTCCAGGCAAACAAGGCACACGCTTGGCCAACAGACACTAGAACACTTGAGGACCTCTGCCTAGAAGAAATGATAAAAGTTGACAACGGCAACAACAGCTAAGTCAGCAGTAGCAACAAGAAGATATCTGCACTTGAAGAATTAACCTAAAATGCTGGCAAATCAGATTCTACCAGATTCTCCTCACCTTGAGGACCTTCATTGCTTTTTCCAGTTTCTTCTTGCGCTTGGTAGTTTTCTTGTTAGTTGCATACCGTATCATCAGATCTCTGGCTGTGGGAGCATCATCCTTGAGATAATGCAAGGAAAACAAGACTCAGGTGAAAACAGGCTTCAAATGGGAATCAGAGAAACAAAAAGTATCAATATTTTTCAGGATCACATACTATGTTTGGAAACTCTCCCTATGTTTCATCATACAGAGATACTAGCATTTAAAATCCTGATTCCATAAAACTAGCCACATACCTACATGCAAGAGAGATCACAAACACGTAGCAGCACATCAACACAGTAGCTTTTACAGCTAGTTGATTACAGAGTATTGTTCAGTCACAGACAAATAATGACATCCTGTATTAGGAGGTTCTAGAGTTAAATTCTGTTAGGTTATCAGCGTTCTCAAGCTATCTGAATCATGTTCATTTGTATGTTAACAAAAAACAACATACAGCTAAAAAAACCCAAAACACTCAAGCCAGCTACCAATACACCAGGTGAAAGCCTCTTCCCACAACTCTACGGTACACATCTAGCAATTCACATCTTCATGAACCAGACTGAGCAGCCCCTGCTTATGTCTTCAAAGTGAATTGCTGCCTTCACAAAGACCAAAGGAAAGCAAAGGAGCTCTTTAGTATTAGTCTTTAGACAGAGAGCAAAGGCATCCTGCTATCTGTTGGGGCCAGCTGTCAAAAACACTGAACTTTTTTGTGAAGCGTAGAAACATCTGGAGGAAACAAGATGGAAAACTAAGTCGCACCGAAGCAGACAGACTGGCAGAGCCAGGGTCACTAGGATGACAAACCTATTACAGTTTGAGTAACAGGAAGGAGAAGATTTAATCACAACACCCACCTCAGATTCCGAGTCACTGTCTTGTTTCTCGTCTTCATCTTTCCCAAGAAAGAACTTCAAACTTGCAACTAACACCTGAAAAGCAAAGTAAGTTCATGGACAGGATGAACTGACAGAAGTGTTTACTGCAGCCCTACACCCACATCTGAGGTTAGCTTAGGCAACAGCTGGTTTCAGCAAGTGATTGCTGTTCTCACCTTTGTCACTTTGGAAAAGCAGGCAGTTGTGATGACGTTTACTGTTTTGGCATCATTCCTGGAATAAAACACATCATATTTTACTTCAAGTTTCTCTCAAAATACAGTCTCATGAAACATGATCCCTAACAAGCAGGAAGCTTGATTAGAATCAAGTCTCTCAATGCTCCAAGTTAATTAGCAAACAAAGTTAAGCTTCTGTAATTTTCTTTAATTCTTCTAACATAGCAGTGGCTTCATCTAAATAAACAGTTATGTTCTGTCTAATTCATACTGTGACGGAAGGGACACCAGTCTCTCACCAGCAGTATCACTTGTTGTATTTGTATCCCTATGCACTTCGTTTCTGTGCAAGAACCAAGAAGAGCAAAGGAGTTATGGACTGAACTGCTTAGAAGTTTTCAACGCGTTTTTGAAGTCAAGAAGCAAGTGGCAATGAAGGCTGCCATCTTCTTACGCTATTTACTGCTGGCTATCATCTGCTCTGGCATTTTGTTAACACAACAGAAGCATTCAGCAATGTATTAGGTACAAGACAGCAACTGGCAGTACTCAGAGTGCTTTTATACTCCTTTCAATATCTATCTAGGCAACAACTTCTTAAACTGCTATCTGCTAAAAACAGGAGCTAACCCCCCCCCTCAAAACTCAAAGCTCCCATTAGATCAGTCATCCAGGATGACCTTACAGGCTTAAGAAAAAACCCCAAAATTCTCTTTCCACTGTACATCCCAAGCTGTATGCTAATATTAGCAGCTTTTATGTGCAAAAGCTCAAAAACTGAGCTGCACACAACTTTGGTTTTGACTGCAATACAGATAATATACCGTTTTCAACTAAAACGTCAACGTTTCAACTTAAGTAACTCTGAGACTTCACTCAAGTCAGTATTTCTTCCCAGCTAAATTACATTCCACAAAATACACCCCCCACTGGAACACAAAGAAAATAAATATATTTAAATGACAGCCTCCCAGCATTGCATTTCGCACTACACGCCACGAGTGATGTCAGGACGGCTGCCTCACAATAAGTGGGGAATCAGTAGAAACCTGCCAGACCTACCAAATATTCCTTCTGTAGAGTTCAATCATCACATCCAGAGATATCTTGGCAGCAGTGGGATTGCTGTCTCTCAGCATGGTGTACATGAAGTTCTGCAGCGACTGAGAAAAAAAGTTTGGAAACATTTATTGCTGTGTTTCACAATATCGAGAGGTTAAATGGAAGTGTACCTGAAAGCCAAAATACTTACTGTGTTTACTTTATTGTTTTTGTGTTTAGCATTGACATTCTTGATGTCCGATACAATGTGAGTATACAGAGTCTGTAAACAGAGAGAGAGGAGGGAGTAACCTACACAAGTCATGCAGAGAACAATGCAGATACATTACTATTCCTCCAAAGTCTCTAAGTACTAAAATGAGAGACCAAACTGATCACCACTGAGAATATTTTAAGTTACAGTTGGAAAAAGCAACAAGAAGTTATCCTGTGAAGTCTCATGTATGCTTTATTTTTATGTATTTGAAAAGTGTATGTCATTAACAGTACAAACAGTACGACAGGAAAATGAACAGCAGGAAGCATGGCTTAAAAACATCCCACCCTGTCACATTCTGATGGCCAGTTTAGTAATTCTGGTGGCAGAAAGCAAGCAATTCCACTCTAATGGCAGAAAACCTGAAATACGTCTTTAACAAGCAGCTGGTTTGGTTTCAGTTGTTTTACTCGCAAGTTCTCACACAGAATTCAGTGAGGCCTGCTCGGACAGCAACGTGTTCATGGTTTTCACCTGCAAATGCATCCAAGCTGCTCAGTTCCAAAGACAGGACAGGCCTACAGCCTGCAACAGCACGGCAAAGAACTTTACAGCAGCACCCCTCGTTACTAATCAAACATAGAGCTCAAGTCGTGCCTCTGGCACAGCCCGGTGCTGAAAAAGCAGAGCTATTTTATACTGTGACTGAGGGAAGGAGAGAGCTGCCTGCCCGCGCTGCATTGCTTCTGGCAAATCGGTCAAAACCCCCTGGAAATCAAAACCAATTCGTAAGCCGGGCTTACTTTCCGTAGAAGCTTATCGTGACACCGCAGCAGCTGAAAGAAGAGCTCCAGCAAACTCGTCGGATTTATTAGATTCTTGTTTCTTAACAAGATCAACGCCTTACAGAAGGTCTGCAAGAGAGAAACAGGGAATCAGAATCAAAATTTCATAATACTTCCCACTTTCCATCTTTATTCAAAAATTAAAAAGCAAACTGTAAGTGCTAATCTCACACGTAAGGGAAATATTTTAACCCCAGGCCACGTTCTGCCCAAACCGCCTTTCAGCGTGGGTCTTACCATGCGCAGGTCCACATCCAGCACGGTGTGGTGGTAGGAAAGCAGCTCCTTCAGCTGCTGGGGAAAGCTGGCCATGTGTTCCGGGTAGCAGTGGGCAACCTGGGCAGAGACAGAGCCA
>JAHREE010000354.1:241108-271936 GCA_033628505.1 Tringa tobata | reverse complement strand
AAACCCTGATGTGAGTTAGATAGTGTTTCCCTCTGCCATGTGTCAGCGTCATTAAACTGTCCCTTAGGCGTGTCCTCTGGATGGGCAGGTCCACTGCCAAAGCCACCATTCTTTAAATCTGTAACATGAAAGCTGCAAGATTGTAAGTGGAAATCCTTAGTGAAATGAATTGGTATTGTGTTTCCTTTGTTCTGATGAAGTCCACCATTTGTTATTGAAAGAAAGCAGCTCTTGCTGGAGGCTACTGTCATTCTAAACAAACACAATGCAAACAACGGTGAGAATAAAAGCAGGAAAGAACTTTTCCGTTTTTAAAAAGCAGAAGAACTGTCAAATCTTGGTTTTCTAACCTCTAGTGGTGTCACTACTCATTGTACTGATCTTTATTCCTGTCTCAGGGTAGAGAAAAATGTGATGGATGCTGAGCTATATTTACTGGCCAGCCTGCATTGCTGTCACGAGCAGAGTGATTAACTTCATCTGCAAGAGAGAAGTAGTGAAATATTTATTAATCTAAAACAGTGATTTAACAAAGTTGGTAGTGAATGCGACAGCATTTATGAGACTTGATGGCAAGGTACACCGAGTTGTTTACTGCACAGAGGCCAGGGTCAGACAGAGCTGTCAGGGAGACCCTCCTGTTGAGTCACGAGGTTCAGAAAGGACCCCCTTGCTTTCTGAACTTCTCAGAGAGGAGTCCAGGTGCACATGGCTCCAGGTCCAGTCCCAGACTTGGTCTATGGTTTATGTCTAAAGGATTATATATGCGCAATCAATCCTTATATTACTTAACTAAGATTTCAAAGATTAGCTTGCCAGTAGTCGTTTACTGAGAATCTGTTGCAGCAAGGAGTCTCTAAACCGCAAGGAGTAACCTTAAGCAGGCGTCCCTGCTCAAGGGGAGATCCTGGCGTGTAGCCCACTGCCATGCAGGAGAGCTCAAAGGCTCTTGGGCTGTCCACTATTTATGGAGTAAGATAATTGACCTATAGTCATATTCTCATGGCAACAAAATATCTAGGTCCCCACCCCAAACAGTATTTGGCTCTGTGGCCAGCCATCCCCCAAAGCCCAGGTGCAGCTCATCACAACTCCCACTGATGGTTATGGCTTGAGCAGGAGGAGGGGGAAGAGCACATCACCACAATTATCCAGCTCAGTATATAGTGCCTCCGTTTTGGGGATGTGGGTTTCACCTGTTTTCCCTTCTGTAGGGAAGCCAATCTCTGTGCCTTCTGTTTCCTCCTAACCACAGGTATTTGTGAAACTTCATTTTCCTTCTGACCTACATTTTCCCTTTTAGTTTCCTTGAAAGTGAGCAAGGGGTTAAAAATTTTTGGAGGAGTTGGGAAGGTCACTGACAGACAGATGGACAGACAATGTCATTACAGAAATCTCATGTCCATAGGAAACCAGGCAATTTGAAAATGGATGAAAAGGTAAAAGCATGGGCCCGCCTTAGTTCATTGTGCTTAGTGATAGAAATATGTAGGATCTACTGAAGTGTGTATGAAATGTAGACACAGTTATCAGGAAAACTGTGAAAAACAGTCTGAATAAGAATCAAGGTGAAGCAAGACCTTTATAGAATTCATAAAGCCACTTCTCAGATACCAATATATTTCTGTTAAATGTATTTCTTGTCTTGGCATTTCATTCTATTTTCCGGTTTACAGAGCAGTATGAAGGCAGAGAACATGAATGTTAAGAACAACCCCATCATCGATGGTGTGCTATTAGAGGTAAGCCTTCACTTTTTTAACATTAGGAAATGTTCCAGTAAAATGACTTTGAAATGAAACAGTTACATTTATGTCTGAAGAAAGTACTATATAAAAGCAATGTCAATATCATTCTGGCTCTTCAGTGCCAGTTCGTAAACCTCTCGGGTTTGTGTTCAGCCTCTCCCACAAATACTACACTAGTAATATTGCATTTACTGAGGAGTCTTAAGAGCTGTACAACTGAAAGGGGCTCTTAAGTTCTGCTGTTCTATAAGTCAGTGCAGAGGAGACAATTTGCAATGTGCTGTCCAGCCCTTTTCTAACCTGTGCACAAGTTGCCTGGGATAAGTCTATTCTTACTGTTCTGTTACCTGCTTCAAATATTGTGAAGCATTTCTTATCAGAAATGTTTCACAAATGTTTCACAGAAACACAGACAGTTTCAGACTACTCTGGTCTTTAAAAATTGAGTTGCAGGTGTGCTACAGCACTTCCCATCCACTGACATTTAGATTCCTACAAAGATTCCCAGCCTGGCAGCAGGCACGGTTGGAATGTGGATAACCACGTGCCAGACATCACCAAAATGTTCATGAGCGATCTCTTTTGTTAGACACCATCATTTATGAGCGACCTCTTCTGTTAGACACTGTGAGCTATTTTTCATCAGAAAAGCACAGTGAGTAAAACGTGTCGCAGTTTTACTGAGAAGAGGTCAAGAGGGAGTAATATGCTCATGAAGTACTAAAATCATAGAATCATGGAATTGTCTAGGTTGGAAGGGACCTTTAAGAACATCTAGTCCAGCCATCAACCTAACTCTGATAAAAACCATCACTAAACCGTGTCTCTAAGCACTATGTCTACCCATCTTTTAAATACCTCCAGGGATGGTGCCTCAACCACTTCCCTGGGCAGCCCAGTTCAATGTTTAATAATCCTTTCAGTGTAAAAATCTTTCCTAATATCCAATCTGAACCTCCCCTGGCACAACTTGAGGCCATTTCCTCTTGTCCTGTGTCATGAAATACTAAAAAATACTATCTGCAGCATAAATTCTTTTAACTCTGTTAGTTCAATCACACTATAAACATATAGTAGTGACTACAAATTGTCATTCTGTATCTAGTAGCTGCGTTCTCTTAAAATGACAAAAAGATTGTTTTGCAATAAGCAGGTTTGCACTGAACAATATCTTTAAGGAAAATCATGGGAAGTTGAATAGAATTCTAGTAAAGATCACTATACACTTCCTTTTGTTATGGGGTAAATTTGCTGTTGCAGCTGATGTATCTTTCTGTGCTCCAGGAATTGTAAAATCCAGGAATGTCCAGAACTGTGGAATACAATGTTTTGTACTTCTTAAGTCCCGTATTTGTATACAAATATGTATTGGTAAAGCCTAATTTCATGGAGAATTACAAGCTGCTATACCATTCAGTATTAGAAATTCCAAAAATAGTAGTACATGTTAAAACCTGTTAATTTCAGTGACACTTCTTCCACCTACAGCAAACTCAAAATTAGTTCTGTTGATGGAAAGACTGGCTGGTTTGTATCTAAAAAGTCCAATCTACTTCTGAACAGTGTGCCACTTTATTCTACTCATATTACAATCAAAACAAAGTCCAAGAGTTCAAACTGAGGGGAAATCAGATTTCTGTATCGTGATTCACGGTACCCATTAGCTGTAAACTGTTGTAATTTGTCATTTTCGTTATCTACAGCTTCTAAAATCTTGTGTGAATACACATGCTGATATAGCATGATGCAGGTATTAAAAAAACCCCAAAGTTAATTTTAAAAGTACAGTGTAATTGCTGAAACCTGTGACAGCTTTACTGACGAGCCACATGCTTTCTCTCCCCATTAGGGTTGCAGCAGTACGGCTCATATTGAGGATGCTTTCCAGCTACTGCTTCCAGTTCTGCCGATTTCACGTACCCAGACCAGTTGTTTGAAAGCACAAGAGTGACATTTTCCCAGCAGTTGTCACTGTCTGCTTACTCGGATATCTTTCTGGGTAAGTAGAATCAGTACGGTCTTGCACAGAATGTAAAAAAAAAAAAGAACAACTTAGAGCAATGTGAACAAAAATGAGAAAGCCCCTTGGCAGCTGCAAAGGCAAAGCAAAGGTTGACATTTTTTTTATGTTATTCTGTGCTGGCAAGCAGAACATAATACCTGGTTAAAAGCTTATTTATTTTTCAAACAAAGACTGTCGAGAAAAGTCTGGTGTTTTCACCTACCAATCATTACATCCTGGATTTATTTTTACTTCAATTTGATCAGTATTTTTCATCAAGAAGCCTTTCTGTCCACATTGGAGTGGAGCTCCGCATCAGGTTATCTGCAGAGGTGGCATTTACTGCCAAAGGAGCCATAGAACAGAGCAATAGCTGTTTGATATTGTTCATATGCTGAGTTAATGTTTTCAGACATAAATGATTTTCATTACTCTTTTGTATGGATTTTTTTTTTTTTCCCCTCTGAAATGCAGTGCAGGAGATACAGTGTCCAACCTGCCAGAAAAACGTGTTGACTAATAATGGTGCCTTTTAGCAGAGGCTGAACAATACAGTATTAGAAGCCTCAGGGGATAATGGTTGAAATCTTTAAGGGTCATTCTTAAGACAAAGATTGCTTCTCTGAGACACCTCTCAGTAGAGGTTTCACTGCCTGCCTTAAATTATGTATGTATTGAATTACCCTAAATATTACCCTAAAGTAAAAGGAGCTATAAAAAGTAACATGTGGACTTAAGGACTTTTCATCCATACAATGTAGAGAGGAAAACAGGACGGAATATGAGCATAGGGATACTCCATCTGATCTCAGATGCAATCATCTTTTCCTGTGAAAACTGAATATTGTACCTTTAAATCAATTTTAGGGAGATCATACTTCAGTAGAAAAGTACTGTGTGGATGGAACCAGAATATTTTGTTTACATTGGTTTGTATTTTTCCATCAGTCAAAGAAATCATTTGAGATACTGAACTGAGACAGTACGCTAAAAAAGTGTTTTGAAGGTGAATGTGAAGGGAGGATGTACTCAGTGAGGTCTCTCACGTTCTGACTTTGTGATTTATCTCTGGAATGATGAGCGTAATTTTACCCAGAGCCTGACAAAAACAGACGTTGCCTTAAACTTTTAAGGGAGGGTGGTCTGTCTTTCTTTCTTTCATCAGCATCTTTTTCCAGGTCAGTTCACTGAGTGTGCCTTGGCACTTGCCAAACTACTAGGTTTTAAGTACTTATTTCAAAAATAACATAGGTTGCGAAAATTACCTGTTCTCTGGATCAGATCTGTTTTTCCTGGCATTCCATTCACTTTTGAGCACGCCATTTTACGCAGCGACAAAGGAGAGAGGCTCTTGCACTCACTAAATTGAGAGATTTATCAAGATGAAACTTAAACCCATGTCTGCACCCCTACAGCCTTGCAGATGACCCACTATTCCAGGTCATCCCTGAAGCATGAGCTAGAAGTAAACTATTAGAAAAGTCATTTAATTTGTTTGCATATTAAAGGTATTTGATTTTTTGATTTGTTATTTTTTTTAAGGCAAACAAAACAAAGAAAACAGCAAGTTGTTTGCTGCTTTTTAGAGTATAGTCTATTCTAGTCTATTCATGTGTAAACATCTCTTCCCCATGATTTGCTCCTACGCTCCAGCATCCATTGCTTGAGACAGCTAAACAAAAGAACTGTCTCTTCCACTTCTTTCATGCTGCTTAGATCATCCACAGAAGCTGTTAACATCTTCCTCTAAAATGTGCCTCAGTCATATAATACAAAATCCCAATCATTATAATTTGAGATGCTTTTTAATGATATTTCCAGAGTCACCCACCAGTCAGGATTGGTAACAACTTTAATGAGTCTGAAATGCCACAGTGTTTTGAGTGACAAATACAGATTTTCACTTCTTTTCTGCTGCACAGAAGTGTTTTTATCATCCAAGCAGTCACCCAGCTCACAGGATTATCTTTGAGACATTCCACTTCTATTTCAAATGACAGCCCTGTCCTTTCTGCTAGTCTCAAAAGAATGTAAAGAGTGGAAAAGGACTTTCCTGAGTTCTTTTTAAAACCATCTCAGAGCAAGGCTTAATGTGAGCCCATCAGCCAGTCTGACCTACTTTGAAATTCTCACTGTCTGACTGGAAACCCCTCTGGACTTTAAACAGTTTGGTTTTTTTTTTTTCAGTCTCAGGTCAACCTTTGCTGCTGGGAATATGAGGACATCACCAGCTGCTTTTAGTGTGCGACCTGTACATTTCCCATGCTCTGATGCCCACCTCAGCATTCATAACATTGGCAATGGTGTGCAGTTTTAGAATTTAAAAAAAAATAATATTGAAAATAAAATGTAAAAAATCGAGCTGCATTAAAAAGATGGAAAACTATTTTCAAAGGAAAAAAAGAAAAAAGGATGCGCTCTCTGGAAATAGGAAGAATTTTCAAGGTTGGACTAGAGAAAAGGCTCTCTAAAAGAATTTTTCAGCATTGTTCAGAATAAACAAGAGATGACATCTGATTAGTTCTGGCAGAACTGGAATAACGGCACTTCTGAAGTAAGACAAAAATCTGCATGAACTTGAAGGAGGTAAGTCAAAGACAAGAACATTCAGAGAGGAAGAGCTCAAAGGAAAGATGACAGCAGATTTGATCACTCTGGATCGGGGGTGCTCATTCCCCCTTTATTGCCTGCACCCCAAAGGTCCCTGAGCACACATCTGCCAAGGGTGTCCTTATTGGTCCCCCCACTTTGATCTCCTTTCTACAGCCTCTGCAGCCTGTGGAGGAGGTGCTCTCACAGACGCAAAGCAGAGCGCTGCCTCTTCATTCTGCCGTTCAGACATTTCCCGCAAGGAGTGAGAGAGTATTTCTTATGCAACACTGCAATAGTCTGCAAAAGGAATGATAGAATCATAGAAGTGTCTGGCTTGGAAGGAAACTTTCAGATCATCAACTTAACTGCCTAAACCACCACTAAACCATGTCCCTCAGCACCACATCTATCTGTCTTTTAAATTACCGGGTAATTCAAATAACTTCTAAACACCTTCGGAAGCCTCTCAGCCCATTAAGTAGACTTGTAAAATTGCAGCCCTACTCTTCCTGCCTTTCCTTGTCCCAGACACTGTATCAGCAGCTTACACGATGCTGGTATTTAGGGTGGTCTGTGCCTTTCCTCCAGTTCCCTTACCAGTTCTGCCCATTTTGCACATTTCTGTACGCCTTCAGTTCTGCCTTCCCCACCGGGTTTTGTTCACCCCACTCTCCTCCACTTTCACTTCTCCTTCCCCCCACTGGTTTCGGAGGTTCTTCCCTCCTGCCCATCATCTCGTGCTTGGGAAGCTGCACGAGGACATCCTTTCTCTCCTCCTGTTCAGTTTTTAAAAAGCCAGAGGTGAAGACAAGGGGTTAAGAGGACGTGGGAAGAGAGAAACCCAGAGAGTCTTGGGAGAAAATGGGAGGACACTAAACCAGCTCCTGCTGAGCACCTTCCTTCCTCCTCCATCGTAAAGAGGTTGGACTAGTGATTGCCTGAGGTCCCTTTCAACCTGAACTTCCCTAGAATCACATGGGTTTTTCTACCGTTCTTACCAATGTCTCTTCATTCTCCCGCTGTTCCCTATAGTTTGGATCACACTTGCAAGACAAGGCAACCCCTACTCAACAGAGATTAAAATCTTCTAAGATCTTTTAAGAGGTTTACTTGTTCTTAGTGTTTTGTAAAGGTAACTTGACAGATGGAACCTTCCAAAGTAATAAAACCAAACACTTGGAGAGCTGTGGGATAACTGTGGGTGATCCGACAGCAAGTCACAGTTTAGCCATCCAAAGAAAAGAACAGAGGGAGCTTATAGGCAGCAAGAATAATGGAATTAAATTACAGGAGAAAGGAACTTAAATTGGGGTCAGAAGGAGCAGGGCTGTCCCTATCGACATGGTCTCTGGCTTACTGAAGTGGACGAGTGATCGATAGTGCCATCGCTTGAAGCATTTAAACACTGGCTAAAATGGCCTTAGCAATTCTGCAGCCGTTTGAGATGGGTAGGTCTCTTCATCTGTATGTTGCTGGTTTGTACAAAGAAGAGAAAAACCCAACCAGAAACAAATTATCAGAGGTTTGTTTTATAGACTGTATTAAAAAATCCATTTCTGAAAAGCTTCGAGTTATTACCACAGATAAGCAATAAAGCCTCAAAAACTCCCAAATCAAGAAAGTCAGTATTTTTCTCTGGGTTTTTTTATAAGACGGTGACAAACAATAGAAACGATTGCTTCAGACTTACCCAACTAAATATAAAAAATTCCATATGGCCTCAAATCATTCAGGAGCTAATTTCACAACTATTCCTATTAAATCTGAACTGCTTGGTGCAGTATAATGACTGGAGAAGCAATTTCAGAAAGCTTCAGGAGGGAAAAGCTATATAAATGTAAGGGATGGAGGTTATGAAGTATTAACATGATGCTAAATTGCTGCGTGTCGTATTTGCAATGGGCAGTTTACAATCTGTTCGTCCTGATGGATTTAGCGCGAGGGAGTCTGAAGTCCTGGCTCTGCAATTCCTGTCTCTGCCGGGTAATTGATGGGTAAGTTGTGCCCACAAATAATGCGTTAGCGCCGAACGAGCCCGCGACCCGGCTCAGCCCAAACGGCTCCATTACACTCAGAGGAGCAGTAATAAATGGGAAGTAAGGAAAAGTTCCAGGAGATAATGAGTCTGCATACTAATGACACAAGCCAGTACAAAAGATAGAAATGCAATTTATCAAAATGTACAAAACCCATTTGGTGCCTTAATGAGTTATTAAAAAACAATAATGACTTTGTGGTTCGAAGCCAAATTACTATTTTTCCACATTTTTTTTTCTTTATCCACTAAGATGTTGCAGAATTTATGAAGGTCTTCCTGGTTTGCTGCAGGAATTAAAATGTACTGCAGAACTCTCTGCTTCCATGGTCCTTCGGCCACCTTCCTCAACAGCCAGAAATCATATCTTTTAAGCATTTTAGTCACCTAGAGCATTAAACAGGCTAAAAAAATGTGCTCATGTCATGAAAGTAGAGGATTGTTTCTATTTTTAAACAGCCTTTCTTATCCTATGGAGAATACAAAATAAATTTCTGCTCAGATAGAAAATGAAATTATTGCAAGGATTATCTCATATCCATATGATTAAGTACAAATCCTGAATGAACTGAAAATAGATGTGAAATCTATACCATCCTACTGAGGTTGATTCTACATGCTTGTCCATCATTCTTATTTTCTTAATACCAAATAATTCTGATGTCAGATAAAACAGAGCTTCTCCACTCCAATGCATAGTTGGTATTCTCAAGAAAAGACAGGTAACAAAGCTCCCCAAACCAGAAATGGAGGTGCTTTCTTCTGTGGTGTAGGATGGGTCTTCTTTCATCCAACAGTAATCATATGGCAACATCTGAAACTAAAGAAAACAGTGTCAGAAAGAAGAGGCAGTTAAAAAGCAGTCTTTCCTAATTTATCTTAAACGTCATTCTTTTGATTTTCACAGTGATGAATTCTCCTCTTTATTGCAAACACAAACAACAGTGTAACTAAGAGGCACATGAAAGAGAGGATACAGGTCAGATTGGAGCAGAAGACCCAAGAACGGTACCTGCCCCACAAGAGTCTGACACAGGAACCAGTGAGAAGCACCAGACCTTAGTCACTGCCAGGGAAGGTTGGCAACCTAAGAGTGGGCAGAGCCAGAGGCTGCCCTAGAGAGGATTCCCCACATCCACCCAGCTGAGGTGCTCTGGCAAGGGTGTCCCTCAAGGGTCTCAAAATGGGTTTCTGCAGAGTGTTTCCATTTACACAGGATTCAGTCTGGAACTGTCTTTTAAAGGTAGGTGGAGATTGATCACTTTCCTTCAAATAACCGAGCAGGCTTCACTCTCCTCTTCCCTCCCGGCAGCTGGAGGAGGGGAGAAGAGTTTTTTGTGAAACCTGCCTCCACTCTAGAATCTCTTGCTTTGTGTCAGCTCCTGGGTGGCTCTTCATGAACATCTCCTCCTGCAGCAGAGTGTTCAAAAGTAAATTTGGGCTTTTAACAAGATCTTACTGCACCTGAGCCAAAATAAGCTAAATTATCCTAATGGGAAAAAATAAAAATAGACCAATCCAAACCACCAGCTGGACAGAAGAATTGTGCCCAACTGCATTTCCTGTACTATATTCACATACAGTAGGACAAATTGGGAAATAATAAAGTACAAGCAGCTTTTCCCAGACTCCTAAGTGAAAAACTCTCCTCGGTAATCAGCAGTGAGATGTCTGAAATTCAGACTGCAGCTCCCAGAGTAGCATGTGATGAGGAACCTTGAAATATGAAAATTCCCAGATCCTGATCAAGGTCATCTTAGTTTTTAGGGAACTATACAATGCCAGGCTTGGGGGGAAAGCACAGGATTTCAGTACTTCTTATTCTCACTCTGAGGGAAAAAGCAAATGTAGCTTGTCACCCGTTCTGGTAGCGCATGTAGCTGCAGGCCCAATAACAACATCTGTCTCCCTTTCCCTGTACATCATAAGAACCGGGATAAGAAGTGTTCCTTGGCTGTGAAACCATCCTGGAGGCAGCAGCTGCTGAAGTGAGCTAGAAAATGATGAGTGTAGGCAGGATACGATGCATCAAAAATTGATGTGGGCTAATGGAACAAGGGGTTTAAACAGCCCGCACGGTGCCCATTACAGCCCAGTTCTGTGAGCAAGCAGGAGCGCTCCCCTTCAAAAACCTCCGAGTGCCCGTTTCAGAGAGACACACATCCTGGCATGCATTTTATGCAGAGACCAATAATGGTGCCAAGTCCCCTGGAATGTGCTCAGCAATCTGAGTCTGTGAGCTCTTCCGTGCTGAGAGGAGTTTTCGTCTTAATGTATGATCAAGGCTTGAATCTATTACGGAAGCAGAAACAGAAGAGGACTTAACTTTCAGGATATTTAAAAACGAAATATCTGATTGAGTGATTGCATACAGTCCTGAAAACAATTTAAAGCTGCATGTGGGCATAAATCTTTTCTCATAGTAATCTACAGGGATTCATGAAAGCATAAAAAATGATGTCTTACAAAAATGGCCAACTGGCAATCCCAGTACGGCAGTACTGGCACCAACTTCTGCCTTCAGCAGCACCACACCCCGTTTGGTGATGACTTTAAGCACAGTTCATCCATCACTTCGGAGCACTGAAATGATGCTTTTCAGAAAAAGTGTCAAAAGGATAATTGGAAGGATCCCAGCAATTTAAAATCACCCTGGTTTTTACAAACACACACATGATTTATAAAACCAGCTTAACTGTAATCTTCCTCTGGCTGCTGAGTACACTTGGTATGTGCCTTTGCTAGAATGTTTTGAACTATGAGTTTCACTGTTTTCCCTGCATAATTTGTATCTTCTGTTGTTTGTGTGGGCGTCTTGCTCAAAGACAGACGAGAGAGGGATTCTTTTAAATATGAAAACATTTTTGTAGAGCCACAATCACATATGGAAAAGCAGGCAAAGAGTATTTTTAGTTGCCCTTTCTGTTTGTGCTACAAAGTTCTGCAATGCAAAGTTCTGCATTTAAAGACCTCTTCAGGAAGGCAGCAGGGGCCTGAGCCAAAGCCCAGGTAATATCCTAGGTGTTCCTGCACAGAATTTTCCTGGTATTGGACCGGACTCTGCGCGATTAAATTTCTAAATTGCTAGGGGAGGGTGTCCTTAGAAAACGACAGCAGTGATGATACTCTGAATGTAGCTGGGTAGGAATCAGCCTCTCAACTTAGTTACTTACTGTTCTCCTGTGCTAACCACCCCACATGGCGGGTTTTGTGTCCACATGCTTTTAGATTGGAAGAGGGGAAAGAGATCCACCAACTACTTTTATTTTACAATTTCTGTGAAGGAGGTTTTCACCTTTTAAGCCGTACACATCCTTCCCCTGTGCGTCCTCCCTGTCATTTACCTGTCATCTACCTTACGTTCCAGTTTTATAATCCATTTCACCTGAAGATAAGATTGCCTTAAATTCCATATTCACTGGGAGACCAACTTGTCTTATCTAACTATGCAGCTACACTGTCACTCAGAAAGAAACACAGAGATGTGAAGCACCTTAACGTGTTCAAGGATCTCAAAGCTCTTTGCAAAAAGAGATGGAAGTGCTGATGGCAGAAGGCAGAGTGCTAAAAATCACTGGCAATTGCTGATGTGGAACTTTCATTGGCTTTTATGCAGCCTTTGACACGTCCACCGGTTTTATTAAGAGAATTAATGGGAGGCAGGACGCTAAGATTGTTTTGTCTTGTCCTTGGGGCACTGACTGTCAAAGAGATTGATGCTGTAAATAGTTTGGGGTAATAGTGACCAAATTTGTGTGAATTTGTGTGAATTTGATCTAACCACAGCTCAGAGCATGACACTGGGCACTTTTCACACACACACATAAAAAAAAAAATCCACAATGGGGCTTCTTTAAGGCACTGATTTTTTCCTTCTTTCTTTCCTCATAAAATGGCAGTACTTCATCCAGGAACTGCTAGGTCTGTATCCATCTCTAATCTCCCCAAATCAGTGAGAACACTGTTCGGTCCCTAATTATTCATGAAATCCATTCACACTCCTTTTGATTTGAGAACACGACGCAGCTTCCCCTTCACGGGCAGGGGACACAAGTACTGCAGGAGAGGGCTCGCAGTGACCCTTCATGCTGTACGCAGGTGGTTTTCATCCTGCCCTGATCACTGTAAGATCAAAGTGCAGCTTTGGTAGGGAAGAGGCCAGAGACACCAACAGGACCAGCCTGGCTGCATCCCCGTGGCCTCACCACTGGAGAAAGACAGACTGCCACACGGGCAGGACACAGACACAGGGAGAAGTCACTCCCTGGGACAGCCTTTCTTAAGCCTCCAAAGGAAGGGTTTTGGCTGAACTTGCCCATGTAACAATGATTTCAGGAATAACCACCAGCAAAATCACCTTGCTGAATGCTCTAATACCTTCAGATAGGCCGTTCACCATATATACATGTGTTTTAATGGGCAGGTTGATTTGACAGCTGGCGTCGTTCAGCCTGGAGAAAAGGAGGCAGCGGGGAGACCTTATTGCTGCCTACAACTACCTGAAAGAAGTTTGTAGCAAGGTAAGGGTTGGTCTCTTCTCCCACGTAACAGGCAACAGGACAAGAGGAAACGGCCTCAAGTTGTATCAGGGGAGGCTTAGATTGGATATTAGGAAAAATTTCTACATCAAAATTCCATGAGTCTATGATTTGTCCGCTTTTACTTCTAGTGGGAGGTGTCCCTGCCCGTGGCAAGGGGGTTGGAACCAGATGATCTTTAAGGTCCATTCTAACCTAAACCATTCTACAATTCTATTTCTTACTCTAATAATTCTTTGCCCCTCTGTTTTTAGAGAACGGCCACTGAATCAAGTACATTCAGAAATGTAAGTCCTCTTGTGGTTTCACATGCTGCATTTTTTTAAGTAAAGGGAGCTAGTAGCCTTGCTTCAATATATAAATTCAGTATTTATCCTTCTGGTCTGCTCTCCCAGATTTCTTGCTATCAGTCCAGCTTCTTGTTTTTCTCTTTTCATCTGTGACAGCAGAGAGCATTCACTTAAAAAAAAAAAAAGCAGACCCAGATATGCATCGCACAGCATTTGAGAGTGCTAAAAATAATACTTGATGCAAGTAGCGCTTTGGAAGTTAAAAGCACCAGTTGATGCAAGTAGTGCTTTGGAAGTTAAAAGCACTACACAGTCTCTGGTTTAGCTGAAGATAAACAGTTATTACCATGGTGAAAATCAGTAATGATGTATCATCAGCAGAGACAGAAGTTGGGTCTCCAGAGCCTTATTCTAGTGCTGTCCCCTGAACAGCATCACCTCCCAATTCAAGTATTCACCCTGAATAAAATGTTCATGCAACCTATCTAGAAACACAGCAGCCTTGAAATTTACAGTAATTGATGTCACTTTTTGACAGCACTAAGGAAACACACCTACAGCTGTCGAATGTAAAGAAAAGACTCACTGAAAGCACTTGAGAGACTTGGCTCATTCATTTTTTCCAGGACAGTTGCTAATATGGTGGTTTAATGAGAGATAGCCGAAACAGAGGACGATTCGTAACTTCAGCATTCAAATGTAATAATAATAGTTACCGTGAAAATACACAGAGACATTAAGTGACCTACGCTGAAAAGATTCCCCTTTGGCAAAGGTATGAGTGCAGAAGTTGGTACATTTTTTTATTAGCTGAGTTAGCTGTCAGTGTGAGAGTAACCAATGAACAGCAAGTAATGGAGCACGTGCCTGCGCTGCTGTGCAAACACACATATTGTTATATAGATAGAAATACGCACGGGATAGAAGTATGTTGATAAACATGACCATGCACGTGTGTGTGGCCTTGTGTGTGGTCATATGTTCATCAATATACTCACATTCTATGATCAACAGTCTTGCTTTAAAAGTAAAGACATTTAAAAGACATTAAAAAAAAAAACCAAACCATGAAAAGAAACATGTTTTTTTCTGACATAAAAATTCACCAGAAAGCAGCAATATGTCATTGACTATTGACCTCTCTCCATCCATTAGCAAGACAAATACTTACCTGTCACAGATTGGAACAACGAGCAAATAATATGCCTTATACTTTGCTCTCCTGTCCAATCTGCGTTTTAGCTTACTAAATTCCTGTGGCTAAAAACGATGTTGTTGGGCCTTTCAGCTTTCAATGTGCTGGGTGAAGGGCCATCGCTGAGGCCATCAGCAGGTTCTCCAGCTGAGCAGCAGTAATGCCGGTGATAAGAGCGCACCTTGCTTTTCCCTTTCCCCCTCCTTACAGCTGCTGCGATACCTGCCACACCTACCGTGTAGCTACCCTCCTGACACAGAAATCCAATAAACACCCCAGGCTGTGGTTAATGCTTTCTCTGAGCGCAGCTTCAGCTGGAAACCAGGGAAACCATAACTCAAGAGTGGTTTGTCTGTCCCCGTCTTGCCTGTTTGACCCATGGCAGGCACTGAGGTAACTCTTGCCAACAAGACCGAAGCCAGATCTGAAGCAGAGAAGGGCAGATGTAAGCACCGTCCCCAGAGGAGCTCTTGCAGTTGTAGCTCAGGCTAGAACCCTTCTTTCTTTGAGGCTCTTGTATGGGTGGTCTGAAACACGTGTGCTTCAGGGGAGCAACAGGTAGGGTGACACAAAGATGATGCTTTTTGATTAAGAAGCTCCTGGTACACACTTCTTTTCTCCACCACGCATCCTTGGGGAAAAAACAGGTTTTATCAAGTTGATAAAATCTATAATTGCCTTTGTCAGGTCTGTGAATTTAATCGTGGCGTTTTTCAGTCTCAGTACTCAGCTGTTCATGTGCAGCTCTTCTAATGCAGCCCGCTCCTCCCTCATGAGCAAACTCGCCTGTAGGAGCATCTAGAGACTTCACAGAGACAACCCCAGCACTCATGAGAAAAGCAGACCGCGTTCTCCTTCCACAGCCTGAGCAATCAAAGGGACTTCTAGCTAGAAAGTTTTCCTGTAACTGCAGTGTCGTTAGCCACTGAGCCACCCACAAACACAAGCAGTAACGAGTTGAATCTGACTTTATCAGATGAAGGGGGAGCGTTTCTCTGCAGGAAGTGAAGCAAAACTAAAGCAGAAAGTGCTTTTACCATTTTCAGAGTACTTAGCTTTGCGACAGTATTTCTCCGAAAAACGTTAAGTCAGAACCTGAAGTGGTGAAAGGCAAGATCTAGATCTAAGTTTTGCTTTAATAATCTTTCCACACAATGTCATGTAACATTACAGTTTCATGTATTGGGCATTAATCCCACATATCGCATCCCACTTTCACCTCCCTGCCAGCAGTCCTTCTGACGGGAAGAGTGTGTTACCACCAGGAAAACAAGCCGACAAAATACTTGGAGTTTCTCAAGTTACCTAATCTTTTTCTTTCAGTTACTGACCCAGAGATTAAGGAAATGGATAACTTCATCCTAAATTGTCCTGGATCTCATATACGGCCTTCACAGAGCAATCAAAGATCTGCAAAGTTGTTCCATCTCTTCTTTTTATCCTTTAATACATAACACTTAAGATAATGAAAGCAAAAGGAGTGGAAGCAGGTCAACCCCAACGGTAACTCCCACTTCTAGGAACACAGAAGTTAAATTTCCCAGGTATGGGCCATAAGTTTTTTTTCCTACTTCAAAAATATGAGTTTTGGTGACCCAACATCCTGGAAGGGCAAAGCATGCTACTGATCAGCCAAAATACTGTATAAATGAGGGCACTGAATACTAGCAAGCACCCCCTTAGCAACGTATCCTATTAAAGCCTTAAAAATGTCTTATTTTTAACCCCTCATGAGAGGCATTTTAGAATTTCTCATTTTAGAATAGTAATGACAATTTTTCATACCTGTAAGTCCTAGTAAGACCTATGGATCAAGATCACTTAAAAAGTGGTCAGTATTTTTAATTACTATAATATGCTGTCCTGTAACTCAGCTAGTCTCTCTCAAAAGCCAAATAATAATCTAGCTCCATTATTACTATATTATGGCACTACCTCATCTTTTGCCAGCAGTGCTGTTCAAAATTTCTTCTTTAGTTCTGCTTTCAACATACAGCTCCATTGTTTATAGTTCCACATGAAACACAAAAATCAAACACATTAAAAAGATAGCAGGACATGATATTGAGTTGTCAATAAAGCTCCATCCAATTTAAATAGATGTAAAGAAAGACCTTCTTCAGCTTTTAACCTAAAAAATTCACCATAGACAGTAATACAATCTTGCAAGTAGCCATCACCTTGTCAATGCAATTGATATATTAGTCTGTATTACTTATTCAAGTAGCATCTGTTCCGTTTCCAGGCATTACAACTGTGGCCAGGAAGAGGTAGCTCTTACTGCACATTTCTTTTCAGACCTGTTTCCTTACATCTGGGCTTCCTGAAACAATTTACTGGCGTGCAAGGGCTGGAGAAAGTTAGAAGTGGGAGATGAGTTTTAGTTCCAAGCTGAAATCAACTTCGTGTCACTCTTCTGACTGGTGTAATAACGACAGAGCGGTCGATTTCTTTTGTTTGGGGAATTCGATCATTTCAAAGCCTTGATTCTCTTCAGAGATCACTTGCAAATTGCTTCTTTCCACTTCCCTTGCCAGAAACAAATGTCAACATAATGCTGAAGTCCAGAATACAATATTCTACACCAGAAAAATGGTGTCAGAATTTGCACTGGCGTCTTCAGGGACACACAGGGTTTACAAGGCTAACACATTAGTTTATAGATGACTCTCGGTAGCAGAAGGAAAATTGATTTTGTTTCCCTGCCACCTAGCTCTCACAAAACACATTTTCCAGTTTGTCATCTCATATATTTGGCTAGAAGAAGTAGTAATTTATTTTGAGCAGATAACGATTAGTATTAATTCTAAAAATATGAAGCAAAACAGAATAATCAGAGTTGTAAGATATTTACTTACCTTCTACAGTTGATGCACCCACATGACAATGCTCATGTTCAGGAATTACTGGCAGTATCTTTGTGGTCTGTGCACTAAGTGGAATCTGTTGTTTGCTGGTTTCCAGTACTAAAAGTTAAAATCATTTGTATCCATATTATTAAACAGCAAATACATCTGCAGAGCATTAAACATTGAATCTGCAAGTCTGCAAATAACTGAGCCCTATCTGAACACAAGGCAGAAGCAGACAGCCAGTTTGTCAGTGGGATTTCATCAACTAGAGGTGCAGATACGCGTCAGGAACTCCTGAAAGTATTAACCAGGTTTTGTACTTAGCTTCCTCTCGATACTAGCGAGACTACAACTTGCTGATCCTACATCTCCCTGGGAAGCATCTTGAAGGTAGGCAACTGTTCTGCCTATTTAAATTTTACTATTAGTGAAAATACAGAAGCATGCAAATTTGAGGCTGTCTCTTAAAATTCAAAAACCTACAGTTGGCCAGTTAAGCGGAAACAACTGAAATTTAGAATGTGAACTTTATGGCTCATTTTCACATCAGGGCAGCCCAGACATTGCCTCTCAGGAACAAGTGAGGTGGCCTCAGCTAACCTGTCATACACACAGGGATTGCTACTGGCTGTCATCCAGTTGCTAACGAAGACGACAGCACGTGCCTCAGAAGCAGGCAAAGGCGTGGTGATGCCTTTAGCGCGCTGGCACCACAGGTACCCATACGGACATCTCACTGGGAAGCCAGTGAAGAAACGCAGCAACAGCATTGTCAGGCTAAGGAAGTCAGAGTTGCTGATATAATGCATTTTTCAAAGAACTACCGTAGAACAACAATAGTATCTTAACTCTAGGTCCCTCCCGTTCCTGACCATCCAAAACTTCTGTAAATCTACAAATGGTTTTCTACTGAGTTCATAACAAGAGGACAAACTGTGTCACTTACATGTCGCTACATCCCTTCCCTGCTTACTATACCATTTGGGCTTCTTGCTTTACAAATTCAATTAAAAAGTGGAGTTTTGATCTTGGTAATTAAGCAACTGAATATGAAAAACTGGGGTAGTTTTAAAAATAGCAATTGATCTTGTTTCACCCTCAGGACAAACCTGGAGAGAATGGCAATGTAGGCTGGTTATCCCTTCAGAGCCTGTGTGTACCACTGCTCTGCCAGCATGCAAACTGAGCAGAGAAATGGCCCCTTGTGCATCAGCACTCTACTGAAAACATACAGTGGCTATAAAAAGCTCCCTAAAATTGCCCGCATCCTATGGATTTTACCCTCCCATCTGAAAAACAAAAAAAAATCCAAAGCAGTAGTAACATTTCACATTTTTCTCTGGAAATGCTGGGTGTCAGAAACATGAAAGTCTGTTTTAAATACTGAATACCTTTGCTTTCCCCAGCATTATTCATCTAAGTTGCAGAGCAAAAGACAACTATTCAGCTATGTCAAGAACTATCTAAGAAGGATTAGAATCAAACAGGTGATGCTTCACTTGGCCAAAATCAAATTTCTCCTGTCTTGGCTTTGTACCTCTTTGATGCTGTAGAAGATGTATCCTGCTTGTCCTCTCTGCTAAAAAGAAAACGTATTGCAGGATACAAAGAGGAGTGAGTCTGAATTCACTGGGACGCAGCCCTGACACAACTGAGCCAGTGTTTGCTTCTATTTTCAACCTGTCAACTAACCTGAAGCTGTAGCAACACATCGGAGAGATGGCAGAATTTTGCGTATTTCCTCTAATCTTGTAGGAGAGGAACTATTATTTCAATAGGGTAGCACAGAAAACAATACAGGAATTCAAATGACTGAGAGAAAATTTGTCTTCTTGTTTCTTATGTGCAAATTACAGCTGTCAAGCCCACTTATATCAAATGCTGTGGATGCCACAAAGTCTAAACAATCCAGAAAACAACGATTGCAGGCCACAAACCCTGAGGTTTTATTCTCTGAGTCCTGGTTGTCACCATGATCCTGCAATGTCCTTCTTTCAGGATGAGTTATAAAATTACCATCCATCAGAATTAACTTTGCATTACTGTGAGCCAGACACATGAGTCAAGGAATTCTGTATTTGTATCCTAAAATGTAATGAACCAAACTGTGACTCTGTGAGCCAATGGAATGTCGCTGAAAAAGAGGGAAGTATATGCCATTTGAGCAATGAAGAGAAAGGTGTTTTATTTGAACTGAGGATGCCCACACAGACTGTAGAGTAATAACACGATGATATTAATAGTATGATTCCCCGTCTGCATGGTCCCAGGTCCCATGTCTAGCATAGGAATGGGAGCAGGTCATTTCTCCAATAGACCTTATGCTGCTTTCAAAATAGGAAAAAAATTAAAAAGGTATGCCATACTTACACTAGGAAAAGAAGGTCTAAATAGCAATTCATAGTGGTAAACTTCTAGTAATATAAATTCATGCTTAAGTATAACCCATGTAATTATATTAATGAAACCTCCAGTATGAAAAGACCCTGCTAGGCAGATTCAGTCTAGGTATCAAACGCCCTGATTTATGCAATCTGTTTCCTGTGCAACGTCTTTTGTGTTTTGTTTGGTTTTTTTTAAATAATGTAATTTACAGTTCTCACACATTGGCCTGCTCCCAACAAGTAATTCTATGCCATGTCCCCAGGCTTAATTTTTTTAGGATACAGCCACTATGAGAATTGCTATACTTAATCAGTTGCTAGTAGGAGAAGAAGTACTAAAGGAGCTGAGGGAAAGTAGGTTATGGGAAAGGTATAAGAGCAGGGTAAGTATAGCTGCCCTCCCTTCCTCTGGAACTGAGGCTGATTTAAGCAGTAAGCAGCACACGACAGTTTAGCAGTTTCTGAGTTCTTTTAAAACACTGTGGGGAATACTGTCTAGTCCTTCTAATTGCTATTATTAATTTATTAAGTTGTTCCAAAACCTCTTCTACTGCCTCTTCAATTTGAGAAAGCTCCTCAAAGAAATTCTTGCAATAAAAGTCTCTTATGTGAGAATCTCCCTAAGATTCTCTGTCATGAACACAAAACAAGAAATTGACCTTTCTTCTCTGGATTATTTTCCATGTGCTAGTACTATCAAGTCCTATTTGATAAGAAAATGCTCTGTGTCTAGAAATATGGATCAGCCACTCAAAGAATACTTACTTCTTGCACTGAAGAAAAAGCACCCTGTACTCCTTCCCTTCTCTTGTAGCTGCATTTAAGGGCAACTGTGCTTTGTCAATTCATACCATTCAAGGGACTATTTCACATAAATTCAATGGCAGGAATGGATCCAAAGTCTAGAAAACACGTTCCGTACAGGCCATGCTCTAGCACATACTTTTTTGGCTTAACAGCACAGACGACATTTAGGCATTTATGACCAGAATGCTTTAAAGCTCCCCTATCCTCACTGTATGTGCTCAATCCTTTGTAGTACCATGAATTTAGAAGGCTGTAATTTTAATCCTACTCTAGAGAATATACTAAACATTTTCCCCCCCTTTCCTCTGGCGACTGGACTTAATGGTAATGATTCATGGATGTTTCACAAAACTAGCATCCATGCTGTAAATTATCTTTTTGTAGGCCCCCAGTGATATTAAGAGAGTAATTTCCTGAGTCTACCTAGGAAATCATTCTCGTTCTCAAAGTACAGGCTTCCTTCTTTTTCTTCTCTTATCCCTTCTGAACTTTGAATAACCTTTTAGTCATACCTATACATCTTTTCAACTATATGAGATAATGTCACATCCTCTCAGATATATAGTTACTTATTCTCATGATGGTGTTTCCAGGGTGGTTGTATTGTCTTTAGTGGATCTCAATGTTTTGTTCCAAGATTCCCAGCTATGCGGTAATGAGAATGAAAATATTATCAAGGGCTATTGAAGACTCATCTATAGCTATTTATAATCCATTATTACAGTAGCAAGTCTTAAACTTAGCAACTGTGGAAAAAATAAACTTTTCATATGGTCTTGATTTCACTTCAAATTATATTCGTATAAATCAGGAAATTGACTGGATTGACTGGAATTATGGTGCGTGAAATCCAGGAATTTCATATTAAAATAAAACCCATTACAGCAGTTCATACAACTAAGCATCTTTCTGGGTTAAATGGATAGACTGAAGTGGGAGAAACATAGAAGTAAGAATGACAAATCAATATGGGATTCTTATTCTCTGCGGTAAAATTTAGTAAAACTAGATTTGAATTTCCATAAAACTCCATCATCAAAAATGCCTTTGGATATACAACACTAAAAATGTCATTGTGAACATGCTGATAAAACAGGTATGGTGTTAGTGAAGCGACTCAAGACAAAAGATGTCAGAAAGATAATTCCTTTCCTGCGGGATGAAAATAATGAGCTCATAAATACATCTTAGAGGTACCCAGTGCTTTAAAAGTGAGAAGCATAAATTATACTCCCAGGAGAGTTCAGACAGACAGGGAGCTATTCACTCTTTCCTAGGTAAAATTGAAATGCCATGAGTTACTGAGTTGTAGAGAGAAATTATTAAGTCTCCTCTTACTCCTAAAGAACTGACAAAACAAACAGTGAGGTACCCAAGCCAAGCCAAATTTAAAACCATTTTTTTCATTTGCTGGCTTTGTAGTTGTTCCTGGTTTGGGGGAGGTTGGTTTGCCATTTAGAGCTATTGTTCTGTATATTCCTGTCAATCTTTTAAAAGATAGAGCTCCCTTTGTTAAACCAGAATCCATGGATTTTATTAAAGCGTATGCCTCTTCCAGCAATACCAGTAACACTCAGAGCTACAGCTGCTAATTGGCCCTCACACAAAGATTTGTTACCAAATCATAATTTCTGTAACCAAAATGTTGAGTTTAGCCATGCTATTTAATTTATCTGTGCTAAACTCTCAGAAGGCCACATATTATTTCCTACCTGAGACTAGAAAATTGTACTTTGTGAAGATTTTTCCCTAGAAATAGGTTACAAAGTGCCAGCAGAGTCATTCCCTGAGTCCTGCCACAGCCATCCATTCCATCCTTTGGTAGCAGATTTTGTCAAGAGTCATAAGCACACAGAACATAGACACAAGTGTGTACTTCTCTGTGTACTTTTCATACGCACACAAAGCTCTCAGCTGCCAAGTCTCAAATGTGGGACACAACACAATCAAAAATTAAAAAGAGGTAAAAAACCCAAAGTCATTAATACAACACATTTGAGAGAAGCATTCCCACATGATATATGTAAGTGTTCTTATTGTTTAATCATCAGAATTATTTATTTATGAAATGTTTCCGTAACAAAAGACAGATCAAATTTGTGTAGAATCAAGGTAACTCTGAAACAAACCTAAAGCATCCTGACAGGAAAGACTTAAAAGGTCTTTCTTGACCTTCTCATGTCCAAAAATTAGCTAGGGTTTTATTTCACTTATATTTTACTTACCAGGAAAAGGATGAATTTTAGTAGCAGATATGGTTCTTCTTGCATGTCCCAAACTCTTTCTTCTTAGAATAGTAGAAACAGCTGCTACTCTGCGTTTACGATCTGTTTTAAACAAAATGTGTTACCTTCAGCTATAGAATTACATACAGCACTAATTGGATGGAAAGCTTATTCTTAAACTATTAAGCACCTTCCATGAAAAAACAGGAAGGTTTTGAAATAAGTTGATGAGGAAAACCTAGGGCCAGATGTTTTATATTTTCCTGAATAAAATTTCTGGAAATTCCATTCAGGTTTTCCTTGTTCAAATTATTCCTTCCCTTCTTTATAATTGCGTACCTTGAACAAATTTTGGCAGGTTATCAAAGAAGTACATGTTCCAGTACAGGTTCAGATTCACATTGATGACAGTAGAAGAGCAAGGAAGGAGGGCACTTGCATCCTAGGAAGTCAACAGATTCTTTGCAAGTGTGGGGTGTTTATCCTTGGAAGCACAGTTTGAGAGCAACCTCTGCACCACCCAGAGAGAGAAAGATAGAGGTGGGTTGGACACCTCTGACTGTTCCTCAGCACCCAGTTCATAAACTCCTTGGTCTTTCCATCCTTCTGCTGCTCTCTTAAAATCCTGCTCTTGGTGGGGTTACTGCAGTTGATTGTGCAGCTCTTATGGTTAGCCCTGTTCCACAATGACAGCAGCTCAGGGCTCGGCCAGCTTCTGATAACAGCCTTGCCCCAATTCTACATAATAGAATTGATTTTACCTTTTTCTTTCGAGAACACTAGAAAACTTCATCTTTAAGAAATTAATTAAATTAGCATTATTTAGGTCATGATTTTTTTATGACTAGCCAGCGGAGATCTAATGTGCTGATGCCCTAAGCATGTACTGTAACAGGTAATGTCAAGGGAAGCTCTGGAAGTGGTTGTAAGACAAGAGTGGAAGGGAAAAGGCAAAAGGACTAATTTCTAATTTAGCTCCTTTGTTATGGATCAGTAGTAACCTCCACCAAGTTTATTTGGATATTTTATTTTATGCACTCATGGAAATAACTTCATTAATGTTTCAGAGAGTCTCAAAGTCTGCCTAGCAGAATGTCTTGGAAGGTCTCAAGAGGAAATGAATAATTCCATATTTCTTAACAGCTTTCAGTAGTGCTCAGAAACTAAAAGAAAAACTACTAACTGAATTATGACTGTAAAAACTTGTAGCAGCTCTTTTAGGCACATAAAAATATTCTGCTATGCTCTTTGGGCAGAACTGAAAAAAGCAGTATGTAGACTTTAAATTAAAGGTGGCATCATACTATATATATGTAAGGAACAGAACCCTTAAATCAACTGTGGTTGTCTTTTTGTCAGTAACATGTTGATGTTGTTTATAATGTTATATATTGTCAATATAACTAATAAAAAGGCTATTCCTCTATCAACAGAAAATATATTCTAGAAGCCAGTCAGTAATTAGAAGCCTCAAAAGGGCATCTTTTCCTCTCTGCTTGTGTCCATGACAATTCTGAAAAACCTGCATTTAATAGAAAATTGATGTTAAGGAATAAAGGCAGTAAATCATTAATCATCACTACTAACGGTTCTGCATTAAAAATGGGATGTTATGACTCAAAGCAGAGAAATTCATACTCATGACATTTATAGGTAGCTTTGAAATTACAAATAAAATTCCTTTAAATTAGAGCATTTAATAGCCCACTTATAAAGACCTAATTTATACTTTGTGGGATTTTTATATATACAAAATAGGTCTCAGAATTTGGGTCTAGCAAAAGATCATGTCTTTTAACCAAGACAATCCCATAAGGAGTTTCTCTAATCATTTGGTGGGGAGGCACAGATTTGCCATTTTAAGCAACTATTTTGCTTATTCATTAAAAATATACGTATAAAATATTTACTTTATGCAAAACATTCACAGAAACATTTCGTATGTGAGCACTCTTCTTCCTTCTGTTCAGCTATGATTAAAGGTAAACTCCTATTCCTCTTTCATTACAAAACTGCCTGTGGATCTCATGAGGATGATCGGGGGAATGGATATGGCTTATAATTTTTTTATTACCCCTGTGACCAAGGTCTCCATTCAGCAGCTCTGGATTACATGGGGAATGGACATCTGCCTGGCAACAGCAACTAGATGCTGGTTGCCCGGAGGCATTCTCCCCACTCAGGGCTGTCACAGGCAGGAAGTCTCAGGAAATTGCCGTGAAATGCATGGAAGAGCTATTATCTCAGGTAACAGGTTAAGTAATGCTCTTTTCACACTGATGAAAGGGACTGTGCTCCCTGTACCTACCTCTGACTTGGAATGAAAAACAAGGACCAGCAGCTGGCAAGCGGTCAATTTTCTGCATTGTTTTTCTGCAGAAGATTTCATTGCTCAGAAATCTCAAGTTCAGGGGACTCCTACACTTTTATTCTTCCTTTCTCCACTGTATATTGCTAGAAGAAACACTGTAAATCCCGCTTTCAGCCTGTATCCTAAGTGAATTGCATAGGAAGAGCCTGTCTTGGCTGGTAAAGGCATTCTGTGGAAACAATTGTTTCAGTTTCTGAACTAAGGACAAGTTCTTTCATAGCAAAGTTTTAATCACTTGGAATAGTCAATGGTACTGATTCAGAAATCCCAGCAATATTTTCTTTGCTGAAATAACAGCAAAGAGAAGAAATGTTACCTGGGCTTAATTCAGCTCTGGGGTTAAGAAGGCACAGCTTGTTTTACCTGTATGGGATTACACCACTGCTGAATTTAGATAACCATTTTTAGGACAGAGAGCTGAGTGTGTATCTCCTCATATCTAACCTGTAGTTTTTCTTGACCATGACCTAGATGAGTCGTCTTCAGGAAGGGAAGAGTACTTCAACCTGCTTATATTGGTCATCGGTATTTCTGGTTAAGACCTTCAACAAGGTTCAACTGTAATTGTTTTATCTACTGAAATCAGTCTGAAATCAGAAGTTCACATCACTAAGGATCATAGGTCACCAAGCATCTGCCAAAAAATCCATATTTCATTCATCATCAACAAGCTTGGATTTGCATCCACAATTCAGAGGTGAGAGGTGATAGTATCAATCATCCCAGTGCTCCAGTCCTTCTATAAGAAGCTTTTACCATCTTACAATCAAAATACTGGTGTCTGAACCACATTAATAATCAACAGGTTTGCTATTAATACATTTTTCACTGCATAGAAATTTAAATTCACTCAGATTAACTTTTTGTTACTTACAGTTTTGTTCATTTTCTTGGACTATTTTGTAGATGACGATTGAAATAGTAAACACAAAAACTACTGGAATCATAGCGAGCCAAACGATCTTCACCATACACATTGGATCTGTACATAAATGTAGAAGAGATAAAATGAAGTAGGAAATTACTGGCAGAGGAAAGCAGAACATTCAGTCTTGGTAGGTTTTTGGACCATGCCTATTGCCACAGATAGAAATTTAAAACAAAATAGAAGATTATGTCTTTTTCTGTCAGCCTTCTTTGTTGTTTGAAATAGTTTCCTATCTAGAATTTAGCTTCATTTTCACATGTATCTATCTCCCCACATCTGAAGTAGTTATATGTAGCTAAGTGAATGAAAACTTTTCCTATTTATATAAACTCATATGCAACTCAGCCTTTCTCATATGCAACTCGACTTTCAGGAAGAAAATGCTTTGAAAATCAACATTTACATTTAAGATAGAACAAGGGTAATATGTATCTCCTCTTTGTTTGGATGGAGCACAGAAGGAAGTGGTCCACTGTCCAACAGTGACCTGTACTAGCATTCTCAACCTCCTGGTCCATCTTCATATACAGGTGACAGTAAGATTCTACATATAGAAATTTTCTTATCAAAAAGTGAGGAAAAGTCACCAACAGCACCCCTCTGGGGACTTCTTTTAACCAAAGCTGCCTTGGGTGAGAATCAGTGTGGGGCTGGGTGCAGGAGGTAGGCTGCTCTTTCAGACAAGAGCTGCTGCAGAAATGCACCCACATTCCACGGGGAGTTAGCTCAGTAACTAGTACAAGCCAGGACTATATAGCACAGAGAAAAGATGCAGGGAACTTTCCTCCCTGGTTGTTCAAAAGACCTTTCAAACTTGTTTGGCAGCTGCATGTTAATGCATACCTTAGCATTGTCAACTAACTATTTTAAAAACCAACTATGTTACTATGACTCATATAAAATCAAATTACAGACTACAGCCAAACCACTGTTTTCCTTTCCTTGACTCAGAATAGCATAATTAGACCTACATCAACTTCCCTTGTGTACCTTCTCCATTGAGAAATCATGAGGTAACTGCCAGTAACCCCATGGCTCTTTGAGGTAACCACAGCTCATCCCTCCTAGTTCAGAACTAAAAATATCTTTTATACAGTCATTTAGGCTCCTTTCAAACAGAGTGCTCTGCCCCATCTTGTTGTGACTTGTAATAACTTGTATATCATCCTTGCCTAGCCAAAGCCCTGAGCACCTCTCTATCTTTGTTTTGAAGTAAACAGGAAAAAAGACACGTTGTTAATTTTTATTGTTAATCTGAGATACCTGCTTCCCAGATAAACCACCACTAGCAAAGGGGGTGCTTAGCTCATAGTTTTGACACAATATCTGTTGACACAATTTTTAGACACAAAATTTTACTTTTCAGTAAGGTCTTTTCTAATGCTTGGAAAACTGCATTTTTAGAAGACTCCAGTGGCTGAATTTGTGAAAATATTTACTTTATAGCCAGCTACGGTCTGCAGGTTTCAGGGTCTCAGTGTTTGCAAGTTATCCAGGTGCAAGGATGAGGAGGAGTGAGACCCGGGCACTTGACCCAAGCTGCCAACAGGATTATTTCATATCATGAACATCACATTCAATATAAATCAGAAAATTTGCCAAGAAGTTCTCTGTCTTCCCTGATGGCTGTGATCCTGAGAACTTCTTGCACCAGTGCCAGACCCCTGAGCCCTTCCCTTCTTCCCAAAGCCATAGCGCTCACAGTGTCCCACATTTGCTGTCCCCGCTGGGAGTGCACAGCTTCCTGCTGGTAGAATGGCTGACTACAATCCTCGTATATTTTATATTGGTATTGGGATCAATATTGGTTCTTTAGTATTATTAATATTAATTATTTAGTCTTACTCTATTAAATCTGTTTATATTTCAACTCCCAAATTTCCTTGTTTTTTCCCGATTCCCCTTCCCAGGTAGGGAGGGTTCATCAGGTGAGAGAGTAATTGTCTAAACGACAATAAATTGTTGTGGCTTCTTCAAACCGTAACACACAAGTTAGCAGGGCCAGTTACAAACTATACTCCTCTCACAGCTAGACCTACTTATTTAAAATAAACTAAGCTGCCCTCTCTTCTCTAGGATTTTATCTGTACATATTTAACATAGGTTTAGCCAACTCCAAAACGCATACATTTTTCCAGCAAAGGTACAGCATAAAATGCATTTGTCACACAAAACTAAATTAATGTAATAATTCAGCAATTCCCAAATGGCAAACATGGCATATAGATGGGCTGGAAGCCCTGACCATGGTCAGGCAATCAGCCAAAAAACTCCTGCAGCACAAAGAGAAATTTAAAAACCTGACAGGGTGTCCTCTGGGAAAAGTGAGCCTAGTTCAGCTGAATATTTCTCTTTTAAGTGTACTGTAGTAAGGCTGTATAGTAGGATATTGCAGTACAACATTAAGAAAAGTCAAACCTGTCTCCTGGTTCTTCTGTCACTGAAGTTAACAGGAATTTTTTTATTAACCCCCAAGACAACAGGATTATGCCATTATCAGGGAGGGGAGAGGAAAAAAAAGTAATTCCAGGTTTTGTCATATATGCAATTTTTGTCACTGTTAAGAAAAAAAATGTACAGACACTTACTTTGCTGTGCTGCTCCTAGGAAAAAAAAAAAAGCCACAACTAAACCTGCTTTAAATCACTATAAAAACTGTCAGTTGCCTACTAAAGATGGTATTTTACTAAGGGATGATCAAAATTGTATTCTCTTCTTGTGAAATACTTAAATACTCCCAAATGGCTGCTGAAAGCAGCAAACTACCTACTGCAGATTTTTTGCAAGACTGATACTGTTTCTGGTTTGATTTTCATTCTTACTCTCCTTTGTAACTTACATTCCACATAAGACTCCAGTTGCAGTGAAAAATTTATACAGTCATTTTGGTCTTCCATCATTGCCACTAGACAGGAATGATTTAGGTATTCTTCGGCTCTATTTCTTCCTCCGACTATAGAATTGTTGATGTGGATTTCCAGCCCGTAGTAAGTATTATGGTCTGCTTCTTCTTTCTCAGAAACCATAGTGAAATTAAAATATTTATAAAAATAAATAACATCTTCTGTTTTCACTTCAAGTGAGCCTTTTGCTTTTGGAACTAAAAATTAAAACAAAATTGTAATATAATATGTGGTAGACAGAAACAACTCTCAGACTGAACAATAAAATAAGTTCTTGGTCTCATTTGCAAAAACATACAGTTGGCTTTTACATTATTGACTATGATAAAATAGAGAAAAGTATACCATGTAAAATTATTCTGAAGAGATCTGAAAAGTACTTATTATCTATGCAAAATATATTTCTCCTGCAAATTATAGCCCCTTTTTTGCTTTACTACCAGCTCCTGAGCTTTTCAGCTTTTTGTTGTTTTGTCATCTGTTGTCAAAGGTAACCGAGATAAAAATCAGGCTATGGAAAAAATAAAAACCACATAAAAGCCATATGATGACAGAGATTTGAAGTGCACATCTAGTCTAAGTTGCAGAAGGTCCTTGTTTCACTTCAAACCACACAAACTGTGAGACTTGCACAATGTCAAGAAGAAACACAGGTAAGCAAGACACTATAAAAAGTGTTAGAGTTGTATAGGTATAAACAGAGTTTGTCCACGTATTTTTTGTTTTGTTATTTTCCATACTTGTTAGGAAAGCTATTTTGTAACAAGAAAATGATGTTGTTGGAAAAGAACTGCATTTCTTATCTTCAGGACTTGGCCTGTTGCCCCTATTGCTGACGATGTTAGGAAAGCAAAATTGAGAAGAATCCACAACCCAAAAAAGTTTCCAGATACTTTGCAAGTGCATATGGCACATCTGAAAAGATGAGGATGTTGCCATACTGGTGGCCCAGTGCTGCCCTCTGTGAAACATTCTGGAATTTCTGATACCACACAGTTGTGGCTATCAGAGACTATAGACACAAAAATGGTTATTTCTTGTATTTCTTCAAATTAGTTTGTCAGATACTTGCTCACAACTTCTCATCACATAATATCATCATATAATATCTACTCAACATGTAGACTTTTGCAATGACATTTAAAAGCAAATTCAGCATGAAAACTGATCAGAAACTACAACTCCTTACAAATAAGTGAAATTTTTTAGAAAATTTAGCACGATTAAAAGAATAAAGATGGGGATATAAGAGCATTCATAAAAGCCAGATGACAGAGGCCAAATTTGTAACAGAAACATTCCAGGGGGCTGCTGGATAAGGCACTCTTTTCTTACAGCACCCTCCTTGCAGACCAAGACAAAGCACCCTGAAGATAATGACACCCCCCCATCCACTAATTTATACAAGATCCTCAAAGAAAAGAAATCAGCACTTTGCTACCAACATGTTTCACTGGCAGCCAGGAATGAATGCCACTGAGAATCTGGCATAAAACCTGCATTTTCTAGCCACGCAAAGACAAGCTAAAAAAAAAAAGCATTGTTCATAGATTTGCAAAGACCATAGATTTGATAATCATAATTTTAACTACCATATAAAAACATATCTTTTATGTAGTAAATAACTACTTCAAAATTAATTATTTCTCTTCCTCTACTTACTTTTTTTATCCACTGACTGTGATCCTTGATGATCATCATTCACATCTCTCTTGGGTTCACACTCTGTGTGTTTAGTACGGGACTGTTGTTCCTTCCCGAAGGACTGGCAAATACAAGGAATATGTTGGAAATTGGGATGGTTTACAGTGGCCTTCAGTAAAATAGTCCGGCTTTCCCTTCTTTGTTGCACTGATCTTTTGCAAGAATTGTTAAAAGTACAAAGTGGAAATGTGGTGTTATTGGATGAACAGGTATCCACGCATGACACAATTACAGTGTTAGCTGTAAAAAAAAAA
>JAHREE010000354.1:94703-231235 GCA_033628505.1 Tringa tobata | reverse complement strand
TGGCTTCAAAGCGCACAGAGCAGAGAGCCGGTAAAAGTGCACTGAACACACTGGGTTTCAGGTATTTGCCCATCTGTCTCTTAACCTTCACCATCAGAGTATGAAACAGTGGAAAAAAATAATTTCTTTTTTTTAATCTGTTTTTTGTTTGTGACTGGTCAAGCAGAGTAGAGCAGCGACTGCCGAGTCACCAAAGCGGGGAGCGGTGTTACTACCGGGGGGGTGTGTGTGTGTGGAAACTACACCAAAGTAGAAGTGCTGAACATCAAACAGCTGCTGTTTATATATATTATTGGTTGGTGTTTTTTCCTTAAAGCCTTTTTGTGGCTTTGGGCTTTGAACTCGCGCTCGTTCGGCTGCGTGAAGAGTGATGGGGCTGAGCAGCCCCACTGAAGTCAAGCCACGTATGGCTCCTGACCAGGCTCTTTTAGCAGTAATGTCTGTTTTTAGCCAGTAATGTCGGAACAGTAAAAAAGGAGAGCTTGGGTTTGTTGGTTTCTTTTTTTAAAAGTTAATTATGAAATTATGTAAGCTAAACTCTAAATACAGTCTTCTTTTCAAGTAAAAATTACCACTCAAGACTTCTTATGCGCATGAGTAGGAATAGAAATTTGAACTCCTGGTGATGTTGGTGTAGCTTTTGTACCTAGACAAACTCAGTGTTGTGGGATGGATCCTTTTTAAAAAGAGATCACAAGATGTATTGTGCCAGAAAATATCTCCGATCGTTTCTCATGAAGGTATTTTTGCGTGAGGATTTCCAGTGGCATGTGTGGATGAATACTTAAACAACAAAACCGCCTCGTATCTTGAATTTCATCGTTCCTGATGGAGCAGATTGTGTTCCCATCTTATGTTTTTCCTGTTTTCCACTTGCTGAACAATGCTAAGGAGTATAAAGCAGGATAGAACCAAAATAATAATAAACCTGATCTGAGTTAGATAGTGTTTCCCTCTGCCGTGTGTCAGCGTCATTAAACCGTCCCTTAGGTACGTCCTTTGGATGGGCAGGTTCACTGCCAAAGCCACCATGTTTACAGCAGTAGACTATAACACATTGTGTTTCACAGAAATGCAATGACTGCAAATTTAAAATAGGCAAGAATTTGAGTGAAGATAAAAAAATCTTCCATTAGACCATTATGGTCAAACAGTAATTGCAAACTGTTGTTAACAATGACAATTCATGTTATTCCAACTCTCTGGACTTTTATATCATCTGTGCTTTTAAAAAAGGTTATTCTTTGGTTGTGTTGATATTTTGTGGTTTTTTAATTCAGTGTTTCATAATGTGGTAAAGATGATTACCTAATCAGAGACAACATGACCCAATAACGAAATTTTCTACAGTTCCTAAGAAATTACAGTGTGATTTTTACATTCCCCTTACAAAACTCTCAGTGGAACAGTTTGCCTCCCCCCCAATCAATTAAATTGCCATTTGTTATAGCAATATTATCAAGTAGAAGAAATGTATTATTACAAACCTAACTATCCACCATTTGGTTTTTTTCATAACAAAATCATTGTTAAACTTTCTTTCAAAGTTACCAACAAAGCAACTGCTGACCATAAATCCATGTATTCATTGGCTGTATTTGCCTTAAAAAATAATCATATAGGAGGCATGAGGTTGTGTGCTCCAGATGCAAGAATGAGGTGATGTTACTATTCAGGCAGCTAGAAGGTTCCTGCCACTAGTAGAAAAGATCAGACCATGAGAGGTCAAATAGCAGGTATCACATTATGCATGCAGGTCTCCAATGGGGCTAGGTTTTCTTTCAATTTAAAGTGCCTATAACCAGTTTGTTTGGTGCCGAGCCAAAAGTAGACACATACAATTTCAGAAGGTTTTCTGAGTTGAGGTCTTACTGTGGCTGGAAAATTTTTGGTGGCCTGTAAATTGGAAAGGGTTGAGAACCACTGTAACGATAAGCATGGATTTTTATAGAGCTCCTCCATTTATTGAAGGATGTTTAGTGGTAGCACTTAGCTTTATTCACCAATGCAGTCAATCTTACTCTTTGGCAACAGTGTTCAGCTTAAGTGCTTTATGTGGCAGAGCAATTCTTCACTGCTCTTTCTTTCATGGAATTACGGCTTGCCAAAGACAGGAATGAAAATGTGCTGAGGTTATTAAAAAAAAATGCTGTCAGCGTGAGCATTTATGTATTCAAATTTCATATTAATTTTCCCCTCTTTCTTTGGAGTCTTTGTTGATGTGTATATAACTTGAAGTTGTAGAAGGAACTAAGGTGACAGTTGCGCAGTGACATGCTTTTATCACCTTCCTTAGAAAGCTTGGGAGTCACAAGACGGGTGGAAGGAAGTTCTATTTGAATAGAGTAGGCAGTCTGCTTTCAAGATTTTTTATTACTTTTTTTTTCCAATGATTAGTTCTTACTTGTTTGTACTGTTATTTTTCTACCTCTAGATTTTTGCTGCTACCTCACATTTTTGGAAAGAGGATGACAGATGGAACTACATGATTCTTTGAACACCTAGAGATCATTCCCGTGTTACAGGTAATTATTGTATTTACTCAATTTTAACAGTAAGTTGTGCTACAAAGAATGTGATTTTAGCCCACAAAGGTCTTCCTTACACCTGAAATTTCATCTTTTTTGTGTTATACATCTTGTGAGGGCTTCCTTCAGGTAAGCGTACACAAGCAGAAATTGACTTTGCTTTTGTGGACTTCACATCGTAGTGTTTGGAACATTTTTCTGTTATTTCGTGACTTCTGCTCTTTGTCAAAGACTGCTTTATAGAAGACTGTCACTATTACTATAAAGTTCCATTTTAATCTTATCATAATGCATGAAAAACTCCTAACTTGGAATCTTTTAATCATTATAGGAAAAAACAGGAAAAGTTGATATTGAACCTTAAAGAGAAAATACTGCTTCAGAGAAATGCTTATGAGCAGAGGCCCAACTGCACAGTCAAATCTCATTACTCCAGTAATACTGACTGGCTTTCGCTTTCTTTTTTTTTTTTTTTTTTTTTTTTTTTCAGGAAAGTAGTAAGACTGTTCTAAGCTAAAGTAATTTTCAAAGGGAATAGCTTTGACATTTACACAAAGTAAAAGGATAAAAGGATGTTGAAAACATGAATACATGCAAGAATCCAGCTTTATCTGAACTCTCTGTAAAGTAAAATACTCCTGAAAAAAAATAGTGGTGAGGGTGAGAAAAGCAGTCCAATTATTTTAGGAATGCTAGGTTTGACTAAAATGAAAAAGTTTGCTTTCTTGACTGTGAGATACTGCTGCTTTGGGAATATTGATAAAGAAATGGGCTCCTTTATTGTCTGGAGTTCATTCGTGTCATGATACAAATACAGAAGAGATGGTCTTTCCACTGTTCATATCACCATCTGTCACATCACTGGCAATTTACCGTATGCCTAACATTTTTAACAGGAGATGCTCTAATTTGTTCTGTGTTTTTTTTTTACCTTTCTGGTTCTCAATAAAGTTTTTGGCATAGTATATTGTATTATTAATTGTCTCTTTCTGGGCTGTAACCTTTGACTAGCTTTCCAGGAGCAAGAACTCGGGAGGAATGTTGCAGTTCTACATGCTGGAATAACAGGAAGCATGTTTTAAATAAATTTAGCCCAGAGTGACAGCTGAGCACCAGATGAGTGTCCTTCACGGCTGTCTGCTGAGACAGTTCTAGCTCAGAAGTACACAACTCTTGAGACATAATTTTCATTTAATGGTGGTGACAAAGTTCTTGAGAATTCTGGGTGTAGTTATTACAAGGTCTTGCTTGTCTTTGGGCGTTTTCTGTGCGTGGCCATCTCACTCATGAGCTGCGAATCATGAGTTTGGGAAGGTTAGAGTTTGAGTCTATTGCCATCCTCTCATTTCTTTGTATTGCTCCTTATTAAACTGTTGGGAGACATTGCAGTGTTCTTATTTTCTTTTGTATAGATTGACTATAAATTTATTTTATGTTTCAAATATTCACTTCTCCCCCATTGGTGCACCAAACAAAGCTATTGTGTTTTTAGTGAGCATAATGAGTATTTAGGATAAATGAAATTCATCCTTAAACTCCTTTTACTTAGAAGCGTATATCAAAATAGCACTTTAGTGTTCCTATTTCTCTGGTCCCAGAGAAGAAAATGCTTGTGAGACATGTAAGGAGCTTTTTCCAAATTTATGGTTGCCAAAGTGGTACAGGCTTTGACAAGAAACTGGCAGTCCACTAGCAGTAGCAATCGTCAGTACCAACAACAGGAGAGCATTTGGTGTCATACTACTCTACTGTGTGCTCTCCTTCAATGCAGGCTGATAAAACACCAAAATAAGAACCCATTTCTCACTCTGCGTTGCTCTTATCGATACCAAATATTTTAGTGTTGCAAAGCAGAATGGTGCTTTTGGTACCTGGTGCTGCAAACTCAGTGCCCAGGTGGAGGTTGAGAGGCACCTCCTGAAGCTTGATGTCTTCCTCTGCCTTTGCTCACGTATACGGTTATAAAGAACATGAGAATGAAACTCAAACGAGTGTCAGTCGGTCTTACTTCGGGTGCCTTGAGGTTCAGCTCTGTCTACAGAGATATTGCCACCATTTCATTTATCCTCTCCTTGTCTGTTTAAAAGTCTTTCCCAGACAACCTGTTAACCCAACAGCAGTGATAATCAGAAAATGATTATAATTGAGACACATATGTATGGAATCAAGCAATTGGGGAAACCAGTCATTTTTAACTGCCATATTATCTGGGAAATAACAGGCTTTATTTAATTTCTGGTCATGAAGGACTGAGGTCTAGTCTGGCTTTTTTCCCTTTTCCTTTCTTGCTGTCTTTCCATTTCTTTCCTTCCTAAGTCAGTCTATATCCTTGTTGGTATCTCTACCACAGATGACATCAATACTTTTCTGAGTTTTAAAAAGTTATTAGAACTACTAAAGTTCTCCAGAAATTACTTTGAGAACAGATGTTTTGTTTTCACTGTTTTGCAGTAGTTCAGAATATGATAGCTCTGCTTGCCAAAATAGATAACCTTCTCCAGATTATCAGAATTTTTAGACTTGGCCTGCACCTTTATCCCTAATGGTCATGTTATTTAAAAAGGATTTGAAACAAATACCAAAATGTACTCCAAAGAGAAGGAACTGAAAAGGTGGGTCACTATGGGACAAATCCTTATTCCCATCTTACTGCAAGGTAGAATGACTAATTATCAAGGAGGGCTGCTGATTAATAGCTATGTCTTATGGACTCTGCTGGCATTTTTCCAGAGGACAAATTTCTGTAAAGTTGTGAGAGGTATTGATTTCAATCTGTTCAGAGGAGTACTTTGCCAATTAATTACCTCTTCTGGCAGCTACAAGTGCAACCCATGTTAAAAATCCTAATGCCTTCCATAACAACAGGATATACTTTGAGGAAGAAATTTTGATTATTAACTTGGATTCTTCCAAGGGCATCAGTCAGATTTTCACAATTAATGGAAAACTGTTTATAAAATTGTAAGATGTTTTTGTAAAACAGTGAAATTTAAGGTAGAGCATTAGCTTCATCTCTTCTAAAATGTGACTGGACAGACTTGTCCCACTGCCTTAGCTGATACTTTTGTCAAAATATCAATATATGTTGTATTGACTTTACTGCAAATAATTTAACTTAACTAATAAGAATTTAACCAACTTAAAATTTGCAATGCTTTCCAATTCATGAAAATTGCCACTTAAATCAACATCCTAATTTTTATTTTGTGAAAACTCTTATGGCCCTATATTATACATTCAGTGGTGATGTTGTTGTGTTGTTTTTCTCTTGAAAGTTGTTCTTTTTAGATATATTCTAAGTACTTTCCTACTTAAGGGATAAATAACCTTTTTAATTTTGAGAAATGTCACCCATTACAGTTTGAAAAAGCCCAAGTGTTTTGCATAATTACAGCCTTTTAAGCCTTTGAAAAACATATTGAAAATGTAAGGTGTTTCTCATGCCTACACTTACTGGATTTGATGTGCAGGAGAGGAGGAGCAAAATGTGTCTTACCTAAAAAAAAGAAAAAAAAGCAAGCCTAAGGAACAAAAAAGAGTGTTTCTGATAGTATTTCTGTAATTATTTCCCGTGAGTTGCAGTTGGAGACTTTGTTCTGCAAGATATAGGCTTTCTGTCTCCAACAAGAAAGCAATTCTCACCTTGGCAAAGCATTACACCAGTAGCATTGGAAAGGACAACATTAAATGAAAAATTAATTCATTTTGTGAAACGTTGGGTGTTATGAGGCCAGAACAGTAATTATTTCCTTCATCGCTCTTTGTTTTGTGATCATAGCAGTCTGTGTTTGGTTGAAAAGAAATCCCTCCCCTCCAATCTCAGCTCTGATTAGAACTTACACCTGTAAGGAGAGAGGCTCTCCAGGAAATACTCTCTTTACCCCCTGTCTGAGGTACAACTTTCTTCTGAAATGCTGTATTAATAGTAACTGCTGAAAAAGAAAAAAAAGACAATCTTTTGAAAAGCTAAATACAAAACATAAAAAAAAAATTAACTTCGCAGTTGTAAGTTTTCAGTTGATTGAAATGATTCTATTTTTAAACTATTTCTGCTCAATCTACTTCCTGCTAGTTTCCCTGAAGTTCTCTCTTTGCATCTTTTTTTTAAACAGTTTAATAGGCAATATATTTTAAAAGCTGGTCTTAAATGGAGCAGAATGTATTTCCTATTCTTCCTTCCGTGTTTCACACAATTTTTTCAGAATAAGTGAGAGGGTGCAGTAGTATGACCTGCTTATGTTTCGTCACCCTTTTGTGCTCATTGTTGCTTATTGGTGGCCATATTCTCAACTATAGGAACTGTTTACATGTAACATTTTTAATGTTGACTTTGAATAGGAAGATCTTGCAGCCTATCAAACTCTTAAGAGGTTTCATTTTCTAAACAATCTTTCTTTTTTTTCTCTGGCACTTTTGAATCCATCTTCTGTATACATCATTCATAAAAGGGAAAGAGCAATGAAGGAAGAGTTACAGAGAGGAGAAGAACCTGTGTTCAGATCTTTATACCATCCTGTTGTCAAGATTTATTTCAATGCAGCCATAGCTGTTCAGAACCGGAAAAAGGATAGAACTACATTATCTCAAACCTCTTCTAGCTTATTTTTTGAATTCTGGTGTTTTTTCTGATGTGTCTTCAATATCTTCCATCTCCCCTCCTTTCTCCTGTACGTTATGAAGCTGTAAGAGGAAATACTGATAACATTTTGATATGGGCTATAAAGGCAAGATAATGATATAATCTGTCTAGTACAGAATTGAGTTGATTTGGGTGGAAATAGTATAATTCATTATATATTTAAAAAAAAAAAGTGCACACCATTCTCATGCTTCCTGTGGCCTCAATTTTAAAGCCAACAGAACTTGCCAAAGTCAGGCTGAAGTATAGTTGTAGAAGAGATGAAATATTCACAGCGCCCAGCTATGTACTTATTCATAGTGTACAATAAGACAAGAATCAAGTCCAAGAGGTTTGCTAATCTGAGCTGTAAAGAATACAAATGGTAATATGGCTGAATTGCCAAATTAACTAAATGTTTACAAGTAGTGTGTATGTGGTGAGGAGACGTGGGAAAAGCTCACAGGAAGATGAGGGTTTTGTCAGTGGTTTTGATGATTGGATTGTTTGCTAGCAAGTTCTTACTTGTTATCAGAGTAGATATTTTATGTTGGCTTTTGCACAAATAAGCTATTAGCCTGACAGTTGCCTTCCAGATAAGTAAAGCATTCTACATTGATTATTCATTATATCCATATGCATTTGTCTGGTAGATATTCTAAAATATACTATAATATTCTAAAAAGAAATACTTTTGAATATTAAAGGATCGCTTGGTCCTTGCCAAAGATGAAATCAAAGTTTAGATCTTGCTCTTTTACATGCAGTAAGAGAAATGGTATTTTGGATGTAAATGTAATCACAAGCTTGTGCATTCAAACAATAATTAAAGCATTAAGAAAGCAGAGCATTTAATGATGTTATCATAGCTTGATAAGGCTTGGCAGTCTCTTCACCAAGAACCATAGCATTTTAAACTTGGAAGTATTTTCCAAGGAAAGAGAAGTAATTAACTAAAATCAATCTATGGGTTTATAAATATGTGGGCAGATCAAGTGATAAGTAATAGAACTTTAGTCTTTTGTGCCTTCTCTCACTTCTTGATAGTTGTGTTTGGTTTTTTTTTTTCTCTTACAAGTACAAATTTAAATTGAAGTTTTGTGTAAGAAATTGGCTGTTTTTACCAAGGAAACACAGTACTTGAAACAGATTGATAGTTTCAGTAAATATTCAACTATTATTCTTTGAAAACTTAGAAGCTCAATGAATGAGAATACTTTTTATAAATACTGAAAACTAAATTAGGATTTCTTAGAACTTTGAGCTAATGGGGAGGATAGATGGACAACTCAATGCAGGACATCCTGAGATCTACGTGCAGCAGTACAATATGTTAGTTTTGTATGTCACTTAAGATTTAGCCAGAGTTCATAGGAGAAAAAGAAAAAAATACTTGGTAGTGAATAATGGAAGTTTGTTCTCAATTATGTCGCCTTCTGACAGTTTAGCCATCTGAGTTCGAGAGTTTTCTCTTTTTTGAGCATGTTACTTTGGTACCTCACTGGGTGTGAGGTACCTGGGAGTACCAACACTTTGGGTTGGTATCCTGTATTCCTCCTGGCTGTGTATTTATATGGCTGTTGTCTACTTCTCACTCTCTGAGCAGAACAGGGAATGTTTTAGGATTCCTTTAAAAATAAGGGTGAGGCAGCTAAGAAGGGGATCAGTGTGCCTCTCAGGATAACTGAACAGTTAACTCTGTAAGCATTTTAATCATTTAAAGGTTTAGTAGGTGGTCTAGATTTCTACCACTGTTGTCTTCTTTCTCAAGGTCATTTTGGTTTTACACAGTTGTGGAAGGTAGGAACTCATAGTTGAGTTTGAACAATCTGTCAGTTACACAGCGTGGTGATTTCTGTTCTATCTTGTTTCTAAATCCAAGGCTTAGGTGATAGGTAGCCACCCAGGCTAAGGCAGTTGTGCATACTCTGAAGCAAAAGATATGCAACTTGTGAGTCTCTAAGTTCCCCAAACGAGTTGGATTTATGTCTTTTGGTTTATCAGTTCCTCCATAATAACATTTCTGCCTACTTGCCAATTTCAGTCAAACTCTGATAGAATGGAGCCCTTATTGTGTTTAAATTCCTGGAAGGTTTTGAAAATATATGGGTAGGTAGGGAAGGCTGAATAAGTAATACTACTTAACCTGCCAAATGATGAGCTTGTCTGCTTCGGGGTCTGAACATGACAAAGGAATTCCTTACCCTGCCTGTCCTGGTACTTACAAGGGAGGGATAAGCATGCATGTGAGTGAGGGAGACTATGTGAGATGAAGCATATGGAGTTTCTGTTAGAAGAGCTTGTAAAATAAATAATAGCGGGGAAGCTGAGATTATGTCTTGATGAAACTGCAGACACAGAATGGAGAATGTATGAAACCAGTTTTCTGATTATATTTAGAGATATGTGATTACTTGATACATAGTTTAATCTGAGACTCAATAGTAGCCAAATACAGAATTAAAGGATATTTTTTCCTTATGTTCCTCAGATACATATTATTTTAAGCAACATTGACTCAAGACAGAGGGCTAGCTTTGGTTTAGAGTGAAGATAATTAAATGTGCTGTGATTTGTTCTACATGGTTTTTTTCCTAATAATACTTTCTTGAGCCAAATCACTGGTAAACTCAATAGAAAGCTTTAATTAACATCTCTAATGTAATCATGTTGCTTTTACAACTTTGTGAAGCTTATTGTAAGATGAAAAAGCTATCGTCAAGATACGATGCTTGTAATTAAAGCAAGTAATACAAGTCATTTTATTGTGTATTTATAAACAAATATATGTATGATTCAATTTAAACATCTCTGGAACAATTTGATTATGAATACTGCTCTCTGGTATTGATCTCACATTTCAGTGCTTTATTTCAGATTTACAGTTACTGCTGTAAATGTCACTTGTTACAGAGAAAGAAGATGAAAGAGTTGGGTTTTCTCCTCTACAAGATAATACTTTCTAGTAATGTATATCTGTCAGCTATAAGAGTGTCTAATTATAAACGGGATTTTTAGTAGTGATGGTGATGATTCACCTCACAAGTCCTTAATCAGAATATGAACACTTAAATGCTCTTTTAAAAATCTTTACAATAATACATATATTTCGTTAAGAAATAGGGATAATTTCTTTGTGGCATTTTTTGCATAGTCATTGCTTCGGCTGTGTTCAGTGAATTGTGTAAGGTGCAATCATCATCACAGGCAAGCTGCATTGGAAAAATGCTGTGCTGTACTGCACTGTTGTATTGAAGTAAATCATATATATTTAGAGTTCACATAGAAAATATTAATACCATCCTGGAGGGGGAAGAATGTGTGCATGTACAGTATCCTTTTGATAATGTTCTAACAAAATGCTTCTGAAGTATTTCTTTAGAGTAGGGCACTTATTACTTTTGTTTATATGTATAAAAGATGAAAGAAATATTTCATTTAGCAAGGGGATGAGAAAAACCTATTACGGAGCAACATTTCCATTCAGTAGCATGGAACTGATGCATAGAAATTCTCTCCTCCTGTACATCTAGTTACCATTCTTGACAGTCTTCTTCTGTATTTGTAAGGCTCATAACCACAAACTGGCAGGAGATCAAATTGTTTTCTTTATCTGTCCAACCTTGAGTTTACCAAAATGGTTTATTACTATCCAGCTGTCAGCTCTGGCAGGCTCTGATGGCATAAAAGCACTTAATCAATATGAGTGCACAAATAGAATTAGGATGCTCATTTGATAGGTGATGTTGCTTTCATATTACTTTTATGATAAATGCAGATTGTTATTAATTAAAGAAGTCTTTCCTTGTCACAACAGCCATTCCTGTCAAGGAAGAAACATAAGTCCATGGAATAAGTAGATGACATACATAATTGATACCTTACAAACAGATCAACATGTCAAAGAATCACAGAATGGTTGAGATTGGAAGGGACCTCTGGAGGTCATCTGATCCAGCCCTCCCTGCTCAAGTGAGGTCACCACAAGAAGGGTGCCCAGGACCATGTCCAGACAGCTTTTGAATATCTCCAAAGTTGTTGGCTCCACAGCCTTCCTGGATAATCTGTACTTGGTCACCCTCACAGTGAAAAAGTGTTTCCTTATGTGTAGGTGGAACCTCTTGTGTTTTAGTTGTTGCCAGTTTGTTGCCTCTTGTTCTGTCACTGGACAACCCTGAAAAGAGTCTGGCTCTGTCTTCTTTGTACCTTCTTTTCAGATATTCAGATATTCAGATACACATTGATGAGACCCTCCTGAGTCTTCTCTAGGCTAAACAGTCCCAGCTCGCTCAGACTTTCCTCATCAGGGATGCTCCAGGCCCTTCATCATCTTAGTGGCCCTTTGCTGGAATCTCTCCAGTATGTCCTTCTCTCTTTTGTATTGAGGAGCCCAGAACAGGACACAGCACTCCAGGTGTGGCCTCACCCTCCTTACTGGAGTGGAAGGGAAGAATCACCTGCCTTGACTTGTTGGCAACACTCCTCCGAATGCATCCCAGGGTACCATTATCCTTCTTTGCTGCCAGGGGAGATTGGTGACTCGTGTTCAAATGGTGAACCCCAGGTCCTTTTCTGCCAAGCTGCTTTCCAGCTGTGTGGCCCGAGTGTGTACTGGCACGTGGGTTGTTCCTCCCCCAGTGCAGGATTTTGCACTTTCCTTTGTTGAACTTTATGAGGGTTCTGAAGGCTGGTCTTGTTAGTAAAGAGGGACTCAGAGGGCATTCTGTATTCTTAGCCTTTTCCATATCTTGTGTCACCAGGGCCCTGCCCCATTCAGCAGCAGGCCCACATTTTTCTTAGTCTTCCTTCTGTCACCTGTGTACCTCTAGAAGCCTTTCTTGTTGCCTTTGATGTCCCTTGTGAGATGCAACTTCAGGTGGGCATACAGTGGTAGGATTTTTAAAGTTGCAAGGGTTTCTATGAGAAGCACTGATTCACATCTGTGATGTTACGCACAACTGAGTTCCTAAGATGTCATAAGTGTGTGTCTTGTAGATGTAACATTAATTCTTAAAACTAAATAACAGTTCTGGGTTTCATATTAATGAGACATTTATATGTTTCTCATAAACATTAATTTGTTACTTGTAAACATTGATACGGTTCTTACAAGCATTCTGCCTTTTAGTGTGATGATTGTTGGTTTTATACGTCGATCATTTGTGTTGCCTTTTTATGGGACCCGTGTTCTGCAATGGTATTTTTGAGTTGCAATGGTCAATTGCACACAAGGAATTCCAGATGAGATTGCACCATTTGTTTTATAAATATGTAATAAAATATGATATCTTCATATATTATCCCTTATGCAGCTGGAAGTCTCAATTGAGGGGTGAGGGGGTGTTTACTGAAGCTGCTAATTAAAGAGAGGTCCTCATTGAGATAGAAATAATGAGTCTCTTGAGGTGTCTTCTGGTGTTAAATCATTCATTTAGAGAGCTTGCGTCTCTGTCTTGAAATAACTTTGTGCCAGTAGCTGTGGCATTGCATAGCTTGACATTTTAATGCAGTGTAAACTTTTTGCCCACAGACTTCTGTTTATTTCTCTATGCAGTTTGTGTAGCCTGGCATGGAGCACTATCTTGTGTTACCTAATCACTTGCAAATCTGCTTCTTCCCTGTTCTTTTACTGTGTGGTAATCTGGTAGCTTTATATATGGGGCCTAATGGAGAACTGTGAGTACCTCTAATTTTTTACTAAACAAGCATCCACTCTTCTGTTGACAATGTTGGTATTGTTGGCTTTTTTGCTCATTTTTCTGTGGGGTTTTGAGGAGAACTGAATGCCTTATGGTGAAATACAGTTGCTACTGCATGGAAAAATGTAAAAATATCTTCTTCAGTTTGCAAATCTGCCTACAAAGGTGACCTTGCCTGTGCTTATATTGTCTTTATAAAATGAAACTATCTCTCTGATGTTTTGTTTTGATTTCCTGCAATCCTTCAGTCTATGGTGTATGGCCTTTTGTAGCTTTATTAGGCAACACCTTCCTAAACAGGTTCTAAAGAATGACTTTATTTTCAGCAAGACTTCTTTAAGTATCTGCAGAACAGTGTTTTTGTTACCACTCTTCCTTAACAGTGACATTTCTAGAGGAGATGATTTGTGTTGGAGCATTGCTGTCTCCAGATGGATGACTGCACCTTGTTTTCCTTAGAACTGGTGGTACCAATATTCTCGGAGTGTATGAAGTGGGAACCTTTTGCTTGTCTTAATCTTTGTGTGGCTACTCGAGCCTTTTGGTACAGAAAAATGGCTTTGTGATTTGGGAGATTAGCCTTTCACAGTGTTGTCCATTTTGTATTATAAATGAGTTTTTACTGAAAAACCACAGCTGACCTGATGGACTCAGAGTGCAAACTTTTTAAGGGTGAATAAGCTTCAGGGAACTTGCTGCGCTGTTTACTCTGGAATAGCTCTGCGTTACAGTTTGACTTGTAGATGGTGCAGTTCCCAAGAATGCTTGGGTATTTCTTGGATAGATAGAAATCTATGTTAATGTTTCAATGTTAAAGAAATGTAAATGTCTTGGATCACAACTGTTGTTGTGTGAGCCAGTATGATGCTTGAGCTAAAAAATCTAGGATCTGACAACGTAGTCTTCTATTACGTATGGAGACCTTTCCCCTTCCCCCGTTCACTCCTTATCTGAATAAAGTAAATAGTGAACCAGGCTGCTGCTCTGTACAGGTCTTTTCATGCCACTGTTAAGCTGAGTGCTCTAAAGTCAGTGTTTCTAAACATATGGCTTGCAGCTCTCGAGGGAAATGTGCAATGCAAAGTGTCAGAAAGTTGCAATGTGGTGCCAGTAATCTGGTTGCAGCTCATTTCTGCCAGTCAGAACAATGAAGTTAAGTGCACACAGGCAGTAACTGCAGGGTGTTTTCTTCTTTTTCTCTTGGATGAACTTTGCAGTTGCTGCTGTTAAGGGACTTTTCACATAACCATGAACCAGAAGCGTTTTCACATATAAAAAACTTTGGTATAGGAAGTGATTGTTGTTTCATAGAATCACAGAGCATGAACATAGCTATCTTCCTGAAGTCTTTGTTGAGCTATTTCTGTATTTTTGGGCCTGGAACACAAGAATAGGAGGAAAAAAGACAGTAAACATTTAATGTGTCTTTTAACATAAACATAGTTATAAGCAGAATTGCAGTTTGGGGTTTGTCTCTAACTGTTTTCTTTGAACAATTATTTTAAGGCCTCAAATTAATATTTTAAAGTTTAAAAATCCCTTTTTAAAAAAGTGCTAAATTTTGTATACATTTAATAGATGAACATCTTATGCTCAGTGAACCTTTCTTATGGTTTAGAATATGTATCTAGGATCTCTAACCATTGGCAATAGTGTATTACTTTATCACATCTTAATGAGTCTATTTATGTCTAAAATAGATCTTCTTGTATTTAATGCTTTTGTTAAGCAATGAGGTATTTTTTGAGGAGAAAAACAACTCTTGCAGTCAAAACAAAGACTTTATCTAATTATTTTGACACTTCTCATTCTTAGTTGGCACTTAAACGGATCGTTAGTATCTTCTAAGAACTAGCTGAGCCTTTATGCCCTTAGATCTTAAATTTTAAAATTGATAAGTTTGAATCCATTTGACAAAGTAAATACCTTGAAAATACTATATCTGAGTTGCCCTGAAGTTGGGTGGTGATAGTTTTGTTGGGTTTTTTTAAGCCAAAATAAAACAGTAACAGGCAAAATGTTACCATGAAAAGTGGTGTTGAGATTCATATCTTGAAAGTGCCTCAAAAAAGCATTCCACAAATATATTTGTTTAGTTGAAAATGTAACTAGCTTCCTCGTGAAAAAGGAAAAGTCATAATGAATAAAAGTGCTTAGACCTGATTATTTAAATAATAATACTTGTTCCATATTTCCCAGTGTAATATTTAGAGTGTATCTTCCCTCAAAATACACAGTCAAAGTATCTTAGGAGTAAAAATGTTGTCAAAATTTAAACTAGTTATGCTGTTCTGCAATCTTCCTTTAACACTCGTATAAATAAACATATTGTATGTAAAATCAAAGAATGCCAGTGTAGTAAAGTTTTTGGCTAGTAAAAAGATTTTTATGTGTCTGTGGATATAAACTGTTCTGAAGATATTGAAAAGAGCAATTTATAAAGCTGTCATGCTATGTTCTTGGTGTTACCTGTTTGCTTGATTGCAGTTAGAACATACAGTATGTGTTTAAATGTTTTCCTTTTGCTCACAAGGCAGAATCTGGGAAACCGTCCCCCACTGCTAACTGCAGGAATTTATTACTCTGTGGTGCTGCTCACATGAGGGAAGTTATGTACTTAAATGCTGAGGTGCTCCACTCTTATGAATGTCAATCTGATCAGTCAAAATTGGAGTTCTCAAAATTGTCTTCGCAGTAGGCTCACACAACCTCGTCAATGTGAACAGACTTGTGTTCCCAAAGAGGACAGTCTACCTATATTTAAAATGTTGATTCACCACAAAGTAGAAAATGGTTATTCAGCTGCAACAATGACAAAGGTCAGAAAAGATCGGTGTAAGCACTCTTGTTTTTTCATTAAACAAAAATTTTTGCCTTAATAAATGAAAAAGTATTTCAGAATCCTTGCAAAGGATTGCCTTGTTTGACTAAGGTGGTACCTTTCGGCTTACCCTTTTAGCAGGTGTCTCAGAAATGTGTTGGTGCATTTGAAAGACATATGATGGGAGGCCATAGGCTAGGGTTGGGCATTTGGATTTGTGGGTACCAATGACCAGATGAGATGTCAAAGATGAGGTTTGGTGGTCACAGTAAGTGGAAGCCGTAACAGTTCATCATTTGAGATCTCAAAAGTCTGTTAACTCCCAGCAGGGGACCTGATAAAAGCTATCACATTATTCATAGTAATAAAGATTGTCCAGAACAAGAAGAGGCCCTCTATTATTTCCAAGAAATGTTGTCAATTTAAACGGAAGAATTAAGTGGCACTTGTCTCATCTTGTCATTTGAAATACAAACTTGTATCTAATTTATACGAAACAGAAATATTTTAGCTATTTATGCAGTCTGTCTTAGAACTGTAATTTGGGAGAGCGTATAGAGGAGTGAGAGTTTCTATAATATAGAAAAATGAAAGAAAATAGAAAACAGTTGTGTATTTTGGTCTCCTAAAACTACAGCACATTTTGTTTTCTAATCTCTGTAAGCCCATCGCTTCACAGTCTAAGATAAGCAGCAATTAGGCTGCATTTCCCAGTAAGTCATGAGAAAGTGCTGAAAAAGCACTAGAATCGGCAAATCTGCCATTGTCTTAGTAGACTTGTACTGGGACAGCCTGAATTTTAAATGAGTCTGTTATACAAGAAAGAGAATCCAGGTCAGTCCTTATGTATAATGGATTTACCGTACCAGCAGAAATAAAGGTATTTAAAGCTTACTTTTCATAGTTAAATGGGTAATTAAAATGCTACTGCTGTGGTGAATGTTAACAAATACACCAATTGCTTGTCCTGCTTCTCCACCCTTGATGAACACCTGACACCAACACAAAACGTAAGGAGAGGATAAATAAAAAGATGGCATTTTGTTATTACTTCTTAAGCTGTTTTGTAGTGTCACCCAACTTGCAGTTACACAAATGACGACGGTGTGTGAACACTGCAGTTAAGCTTTTAACAATTAGCTGTATCTGTGCAATTTTTATGCTGATATATTAAATCATTATCTTTTTTAAATCTTTCACCATTTGTTTAAATAAAATCCCCGGCAAAGATGCTAACGAATTTGTATATTTGCTTACTTAATCATCTCACCTTCCAAGTATCTTCAGCTATTTTCTGGACATGCTGCAAAGGCCCTGGTAAATAGCTTCTGGTAGGGCAGGATGCTGGCAAGGTACACCTTCTGAAATGCAGCATCCTGTTGTAGAGAACAGCTGGAATGTTGTTTCTATAGAAATGAGCTTTGCTAGCATTTGTGAGAAGTACTTTCATAAATAACTGTGTTCTGAGCAATGACAGGTGAGCTTTCCAGGTTAAAACCAGCCCTTTCAGCGCTGTGGTTCCCCAGAAAATAGCATGATTTACTCCTGGCATTGAGTGTGAAACGGAGCATTTGTTTTTTGTGTGGTAAAACTGGGCATTGTTTAAATTTTCATATGGACTCTGCATATATGTTGTTTTAAAGGCACTGCAGGTACCCTAGTTCAAGATCACACATTTTGTAGCTCTAGTGTTAATTTGAGAGACAGTGAATTCCATTTTTAATGAAAACTGTAGGTAGAAAAGGAACGCTTCTTACAAATTTGTTGCGTATGTATTCTGGAAGTTGAACAGACTCACTGAACTGTGAAGATTGAAAAAGTACATCTGTTTATCAAGGGCTGATAAAATCCAGTGTCTCTTTATTATTCTGAAATTCTTATTACTATTTGCGTGTGATTGGAATGAGTGTCAGCATTTTATGCCTAACTAGCTCCATATGTCATAGAGGAAATAGGCTGTTTTTCATAGGAAATATAAATTGGTCATTGTCTGTTTTGTCCTGTTGGCTTTCTCTTCTTCATTCAAGTAAAAACTTTTGTTGTATATTTTAATACATTACCTTACCTATCTTGAGGGAATTCTGTCTTTTAGGTATGCATCTCTCTCTTTCACTGTTCCGGCACAGTACTTTTAACCCCATCTGGAAGAGCTGATTGTGTATGATTAGAAAGAAGCCTTTTGAGAAGTTGCCTCTGTTTTATTTTGCAGGGGGTGTTTCTGGTGCCTTGGATAGTGACCAGTTAGCTTTCACTTTTAGTGATGTGTAAGTGAACGAAACAATTAGCTGATTTCAGACAGAAATTTTCAGTTACTGCAGACCTAGATTTGAATCAAAGCACGCAAAGATGAAAGGCTTTATAACCCAGTACTAGTCCCTTGAGCCTTCCAGGCTGTTCTTGTCCTTTTTAAGTTAGTGCATGTCTTGTAATGGGAAAAAGAATTATTTACAGTTCAGTTTCTCCCCAGCATAATCAGTTATCTTTGGATTGGTTTTAAATCTTGCCTGTAAATTTATTCTTTACCAGTGCAGGAATAATTTTAATTTGCTATTTGTGAGTTTTTTCCCCTCTGCAGTAGCAAGAGTTAACAGAATGAGAAGCATAGATTCGAAGATGCGGTACAGGAATTACGTTCTCTGTCATTTGTGGTTTAAGAAAAGGGGGTGGTATTCAGCTCTTGAAAGGGCTTTAATGAATACTGTTTGGTGGTTTTTGAAAGCTAATGGTCGGAGGGAAGCAACAGAAACAGCCTTGGAGCTTTTAGGGTAAACTGATTAGCATTTTTCCTGATTGAGGTGATTGTTTCACCTCCTCTTTTTATCTCGGGATTTTTCACCGTTTATTGCCTTTTGTTTATATTCAAATGACATACCGTTAAAGAAGCCTTTTTTTTTTTTTTTTTTTTAATGTGAATGCAATGCTTCCTCCCCTCCTGTAGAAAATCTGCTTGCCACAGACAGGCAGAGCATGTGTTTCTCTTGTCTTGGTTGGGTGCACAAATCTTCTTTTATGTGTGCTGCTTCTTACCCTGTTGCCTAGACGATCACTGGCTTTCACTAAGGATGTCTGGTTCTCGTAAAGAGTTTGACGTGAAGCAGATTTTAAAAATCAGATGGAGGTGGTTTGGTCATCAGCCGTCAGCCCCTAATTCTGCAATTGAAAACCAACAGGGAGACTTCTGGAATAGAGGACAAAATGTAACGACTGCTGGCACAAAGTTTTTAGATTCAGGTAACCTACCTTTAACATCAGTTGGTTACAGAAGGTCCAGCCAACAGGATTTCCAGAATTCACCTCTTTGGCCAATGGCATCCACCTCAGAAATCCCTACATTTGAATTCTCAGCGGAAGATTGTGGAGGTGCACGTTGGCTTGACAGACAAGAAACAGACGATAGAGCAAGTGAAGAAGAAAATGAATCGGACAGCAGTTCATGCAGGTTAATTATTACTTTCCTATCATGAGCAATGTGTTTTAATTTCACGTTTACAGATAGTATGCATATATAGGCTATATGCTTCAGAAACCTTGCAGCTGCTGTGCATCAGAAACAGAAAATTATTTATAATCTGGGGTTTGTGTGTATACTAGGACCTTTTTAAAAGGCAACTTTAGTCAATGTGAATAAATATAGCACAAATGCAGATGCACTCAGCTGCGTTTTAAATAGTATATGAAGTACATGCTCCTATGAACAAGGTAATGTCCGTTACATGGTAATGCTACAGGATGCTTTCTAAATTATTTCAAAGTGGCGCTGATTGTTTAGTTATGCTGAGAATTAGTCCCATGCCAGTTAAGAGAAAACTGTGAAAAATGTAAGCTTCTTGTGACTCTTATCTGTTGTTCCCACATGTTTCTGTAGATGAGGGAGATGAAACTGTAAGAAACACTTAGACTATAAAACAAAGGTTGTTTTTTTTTTTCTCTTATGCATATGCAACTTGAAAGAAAAAAGCCATTTCATCTACTGAAAGCCAACCAGTTTGTGCTTTGAAGCGGTTGCAGTTGTCTGTCCAGGTGTCTTAAACTGTACCTAGCTTAAAAAGAAAAAATGGTTTTATTGTGTCTGTAAAGATGCGTTGGTGTTCTTCTCTTACATATCGGTACTAAAGATGAAACTGTAAAATTTGTTCTTAAATGAAAGGTGTTTACCAGTTTGTTTAAATTAGGCAAGTTAATAATCTTACTAAGTAGCGGTATAATTCTTTTATTTCCTTTTACTACATAAGTCAGCCATTCTTCACTAAAAGTATTTTTCCTGTTTTATAGTGCTCATAGTACATAATAGTTAGCTTACCATTTCAAGTAAATTTTATGGTGTTTGCTTTCTCGCTTTTAAGGTAACTTTGTGATGATACGGCATTTTAGAAAGTATGACTATTTAAAAGGGTACACTGTTTAGTGAAGCCTATTAATGACAGATCAATCTAGTCAAAGCAGCTTTAGTGTTTTGCATTCCCTAGGAGAAGAATTCATTTAGTGCAAGGGTAAAGTAGTCCATAATATAAACACTAACTGTTTATGGTTTATATAACCTCTAAAGGTTAAAGGAAAGGAGGGAGGATAAAAATGCTCAGGAGTCAACACAGTGTATTTGCTTTTATCACTGAATGGCAAAAGTAGTAGAATCACAGGGAAAGGAAATCCTGCATACTGATGCTTCGTAACAGCAGCCTTACCGTGCTGCAACAGCTATATAGCTATAAATAACATATCTCTGAAGAGGTCCTATTTTAAGTGATATTCAGGTATGAATTTTTAAATAGCTGTGTCACTGGGTAATATACATGATATAGGTGTAATATCACCTTCCCTTTCAGCAACATCTACTTGTGATGTGAAATTTTTATGTACAGCATTACCCCAAATAGGATGTTCTCACCATAGCAAGGCAATTGGTATAGAAAAAAACATGTAATTTTGAGATAAATGTATAGATTGAAATTACTACAATTTTGTTCTTAATTCTAGAAGAAGAATTTACATACAAAAAAACTAATTTGCAACTTTATAGAATTGTAGAACTGCAGATACTTACTTAGGAGAGGTGAGAAATCTATATAGCAGTAGGGGATTTCTGGTGGTTTTTTTTTCAGGCGGACTTGTATACTGCAGGAAATGCATATAAGATTTGAACTTAGTAAATTTGAAGTATCTTTTTAATTATGTGGTTACTCATCTATAGCATCTAGAGTTATTTGTATGTCCTTTATTGTCTTGTAATTCTTGATAGTGTTTTACTTTCATGGTTTAAAATAAATTTTTTAGATAAATACTGAGTTCAGGGTTAATTTAATATGTAACAAATGATAATGTAAGAACTTGCTTCGTAGTGATACCTGTATCTCTGTTCTCGCGGGGAGACTGCACTTAAACCATGTTTTGTTCACTCCCTTTATTAAGAATGGATAAGCTGTTGATCAGACTATGTAAGTCTGCCAAACAGCTGGAATTTTTCTAATGTTAAGAACTGAATTAAATGATCTTTTTTTTATTAGTCCAAAATATATCTTATCTATTGACTTGAGGAAAAAATACCCCAAAACATCACGTCCATCTCTGTAGTTTTCAAAGGTCTTTATTCCCATATGAAAACTGTTTTACCTCTACTAGAAACAAATAGTGTATATGAAAAAACGTCCTTTTTCAGAAGTTTTTGTAGAAGCTATGGAGTTAACTTACTTCTTTGCTCCTCAGTAACTCACTGCCCAGTTACAAGACCTAAAAGCACGAAGTGACAGAAGCAGCTTTACTGCTTTATGTCTTTCAACCATCCTTCCTCTTTGCCATGTTATATAGCACAGGGTAGAAAAGCGTTTCGATCAGGGCTTTGTAATTATGAAAGCTTTAGATCATTACCTGATTCATTCAGAGGAGAGCTGTTGTAGAATTCATTTATTACTAGAAAGAGCTTGGTGGCATAAGGGATAAGCAAATTCCAAGTTTAGTACCAGATCTTTGCCAAAGGCTGTGTCTGAGATGCAAACAGATCATTTGGATGCAGGTATCAGAGCTGGTCGGCTCTAACACTGTTCAGTTCATACTCAGATGTGCTGTTTGGAACCAGCATTAGTTTGAGTGATTGTTTACTGAGCCAGTGATGTTTGAATTCTTTTGCTGGTTTTTGTCTCCTTTATTTCCTCTATTGCTGCTCTTTATTAACTCTCCTACATTCCTGAGGTGATGGTCATCGTTTTGTATGTGTACACTTAAAATTTTCCAACAGCTGTGCAGATTCTTGTATAGCAAATTTAAGCCTGTTAGGAACAGATTTGTTTTTCTGAACTTTTTGTGGGTGCCTTAGCAGCGGTTGACAAACCTTGAAGACGTGGTGGATTTCAAACTAAAAATCCGTAGAGCATATCTAGTATGCAGAATATTGTATCTGGTTCATTTCACCCAGGCATGCATTAAAATACTGGAATTACTTTACTGTAGATTTCAACATGGTAATATAGTCTAATACAATATAAAATTTATATTTATATTTGAACATGAAATGCAAGCAGTATTTCAGAATTCATCGTTTGTGTCCTAACCTTAAACAGTTTAGTAAAATGTCTGTGACTCATTTGAATACAAGGTCTGAATGTACCGGATGGCAGCTACTCTGCAGTGGTGCTCTGTATGAGCAGTCTTGGAGTTAGTACCTTTGACTTCCAGTCCAAGTCTGCCCCCCTCAACAGTTTGCAGTCAACAGAAACCATTGATACGTCTTTTCTCTCACCTCAGTCTTACTCACCTTTTAGGCTCTAACTTCTTTAGGACCCCCAATTGTGCTGTGTATTTCTGTATGTCTCCTATAACAAAATAATGTAAACTGTCAAATAAGGACAGTTGATAGATTCCCTGATTATGCCATGGTAGTATAATATGATACTTGAAATTAACTGAAAATCTATAAAAGACCATTTTTTTTTCTAGATATATAGATGAATTACACAAAAGTAAGAAACTCTGTTGAAAGACAAGTTGTTTTACAGGGGAAGATCTCTGCCCTTCTCGTTTCTTTTTTTCCATGCTACTGCTAAAATTCTTTTATTTTCTTCTGTGCCTGTTACATCTTCACTTGCATTACGTCTGTGCACATTTGAAAAGAGCTAGTGCAGCAAAATTATTTATCATATATGAGGCAGACTTAATCTAGTAATCCTGAACAGTAGATGTTGTAACGAAGGTGACAAGGGGCGTCAGTATGGACTTTACAAAGCCACAGGGGATTCCAGCTATTTATTTGGATGGAATGAGTTTGCATGTAAGACAATCATATTTTTGCGCTGATTGTCACGTGCTTTGACTGTGTTAAAGCTCAGTCAGGTATGTTTTTGTACCACTGCACTTCTTGATCATGCTGTGATATAGATGTATCATGAGGCAGTCTAAGTAGTTATGTTTTCCAGACAGAACGCGTGTTACTGGTGACATTTGTGTGGGTATGTGAATCCACTGCTCGAAGTCTAAGACTTCTATTGAGAAATAAGACGGGGAAACATCAGTGCTATAATCAAAGGTCTAACTGCAATGAAACATGTCTTTGTTATTTCTTTTCAAAATGAGAAACAAGTGAAGATGCGGTAGTACTGGGTTAGCAGGCTGTGTGTACGTGCCTTTGCTGGGCTAGCATAGGTAGCACTGGAGTCTGTGCTCCAGCTTCTCATGTCTGTTGTTACTTATGCCAGTTAGATTAAGGTTAATGTAGATATATTTGCATTTGCTTGAACCCGTGTCTTTTGATTGCAGGGTTATACTTCTGGCTATTGTTATAATTCTTTTCTCTAGCATAGAGTAAATCACTAGTCCTCAAGTTCACATGTATAGCCTTATGTGCTCTTTAGTCTCTCCAGAGTCACTTTTGTCTTCTTTTTATTGTCTTTTCTTATCTTAAATTATGATACACCATGAATTTTTAGCAGTCTTTGTTATCATCTATGGCTTCCTCCTTTTATTTATGCTCTTGCCAGCCTTTGGAAGAGTGTCCTGATTTTTACCACTGCTTGCTTTTTCCAAGAATACCTTCAGCATCCTTCTTTTCAATAAACTCCATTCTCTGCAGCTGAGGTTCTTCTCTTACTAATTTTGAAGACAGAAATACTTGGCTCCTTACAAAGTATAATATAAAACCATGGAAGCTGGTGTAAAAGCTAGCATATTATTGTTTTAGTAAATTGTGTTCTGGCCTCAGTATACTGTAAAATGTCAGCCAGCTTGGAGATTGCAATGTAAACAATCAAATTGTTGAAAAAATATTTTTAAAACTATTTTGAAACATTGTATGTAAACACTGCAATGCAGGAAGCCATCTTAATGCAGCAAGAAAGTTGCAAAATTAAGATTTGTTTAAAAATGCAAAATACATATCCTAATTTGTCCAAGGTGAGACACTTCTATCTTTCCTAATGTGTATGACCTAAGCAATTAACTGCCTTTAGGCTAAAGATGACTTGAAATTGCAACTGAGCTTCTAATTACATTATTAGCAAAAAAATACCTTCAGATTGTGGGTTTGTTGTGCAGTATAGCAAATCCTCTGTCCTGTTGCAAAGTAGACAATTAGCTTACCATTTGGCTGCATTTTACTTTTTTTTTTTTATGGAGATTCGTCTGTTTTAGTAACAGAATAAATGCCTTCACTACTTTTGAACAGTAGTGAAACTTATTGGTGATTTGCTAGAGTAAATTCCATGTTTCATTTATAATTGCAGAGTTCTGCTTTGATCAGTCAAACATTGGCTTTTGATTTCCTTGACATTATTCTTGGGTTAATGTATTTTATAGTCATTGATAGTCAGAGGTATTACGTATTTTTTTTCTTCCTTTTATTGTCTTCTCTAAACACAAGGCAGTTGCACCCATTTTCCTGCACATACTTAATAATTTTCATCACTTATCTCTAAACCTCTTTTATTATTTTGAACCTTTCTGAGGCGTGAATAAAACTAATATTAGTACTATTTTTCTTCTTTGAAATGCCATCATACTTATTTTTTTAATACCTGTATACATTGACATGCCTATGTTGTTTGTAGATTTTCTGCTTATTTACATGTAATTTATAAAGGTAGTATTGTTTCTGCATTAATTCAGATTCAAAATGTTGATGACAGTGACTTCATTTTCTGAGGAACGAAGTGGTGTTCACTGGAAACATAGTAGTGAGGACAAAAATGTGTATTTTTTTTTCCCATCTCTACGGTTTTGCCAGTGTTTATTTACTACTACTAATGCTTTCACCTACACCCAGTTTGCGTTAGAGGAACATATGTAACAGGTTATTCTCGCTCCAGTCCCGTTTTGCAGTTTCTATTTTATCTATGAGAGCCACTTGGGTTGGTGTTAGTGCTGCCTGCAGATTTCAAGAGCGCAGTTAGATCAGTTGCTTTTCGTTTGGTTTCCCAAAGGGACCAAGTGTACACAGTCATGTTCCGCATCACCCCTACCATTTCCCTGGTAGCTTTAAAACCCATGAGCCCGTTTTTATCTTAATGCGGGGGTAGGCAGAAGTCTCAAAGATTATGTCACTCCTCGCAAATGGCAGTTGGTTAATGGAGAGGAACCCAGCTTATTGCCTGCGCTGAAAGGGGCAGGATTCATCCGCCGCAAAGCTGGCTGTGCAGTGCAGCTTCCCGGGACTCGTGTTATTTGCTGTCTGGTGCCTGATGGAATTGAGGGGAAGGGAGAAGAGCTAGACTGGTGCTGGTGGATGGAGCGGGAAAAGGAGACAGAGCAGAGCAATCTTTTGAAAAACAGGCTTCATTTGTAGATTCTGTGAACCAGCCAGTAGCAGTATATGATTTGAGGTATTTTTTCCATCAAGACTTTTCAGAAAGAAATCCTGTTGTAATGCTGCCTGACTCCTTTGTCCAGTCAAGGCTCTATAACCAGCTGCACTTCAACATGTTGCTTCTGTCAAAAGAAAAGCAACTCTTTAATGCAAGGAAATAAGCTGTTACTTGCTGCAAAAGCTTAAAAGAGGCAAGGTGGTACATATATGTTAGGTCAGCATTTGTACTGCGTACCCTTGATCTAACTGTGTCATTCTTATCTTGCAGTAAAACTACATTTTTTTGCAGATTTGTAGGATTTCATATTATCTTGTGGAGAAGTTGACCTTCTCTAGAAGTACATATGAGGTTACAGCTAAATTAGGTGAACTGATCGTGACAATAGAACAGTTTTAAATACGAGTGAATTTATGCATAGTTTTCTGATACAATTTTCCAGACAGAATTTTACATAGTTTTTCAAAAAAGATATTTTAAAATTAATTTCACATTTTGGATTTTCTTCCTCTATCTCTGTTCCAAAATTAATACTTTGAAATGTGTATTTGATTTTTTTCTTAGTCAGAATGAAGTCTTTTATTGCTTCATTTTTATTTCAAAGACAAATGTGGAGACATTTGTTATAACCAAGGTTAATATTTACTGGAATTCATAGGTTGTTAACTCATATGTGTGATTGCTGTAAAATAATCATTGTAACTCCTCCTTTAAAATGAATCTCAATGCTTTAAAATAATTAAAATAACAAATCCTGTTAATAGGAACAGATTGTACTTCTCCCCCATAAAGTTTGAAAAACACTGATGCTTCTCTTTTGAGAGAGAGAGTTTAGTGAAGTGGGAGGAAAGAAGGCGTGTGTATGCTATGGTTTGGTTTGTTTTTCTATTGAAGGCTCTGCTGTGGCTTTGTTTAAGCTACAACAATGAAGCCTGAAACAACAGCAGAAGGAGAGGTGTGAATTCAGCTCTCCAGTTGTCATCATCATATATGCTTTTACTTTTGAAACTCGTTTATCACCACTTTACTAGCCCTGTTAATTGCTTTACAATGAGTTGTTGTATTGGGTAGAGCTCCTTATTCCAAACATCCTACTTCAAGAAATAAAATCCTTTAAAATGCCTTATACATAATTTTGATTTCAAAAGGCATGTTTTTATATAAATTCTTTATTAGATAAGTTGAAGAAAGGTGGCATCTTTAATATATGAATTTTTGTCCTCATGATGTAAAATGTGTAGCTATCATGGGAAGGACCTCATCTTTAGGATAATTTATGTATTTTCCAGTCCTCCTGAAATTGTACCATACTTACTAAAAATCGGTCAGTGCTAGATAGGATCTATAGGGAAAGACAAGAAAGACCAAGAAAAGTGTGATTGAAGTTTAAGAATACAAAAGGAAACCCTACCAACTAATGTTCTAAGATACTCATAATAATATTTTCACTTAATGTCTTAAAAATACTATATTAAATCTTAATCTTAGAGGAATATGCAGAAAGGGCTCTTCGATAAACTTATCTTGTGCACTGACAGCCTCAGTCTGTAATGTAATTTTCTTAGTAGTATGTGTGAGGTGAACAGAAGAAGCAAAACCTCTGGCCTGGGGAAGGGGAAAGTCATAGTATACTTAAAAATATACTTGAGTCAAGAGCCAATTCCAAAAGGAGCAGAGCCACCTTGGTACTCAGAGCTGCAGGACCTCATGGCTGGGTGTTTGCTCTGAGCATGGGATTCACAGGTTATGTCCTGTTAGATACCCAAGTCTCCTCTCTCTAGGTGGAAGGGCTGTAGGCCAAGAATTTTGGAAGGCATTTCAGTGCTACTGCTGGGAGAGAGAAAAGCAGGTCCTTCCCTTCCTCTGTTCTTCCCTTGCTTGTGTAGTCTCCCAAGCTGTCGCGGTTGTGGCAAACTGAACTGGGAAACAGATTCATAAAACACTTCAGGGAAGGGGGGAGATTTTAATTTTTCATAACCAGTCATTGAGTAATAGGCATAAGTAGCCCTTGAAGCTATATCTTTCCTTTTTTTGCAAGTACCTCAACTATTAGACTGTCTCTCTCTGTTCCCTTTATGGACCACTGAAGCTAAATCTTTCTTTCCTTCTTTTCCTTCCTTATGGAAAATGTTTTTGTAAGTTTGGTTTGTAAGGTTTGTAAGTTACGGGCTATAGGGCAGGTACAGGGTTGAACTTCTTCACGTGAGGGTGAAGAACTAAGCTTGGCTCTGTTGTGGCCTGAATAAGTGCTATATGGTGGCTAGTGGAAAGCAGACACCACTGCAATTACTTTTCCTTATTGAGCAAGAACGGTGACGGCCAGTGGGTTCTGTGCCGAGTGTACACGTGTGCACTCTGGGGCTGGCAGCAGCTCTAATGAGGTCCAGGAAAGTGCTGGCTTAGAAAGTTTTTCCTTTCTCCCTCCCAGTTTGTTGCTGCTTCGGTTCTAGCTGCCCAGCTGTTTGTGAGGTTGTCATAGAAATTGAATTCCTGATGTCATGTTTTGTTTTTTTTTTTAATCGTTGTTAATGGAGTTTGAGGAATCTGGGTTAAAACATGGTTCAACCGAAAAAAACCAGTCTCTATCAATACAACTGAGGATGTGATAAATTGTGATAGGGAGCAAGGTCTTCCTAAGCATTTTCTTGTTGACCAGTACCCTGTCCTGTCCACTGCTGTTTCTTTTGCAGGGTTGCTGGTTTGAGTTGCTTTCCTTGAGTACTCCTTGCTCATTCGCTGTGAGAATGCCACCCAGTTTAGACAACATAATGTTTTTTTATGGTTACATGGTTACATTTTTCACATACATGAGTTCCTTGATTCACTTTCCCACATGGCCACAATGAATATTTGTTCCAGCTTGTCAGAGGGCCAGTGTTGGAGCAAAACGAGTGATTCACAGGGGGTTGAGAAGAAGCTGACACAGCTTAAATAAATGGCTAACCACCGCTTCGGAGACCACATTTAAAATGAAGTCCTCCAAGGGAAGTAGATAGGCAGGTATCTGACTTCTAATCCATTACTAGATTTAAGGTTGAATTAAGTGCAAACTGGTTGGCCATTTCAGCTACCTGGGCATATACAAAAAACGCCAAAACCCAAGCACCCGAACAGAACGTTTCCTGCTGAAAATTTAGACTTTGATTTTGAGAAGCTCTGTCTTGAAATAATATCCTAGGCTAAGGACTGAGCTAAGTCTCTTGTTGAATTTAGCCCTGAGCACTCTGCCTGAGTTCATGACATCATTGTGAAAGCAGGGCTCTGGCTGCAGATCTTGTGAATCCACATCCTTCCAAATGTTATGGTAGGTTCAGAGTATTTTACAAGTTGCCTGCATTGTGGCAAAGTAAGTACCAGTCAGTTGAAGAACCGTGAACAAGGAAAAGTGCTTCCCTCAGCGTACGTAATTAGGATTCATCTCCTTTATGTCCTAGGCCCATGCATTCCTTTTATGTTTTCTCTGGTTCTCTTTTCTCCCAAGCTGCTGTGTCTATGGAGAGGCATAATTTTTCTCCCCATCCACCCTTGCTTTTCCCCTGTTTTGTCTTCTCCGGTGCTAGATCTTATTTCAGACATACAAGGCTTTATACAGTAGGAGTGATGGTGTATTGATGTGTTTCTTGATGTTGGTGTTGGTTTTTTTTTTCCACTGCATGCCCACACTCTGTTACTAGCTTCTATATGCTGAGTTTTGTTCTAGCCACCTGAGTGTGAAGCAAGACTTTAACATACTTATAAAGTAAGACTTTAACGTATGTGGCAGGTAACATATGTGACAGGGAGAGGTTTGATTCCTTATTACATCCTTCCATTCCTTTTTCCGTTTGCAGGGGCCTGGTAGATGTCGGTTCTTCCTTAGCCATCTGACAACGCTATAGATATGATTGCTGGACTGATCTTTGTGTGTCTGTTAGTTGAAGAGTACAACATGAAATGATCATGCCTTCTTCACAAAGATTTATAGATGAGGTTTGGAGGAAGAGAGACAGTATTAACGTGAAGAGAAATAAAATATAAAAACAAATCATGCACTTCAATTTTAAAATCACATGTAATGTTTATTTTATCATCTGTAGATAAAATTGCTGCACTGTATTATTGTGTGAACTAAGGTTTCTGTTATTGTCTTCAGCAGAACCTCCAACAGCAGTCATACCTTATCATCTTGTCAAACTATGGAGCCCTGTACCTCAGATGAATTTTTTCAGGCTCTCAACCACGCTGAACAAACTTTTAAAAAGATGGAGAATTATCTCAGACACAAACAGCTATGTGATGTGGTGTTAGTTGCTGGTGATCGTAGAATTCCAGCTCACAGGTAAGTTTATTATAATTAGAAGTAACTTCATATTAGTTTACAAATGCACCTTCAAAGTGTGTCCTGTGTTTTGTTTAAAAAAGGTCAGAACTTCCTAAACAATTTAGAATACTTCAGACATGCTTCTGCTTTTTAATGTTTATTTGGAAACTAAAAGTTAATTTCTGTCAGTTGTATGCAAAACAGCATCAAAAATAATTGTGACATTTTCACATTCTACTTTTTGTCTTCAAGCGTATAGTTAGATATTTGCATAAAAAAATAAACCCCCCAAAAGTCCCAAATTCAGCCTCAGATTATTATTAGTGGTGGTTTCTGTACCATAGAACGTAATAAAAAAAATCTTTCTTAGATTTATTTTTTTCTTTGTACTAACAATTAAGTTGTTGGGAATCATAATTGGCAATAAGGATGGTCTTCTGACCTTTAGGTTTTTTGTTCCCGTAGTAAGAAGACTCCTCTGATACTACTGAACACTGACAGTAAGTGTTAGAGGGGTTAAATTACATCAAACATTACCCTATCTGTCATCTGTGCACTTAACAGATCATATAGCGTGCCACTTAAATTCTAGGAAAATAGCAAAGACTGTGAAACAAAAGTGTGAATAACTGAAGCACGTTACAGCATTTAATGCACAGTTTTAATAGTTTGAATAGGAACCTGGGTATAATTAATATGTGGTTTCATAAGATTAGGTCTACAGCAGACGTAGCAGCCTAAAGCCTTCCTATTTTCCACTGCTCATTCCTACCCCCACAGTGAAACTGCAGCTTAATACTCTAATAGTAATTAAAAGATGGGGAGAGGTTACTGGTTTGGATTTGGTATTTTTCTTAGAAACCTACATCTCTGGTTTTATTCAGGTATCATCCACACTGTTGTCTTGATACAGCTGAGGGAATGATAGCATGGGGATGGGAACTAACTTGAGGAGCAAGGAGGCACCGTAACTTGCTATTGCTCTCACAGACTTCATTTTACAAAACTACATTTTTAAACAGTCAAGACTGTCCCTGATTTTTTCCAAGTTGATTTAAGCAAATCTTACTGCAGTTACTGCTAAAATGGGTCCTGGTTTCCACCCAACCCCTGACCTGAATTCCTTTGTAAACACTTACAGCCACGTAGCTGTGGATGATGATCAATCCTTTTTGGAGGGACAATAGGGTGAGCAAGATGATTTGGCTTTCCTTGTGGCTACAGAGTTGCATAAGATTGGTCTTCAGTTTATTCAGATTAGTTGCAAAACTGCATTGTCCCTGTGGAAAGAGTGAATCAGATGAAAACAGGGAATGCACACGCCCCCAGTGGATTTGCACCCGCTGAAGTAATTTAGAAGTCAAAGAGCTTTGGAGTGCTGTAAACAGGAAAAATGGTGATTATAATTAAATCACTTTACTTCCTTATGTGGCCAAGGGTAGTGCCTTTGCAGTATGCAGTTCTGGAGAATTGTTTGTGTAATAGTTAAAACCTGTAGAAAGGATGCAGAGGACAGCTGTGAATATCTTGTAAGGTTAGGAAGATTTTTATTTATTTTCTTTTTTGCAACAAGATAAACGGAAAGACAACATGCTAAAACGTTCTTTGATGTGGTTCCTACCTGTTTCACATTTTATTTAGAGAACTGACTTTGCTCCTCCAGTTTGTGCTACTCTATCTGTTTCTGCAGTGCATTAGGCATATGCTGCCACCTGTTATTTGCTCTGGTCTTCTCTTCTGAAGAGGAAAAACATCTTGCTGTACTTGGTATATTGTGTTTTAAATATACATGAAAGTTAAAGCCAAAGCATACTTTGTGCTGGTAGCAGGAGGTAGGAGGCTCATGACTGTCCTTAGTTTGCTTTGTAATGTTGGAGCAACTTAGAAATAAGCTTTGCCTTTTGCACAATAAGTTCTTTCTCTTACTGTTTTGTTTTCACAAAAAAACATAGCAATAGCTACAGTCTTCATCTCAATATGTCCAAAGTACCTCATTGAAAATTGAACTTTTACATTGTGGGAAAGATGAAGATGGAAATCTTAAATTTGGTTCAGAATTTTATGGAAGTTCAGTAAGGAAACTGACTTTATGTATTTGTATCACAAGAAGAAAATTCTGTAGGATTGTTTACTGCCAGCATCCAAGTTCTGACTTCTTTAATATTGACTGCAGGCTGGGGCAGTCAGTGTATTTTAGAACACTAGTGATTATTTTATCTTAAGATTTAATAAGCAGGAAAAGATATATTAAATAGATATTAGCTTAATGGCTTAGCAGTCTAAGATGTGTAAGAAAATAGAAACTGGATAGCTTTTTTCCTTTTTTTTTTTCCTCTTAAGAAAGATAAAAGGGTTTTTCTTAATAAGTGGTCACATAGAATTAGTAAGAAATAACATCTTTCATTATTGCTATTAATCACGCCTATATAGAGAGAAGAGTTTTCAGATTTTCTCTTTGAACCTGATATTTTTAATAGTTCCTGTATTTTTTTCTTAATTCTCAGCTTCTACTTTTGATAATACTTGAATGTTCTGAGGTGCAAGATATGTGTTTTTAGAGAAAAAAGCAGTGAGTTTGGTGTCTGCAATAGAAGTAAGGACATGTAATACATTACTTTAAAATCCTGAGGGGTTTTGGTTTGTATCCAAAGAACTCGGGCTATGAGTCTACTACAAATAAGTGTCACATATAGTCATGATTTTTCTGAATAGGGCATTCGCTATTATTCTAAGTCTGTTTATCTCATTCTGTGCTGAAATTATAGCTAAGAACTTATTTAGGAGATCAAGAAGCAAGTAGGAAAGGAGACAATTTTCCACAAGGAAAAAATGTGTTATACTCCCACTCCCTTAGCCTGCAGTTCCATAAGGAAATCTTCCCAGACTTTTAATTAAATTAAATTTAATTAATTTAATTATGTTTTTCATATCAGGTGCTTTTGCTGTATTTCACTGCCATTTCAGATGTTTAAGTCATTATGTTCCTATTTATTACATTCGGCTTACTGTTGTAACCATAATCAAAGTTCATTTTGTAATAGCTACTGATCAGAACATTTACATAAGAAAAGGGGTGTCTGTGTAAGTTCCTGGCCAGAGGGGGTGTAAAGCCTCCTCTGCTTCTTTAACCAGCAATCAGAAAATCTGTGCAGAGCCATTTTCTCTCTTCCTGTTGACACTGAAAGATGGAAATACAAAAGACTGAAGGAAAGAAGGCAAATGGAAGCTTATGTACTCCAGGGGTTAGGAAGCTTGTTTGAAAGAGCACAAATCCTGGTTTGCAGACTTATTTATCTTCATAGTACTTCTCCATACAGATTAATAATATTTCCTTTCATTCACAGTCTTAGTTTGTATTGCCTTAGTTTGTAAATCCTTCACTGCAACCTTTTTTTTCTTGTTTAGCTACATGTTTATAAAAGTTTAACACTAAATGTCTTTCTAAAAAGTCAAAAAACATAAAGCAGTTTATGTGATAGCTTTATGTTAAAAAGGTACTGTTGCTACTGTAGTGTGGTTCTTCTGAAAAATTGTATGAAAGGGTTTATTGTAATCATCATTCTGGTGTCAGAAGCAGCAAATGAATGTTGAAAGGTTTGATTTCCCTGGGAGAGAGCTATAATTGGAAATCATTTTCACATAAACATACTGCATGTATTTCTAGGTATTGCTTGCTTTTAAACGAATTTAATTGAAATAAATACAGACCTGTTAGTGTGGGATAGTACCACTTCCATATATTCTTTTTATTACTTACATGCTTTGTTATCAAGAATAGAAAGTAGCTGAAGCCATCAGTGTATGAGGCGCTTCATAGCAGGATGCATGAACTATTCAGTATCACCTTACAACTTCAGTGAATGCTATTAGTGAGTTCCCTGGGACTATTTTCAGCTGTTAGACAGTCACAAACAAGGAGTTGCCTAGGAAGTCTCTTTTATCTTTAAGATGTTAAGAAGCTTCACTTCATTCTGTCAGGTGAATCAGGTTGGGAGATACTAAATCTGTAAATTGCCAGGTTTGACAACTATCATCATTTTACGTAATAACTGCTTTGAAGACCTAGAAAACTGTCTAGATGATGCAGCTTGTGGCAATTCCTACAAGAAGTACAATTTAATTCAGGCATGCCACCCTGCTTATGTGTATTTTACTGGCTCTCAGTAAATAACAGTGAAATTAGAAAACTCTTCAACATAAGTTAAGGCATCGTGGTGGATTTTTTTATTTTTGGATCACCACAAACCACAGAAATTAAGGTCATTGGTAGCATTGGAACCTCCTGTAAGAACAGAGAAATGTGCTGACACACCCAGATTTTGTCAGTATTTAGCCCATAGCTGTTGAGTGTTTTTTCCAGAGAGTTTAATTGTTCCAGACGTTTTATGATCTCCCACATGAAAAATGCTGGTATTCACATGTTCTTTTTTCTATACATTTTTCCTGTGCACTGAAAAAAAGCAGCCAACTGACTGTATGTAATTCAGTAGCCAAATTCTCATAATCTTATATATGCAGAATTGACTATTTGGCAGCTGGTAATCAGGTAAGAAGGAGAGTAAAGGTAAATATGTTCGACATCCACAGTCAAACAATACAATGCTAACTACATTAAGGCTTTTTCTTGATTTTTTTTTTTTGTTTGTTATTATTTCTGTGCTTAACAGTACATTAGAGGCCTCTCTAATGTCAATAGGTACTGATTTTGTAGGCATTTTAATTGGGTCAATCAGAAAAGAAATATTACTTCTAGGAGGGGAAAAGGATAAGAACTTGGAATATGAAAACCATAGCTTTCTTTAATTTCTAAATTTGTCTTGTACACTGTATTGTAGCATCAGTAGTTCCCAGTGAACTCTTCATACGGATGAATGTTACTTTTAATGATTAATAAATAACACAGAAATTCTCTTTATGTTAAATACTAACAGAGCCACAATGGCTCTATTTAACAAAGAGATTGTAAATATAGGTGAACTGTTTGTAATCATTGCACAGATTTTTATTTTGAAAAAAACCATACTTGTCACTCTAGCTGGTTTAGAGCGTTTTTTAGCAAAAAGGTCAAATACAGATGAGGAAGGTCTTCTGTGGATGCTTCAGTTACATAAAGGTATCAGCTGCTACACATTGTTTAATCTGTATGTAGGAATGCAGTTTAATTTCAGACAATCCAAAAAAAGGTTGAAATAAAAATCAGTTACTAGCTATGAGATTAAAAGATCAATGAACAAGTGGGTATCAAATGGCATGAATAAAGTAGTAATGGATTTTTATTGACTAGCGGGAAAAACATAGGACAAGAAAAGGCCAGTTGGCTGAAAGTCTGCCTTTGTTTTCTACTATGCTAGCTCAGTGTCACCTTGATGCATTGCCACTATATCTTTTAATCCCCTTTCTTTCTTTGAAAGAACGTTTTTTCTAAATTAGTTGAATTAAAATTGTGGATACCTGTTCTAAAGCTTTTCACTGTGAATGTGCTTCTTGGCTAAAATTTATTACAAAATTGTTATCAGTATAATTTATGCTTTGGCATATTATCTGTATTAACCTACTCCTGGGCTGCACATCCTGCTTCAGCTATGCTGCTATCCTGCAAATCACTCTCTGGAAAGCACTTAACACTGTGAAGCGTGTAAACCTTCTCATGAATCCAAACACAAGTTTGCAAAAGTAGTAAATGGATTTAATTTTACTTTTCTAACGATTTCTTTTCATAGAATCTTGGAAAGTTGGAAGGAAGGAACCTAGTTAAACCCCCCTGCCCTGGGCAGGGACACCTCCTACTAGACCAGGTTGCCCAAAGCCCCATCCAGCCTGGCCTTGAACACTTCCAGGGATGGGGCATCCACAGCTTCCCTGGACAACCTGTGCCAGCGTTTCACCACCCTCACAGTAACAAATTTCTTCCTAATATCTAATCCAAATCCCCATCTTTCAGTTCAAAACCATTACCCCTCATCCTGTTGCTACACTCCCTGATCAAGAGTACCTCCCCAGCTTTCCTGTAGCCCCTTTAGGGTCTCCCTGGATCCTTCTCTTCTCCAGGCTGAACAATCCCAACTCTCTCTGCCTGTCTTCATAGGAGACGTGCTCCAACCCTCTGATCATTTCGTGGCCCTCCTCTGGACTCACTCCAACAGGTCCATGTCCTTACGTTGGGGGCCCCCAAGCCAGATGCAGTACTCCAGGTAGGGTGGGTCTCAGGAGAGCAGACTAAAAGGGCAGAAATGCTTCCCTCAACTTGCTGGCCACACTTTTTTTTTAATGCAGCCCAGGATGCAGTTGGCTTTCTGGGCTGTGAGTGCACAGTGCTGGGTTATTTTGAGCTTCTCATCAACCAGCACCCCCAAGTCCTTCTCTTCAGGGCTGCTCTCAATCCCTTCTCTGCTCAGTCTGTATTTGTGTTGGGGTTTGGCCCAACCCAGGTGCAGAACCTTGCACTTGGCTTGGTTGAACTTCATGAGGTTTGCACGGGCCTGTATCTCAAGCCTGTCCAGGTCCCTGTGGATGGCATCCCTTCCCTCCAGTGTGTCAACTGTACCACACAGCTTGATGTTGTTGGCAAACTTGCTGAAGATGCACTCAATCCTGCTGTCTGTGTCACTGACAAAGATGTTAAACAACACTGGTCCTGCTGCTGACCCCTGAGGAACGCCACTTGTCATTACTTGGACATCAAGCCATTGACTGCAACTCTAAGTGCGACCATCCAGCCAATTCCTTATTCACCAAGTGGTCTGTCCATCAAATCCGTGTCTCTCCAATTTACAGACAAGAATGTCATGTGGGACAGTGCCAAATATTTTGATCAGGACCGGGTAGAGGATGGCAGTTGCTCTTCCCTTATTCACCAACACTGTAACCCCATTGAACAAGGCCACCTTATCTGTCAGACACAATTTAGTGAAGCCATGTTGGCTATCGCAGATCACTTCCTTATTTTCCGTGTGCCTCAGCAGAATTTCCAGGAGGATCTGCTCCATGTTCTTGCCAGGCACAGAGGTGAGACTGACTGGCCTGTAGTTTCCCAGATCTATCTTCTTTCCCTTTTTAAAAATGGAGGTTGTGTTTCCCCTTTTCCACTTTGTGGGAACTTTCCTGGACTGCCATGACTTCTCAAAAAAACCAAACCATAACACCAAAAAAAACCACCACAAACTGTGTTAAGATTAGGTTTTAGGTTCTGTTTCCCATTGCAGAGACCTTTCTTTTTCAAACTCTATGCTGTGTAGAAGTTCAAGTCAGTATTGCCAGAGGTGAATATCTTTGGTTGTTTTGCTTTTGCTTTTTTTTTTTTAATTCTGAATTGGACCTGTAGAGACACTTGGGTTATTCAAATCTGTCCATCTACACACTTTCCCTTCCCATGAGAATCCCTGTTTTGTACACACAAATCGAATCTTGTCATCTCATTTTAGCATCAAAAGCAATTGCAGAAATTCCCTTGATGCTTATATGAATGTACTCTCTAATTTGACTAAACTTCAGCAGATCTCAAGGAGGCAGTATTTTCATTTAACAGCAGGTATGATAAAACCTGAGGTTAAAATCCTTGGAAGTGATGCCTGGGCACTACCTTGTTAGAATGTTCTAATTTTCTCAGCTAGTCACCCACAGAATAAATCTCATATTTCAAGAACAATATGTTCTTTAAAAGAATGGAACTTCATTTCTCATTACAAAACTTCACTTCAATTATACGAGATGCTAAAATAAAATTAATCTTTTCCCTGTACGTTTTTAACACAACTCTGCTGCCTCGGCAACTAGAAAAAAAAATTGCCCTGCTGCAGGCCTGACCAAGGTGGTCAATGGTCAGAAAATCAGAAAGAAAAATGTAGTTGAAATTTGTCATCAATTTATTACTTTGCAGTTAATTAACTAGGAGACAGTTCTTTGTAGTTCATGACTTTGTCTATTTATCTGCAAATCCTCCCCATTAATATAGCCTTAGACTTACTCCTTAAGCACTGGTGCTCACCTTTTCAATTAATTTTACTCTGGTTTGTGGTTCCTGACCTCTGTCATCTTAACAAGCCAATATAATGATTCAACACAGAATAAACTGACATTTTGTGCAGTATTAGAATGTATGCAGACGGACTATGTAGTGTATTTGCGGTAGGCTTGGTTCTTGAGCTTGCTGTTTCTGTAGCTCAGTACATATGCAAGTGTGTTTCTGTTTGAATTCCCTGTGAGCAAGGCAACAGTGAACTGTCACAACACAAAAATTGATCCAACCCACAAGGCTGTTCCTGTGGGTTTCCTAGGGAAGAGACCAGCAGACCTCATGAATAGTTACAGTAGGTTTCACACGACAGAACTATGGGGTGGATATTCCTGCTCCGAGTGATTTCCTTTCTCTTTCACCCCAGTCCTGTGAGCACATACTGAGACATCCAGATTCTCGCACATTTTGTGGAGTGGTGCTGTTACAGGAACTCAGTGTTTGACTCTCAGCGCTCCAAAAAATGTTTGTTGAGCAGTAACATGTTTATTTACTTAGTATCTTAAAATACTCAGAATTGTTAACAAAAGGCTAAATACACACCCACAAAAGACATTATTCTGTCTGTACCATCTCCATGTTTACTGTGCTTAGTTCTGTCATCAGTATTAGTAAATGAATGCATATATGTGCACCAAGAGTAAAAGCATTTTAAAGCACTTTGAAAAGGATTAGTAAGTCATTCTTTTACGTTTAAAAAAGTAACTGACATAATATAAATGGAAGGAGAATCCGTTTGTTTTTTTTTTTTTTATTCCCATAATGTATATTTAGATTCCATTTCCAATTCATATGTTTTTGTGGGTTGTTTCTGTGTTGGCTATTAAAAGTCATTGAGCTTTGAAAGGGTAATCCATTTAGTTTAGCAGCAAATGTAGATTCAGTAACAGTACTCCATTATTCATAGGGGGGAACTAGAGCATACAGCGGTTTGTCAATTTTAAAATGTTTTTCTCAGTACAGTGTTTCTTCAAAGGGCAAAGTAATGAATCATAAATTAACAAACATCAGGTTGACTAAGGTGGTTTTTCTTTTTTTCCTCTCTTTGTCTCTCTCCTTTTCTCCTGCACGATGTACTCAGATTGGTTCTCTCCTCTGTTTCGGACTACTTTGCGGCAATGTTCACTAATGACGTAAGGGAAGCAAGACAGGAGGAAATCAAGATGGAAGGTGTGGAGCCAAATGCATTGTGGGCTCTGGTTCAATATGCATATACAGGTAATGAGAATGCAAATGGAAATTTCATCTAATGAACTGTCCTTTTGTGAGCATGATATATTCCATTACTAGATTTCAAATGCTCTTTAGAAATTGCTATTCAGATTATTTAATTCCTTATAAATAAATAAAAGAAATTACTACTGTTACCTGAGACAACCTGGAAAGATATATTTTCTTTGATAATACTATATTCTGTTAGTTAAAAAATTATGTGAATATATATGTGACTGACAAAAAAGGAATCTTATTAGGATTCCCTGTCCTTGCATTACTATAGGTACTAATTTTGAAAAGCTGGTTATCTATTGCTGAGGATGATGTTTGCTAAGCCTTATATTGTGTCATGTAATCTGTAAATAGTGCTGTTGCCTCTGAGGTTTAGGGAATTAAATAAATGATACGAGCAAAATTCTGATCTACTTTTTAATGTTACTAGGTCGCCTTGAATTAAAAGAAGATAACATTGAGTGCCTGTTGTCTACGGCTTGCCTTCTTCAGCTCTCTCAGGTTGTAGAAGCATGCTGTAAATTCCTAATGAAGCAGCTTCACCCATCCAATTGCCTTGGAATCCGATCTTTTGCTGATGCGCAGGGTTGCACTGACTTGCACAAGGTGGCTCACAATTACACTATGGTATGCTGTTATTTTAAGTCTCATCTACTTTATTTAGTAAGGAAAATACAGAATGTTTGCCTGAATAAAATACTAATGTTTTTCCTCCCAGAAATCCTTGATCGTTTTCCAAGCGAGAATGCCCATATGTTCCCATGATGAGAAATGACAAAATAACTATAAAGTTGCTGGTTTAGAGTTGGAAGGAAATAGGCAAGCATTAATGGTTTCCTGTAAGAGTAATGGGATTGTGTGATATGCATTCAATAAAGACATTCAAATGCTTGTTCTTATTTCTGTCAGTGAAAAGCTACAAACTTAACAGTGGGCAGGTTGCCATCATCTAGTTCAACATAGCACCTTACTAAATGAAGCTGTGGATTTCTTGTTCTGTTAATGAGCTGGAGTAATCAGGTTCTAAGTTATATATGGGATATGAATGTGGGCATTCATCAGTATAGATTCTGCATTATCCTTAATTTCTTACTAATGGGATGTCAGGATGGCATCAAACAGTTTGATCTTAGGCTGGGCAGTATGTGGCTAAATACAAGTTTGCCATTGATATTTTCAGAGTTAATTTATAGAAGGATTGACCTGCCAACATAATTAAACTTCATCATCTAATACTCATCTGTTATTTTAATGTAAAATGTTCTTTTCCTTCTTACAAGCGTATTTGGTAATGTTATCAGCAGAAGAAAGCAGGAGAATTATCTCTGAAGCAAGTCAGTTCATCTGTACTTTACAGTTTTGTGAGGCACTTTTCTCTCTTCTTGATGAAATTTCGCCTATGTAAGCTCTTGGGACTTGAATAAGGGCATGTAGATACTGCATAAGAGATGTGGGAATGAAGATAGTACTTGATTTGCTTGTGTGGCATGACATTGCATTGCTGCTAAAGCTCTTGGCTTAAATCCAAGAGGAGTAATATCTGTCTTTAATTAGTATTAGAAATCCACGGCTTTTCCTCTTGCTGCCTTAGTTTTTGCTGGTTTAAAAACTTTTTTTAAATTATTTCTTCTTAGCTTAAAATAATGTAGTTTAGTATGTATAACAGTCTAAAATAATTTTATTTTTTTTATATCATACAATGTTCTTCCTCCGTGAGTGGATCTCTGATGTATTTAAAATCATGTACACACTGAAATTTACCAAAATAGGTCAATAAATAGTGGGCAGATTGTAATTTACATGTTTCTATTTTTGATCTGCATTATTACTCAAACAAAAATAAGGAGATTGCAATTAGGTAGACAGTCAGCTGAAACAGTAAAGATAAACGTGGCTCATGCCTTTGAGGAATATTAGAATTCATGTTGAGTGAGACAGCGATACAAAAAGTGTGCAAAAAGAGAACCTCCTTCCTCTGACCTATTTTTCAGAATAAGCCTATATTTTGGTCTGTGCTATTGTCATGTCCCTTATAAATGGACTGCCAAGATCAGAATGGTAATAAATATTAGACTAATGCATCTTTAAAGTTGAATGTTAGGGATGATAGTCTTACTATTTTGACTGGCAAGTCATGACAATTCATGACTTGTGGCAGAAAGAGGCTGTAAACTTTCTAAAAGCCATTCTTCTACAGAACCTATCTTTCTTTTGTTCAGAAGACAGGAAAATAGTTGTATGCCTTTTGGCCATTGTTTACTTCAGTGGCAAAATTATTGCTTTTAAGGCTTTGACGTGGATGAAATTTAAATTAGGTGGATTTTAAAAAGCCATTTTCAAAACTAATTAGTTGTGCTAGATGGATACTTCCCAAGGCCTCTTTTAATGTTGTTTAGTTCCAACAGAGACATGAAATTGAATTTTAGTAATAATGAGTAATAGAGAAGCAGCTTCTTTAGTTTGAAATGAATGTTGCTATGGAAACTGCATAGAAATGTATAGTCCAATTGAATCTTCAATTAAAATAAATCCCCAAGTAATTTCATTTGTTTAAAAGCTGTTTGAAAAAAGAAAATGTTCGACAGTAATAAGTGGTAGCCACTTGATGCTCTTTCCATTAAGAAGTATTAGAGCATAAGGGTTAAGGGCACCTGTAGTACCTGGAAATTCTGTTTGTCAAAACAACAAATTATTTTTATGCTGCAGTGGGCAGCACAGAACAATGGGGGATTATACTGAGCATAGGATATACTTCTGGCTTTTCCATGTAATTTTGGTTCTTTTAAAGCGCTTAAATAGAAGGTAATGAATAATATGAAATACTTATTTTAATTTATATACATTATTTTCTATGAGTTCTCCTTTGACAGAACCAAAAAAAAAGATTGCCATATAACTAGTTTTCTGCAATATAAACAAATTCTCAGTTTAAAAGGTTTTTATGAACAAAAAGTTGGTTGTGCTCCACCTCAAACCAGGACAATGCTATAATTTTATAAGCACAATACCTGCTTTGTGAAAGTAGTTCTTCACATGAAGACTGGGAATTCAGATGAAATGAGCATTTGGTTAAACTGAAGGGACCGATGGGTGAGTTATCCCAGTAGGCCTATCTCTGTTTATAGACCTGCTTTGTCTGAATAACGTTCATTAGTGTCATTGGAAAGCATTAGCATGATTTTATGGCATGATTTTAATCACATTATAGAGTGCGGTTAAAAGTAATGAATGAATAAGAAGGGTTGATAAGTTGTTTTTCCAGAGGAGAATAATTTTTAAGGTTATCATCAAAACAGGTCAGTTTTTTGTCACTGCAAACTAAAGCTTGAAAAATCCTCAGGCTGCATTAAATGAAACACAAAATAAACTGAAGTGATCGGATGTGGATTTAATGCTGTATAAAGACCAACTCTGATTTTTATGCATCAGGGACTTAAAATAAGTTGACAGAATCATGAGATGTATCTGTGTAAAAGTATCTTTTGTACAAAAGTTATCATGTTTTGCTGTAGTTTATATGTAGTATTAGGGTCATACAAGTACAGATTTAGGATTTTTATTTGGTTGGCCAGTAGCGTATCTGTTCAATTCATAAAGACTTTTTGTACAAAGTGCCTTCTGTGCAATTTTCTTGCAAAAAGTCAAAAGAAACACCCCTTTTGTCACCTTCTTTGTTTGATGCAGTTGATAGTGTACCTTGAATTAAAACCAGTAGCTCCTCTTTCATGAAAACATAAACCGAAGGGAAGCTGAGGAAAAGCTAGCCTGTGTTATTGAGAGAACATGAAATATCTGTGGTGAGTAGTGAGGTGTTCTTAGGTGTCAGGAGCTTCCTCAGTAGCCAGATTTTAACTTTCTTAATGACAAAAAAAAAGGCAGACATTCTAACCATTGTATGTGATAGTGTTTGAGTCAGATCCTGTGTAGATAGTTTTGTATCTTTGTCATGGTGATTTTCATCAGAAGTATGTAAGCAGTGATCACAAGATTCAGATAAAGTTAATTTTGGAGTTAGCATGATTTCTGAGCACAGCCAATGGCTGTTTATAAGAAGAAAAACTTGGAGAGTAACAGACTGAGGCCAAGCATAGAAGTTAGGAATTTTGCAGAAGAATAGATGTGGGACACTTAGATTTGCTTTCTCTTGTAAGGCAGGAGTTGGTTAACAAAAAAACCATTGCAATATGGAGTTTATTATTTGGGAGGAGGCTGCAAAGAGTCTAAATTGTCGTTTTTCTTGCTACAGCCGGGACATTTTGTTCTTTTGGTAGGGGGAGGATGAAAAGTGGAGAAATTTCAGGGGTTTCTTGTCAACAAAGGGCCAGATCCAAAGACTGTGTTAGTGCCTTAAATAAGAATTTTATATTCTTGCACCTGCAATTGCAGTCCAAAATATTCTGCTGCTGAGTAATCATCCGACTTTGAAAATATGCATTCACTTCTTTTCACCTGTGAAAACCCAACATATTTCTGTCTTTCACGTTCCCCAAGTTCGGCCTAGCACAATAGATGAGTACTGCCTTGGCAAGACTAAATAGGTTTCTGCACGCTGCCCGGCCTGCTTTGGAATCCGGAAACTACGCAGAGAGGAGTCGAGCTACAAGAGTTGTAACTCTAAACAAACCCTGGGCACACTGAAAGCATTAGGTTGGTTTATCACTTCCCACAGCGGTCAGAGCAGACTGTTGTCTGACATCTATCTGACTATGAATAGTTTACCAGGAGGTCAGGTAGCTCAGTTCCTGTGAATTCGTACCTCAGTTGACCAGCTGATGGAAGCAGGCAGTAGACAAAATTATATTCCCTGTTTGTTCTCGGTCAGATCCTGCGAGTCGAGCACCTCTTGCTTTTTGGCTGCTCAGGTTCAGAGTTTAAAGAGCAGCCTGTGGTTAGAGCTGCCTGTTGGGCCACCTCCATGTACGTCCTTCTCAGCCTGCGGGTGGTCTGGTGCTCTCTGAGGTTCTAATCCTGCTGACACAGCGTAGAGGGAGCCTAACCATCTCACTGCATCCCACTGTGGATTAAGTACTACTTAGAAATAAGTATTGTGACCTCTTATCTTTTATGTGCTCCTAATATTTTTGTGCTCTGTACCAAAGGGACGGCTGAGGTTAAGAGTATCAGTATTTTTCGCTCTGCGTTTGCTGAAGGGTGAATTTAAGGTTATGATGTGAATGAGCAATGCACAGCATTGAGAACGGGGACTGCATGTCCCTGCTTCAGCTGGTACATAAACCTCAGGCTATTCATTTGATAAAGTTTCCAAGGTCTTTGAGGAGCTAATTTTGGGGGTGGGAAACTCTTTTTTTACTTTCAGGACCAGAAACCAAGGGACTGAAACTGCAGACCGTTTGTTCTCTGAAATATCCTGTTCTTCCACAGAGAATTCCCATAAGAAGAAAGAAAGAAAAGGCTAATGAGGAGGTTAAGAATGCTAGGAGATACACTGGCTCCTTTTTGTCTTCAGAATCTCTGTCTGTAGAGGAAGAGGAATTGTCAGATTCAGATCATAAAAAACCCCAGACGTAGGCCAGAGTGGCTGTATTCCCAGTGGAATGCTTTGATACTATGCTCAAAAGGAGTCTCTGCTTTAAAAATAGAATGGGAGCAAGAGGAAGTTGAATCTGTTCCCATCAGAAATCAATTGTCTGCAATCAACAAGAAGGAAAATCAGGCTTTTTACACATAACAGCTGTTGAAGTGATTAAATCCAGTTGGAAAAAAGCTTTCCAAAGAAGATCCTTGACTGACTTAACACAAGATCAGCTTGTCATTGCCTTCAGAGACAAAGGAAACTTTCCATGCAGGTGCTTTCCCCTTCCTCTTCCTGTGATCCGGATAGACAATATGGGAAGTTTAAGGTAGTAAGTGTTGGCTTTTCTCTTTGTCAGTGCTTGCTGCCTGTTTATTCAGCAAAACTAAAGCACAGCTCCAGCTTGCGTACTCCCTAAGACAGAGAATCCACCAAAAAACAGCAGTGGAAAAAAAAAATGAACTCAGTGGAATGTGAATTTTTGTGAACTGCATGATTAAACTTTGGAAATAATTTTGATCATTTTTCAGCTTCAATTTTACTCCCAAGCATTCGATATAAGAGTAAAATAAATACAAGTGCATGCGTAGTGCTACAGAATATTGGTATGGTCCTTTCACTGTTTTTAATTCCTGTAATTGCTCTTTTTCATAACTTTAATTTTGTAATACAGAGAGCTAAACTAATAATTAAAGAGGAAAAGATGGTTCTATCTCCCTTCTAATCTATTACAGTTTGCACTTGGAAGAACTACTTTTGTGGAGCCAATTGGATCTCTCTAGTAGGAAAACTTTTCAGATATTAAATGTAAAAATTTCCTTTCCAAATTCTGTCCAGGAATACAGACTTGTTACGTGCACAGAAAACACTTTCAATTATTTTCCTAATTTCAACTCCAGAGTTACCTGTAGAGTGGAGTCACTTTGATCTTTCCCTTTAGACATCTTGTAGCCATCTTACCTATGTGTGGCTTTCATGTAAGGTGGACTGGTTTACTCCTTAATAGTTTTTTCCTCTTTGCTCAGCATTCTTTAATTAGTTAATATTTTTAGAGTACTGAGGTGTAGCTTTGAGATTATTAGACTAAGCAATAAAAAGGAAGAAGTGTTACCTTTTTCGCTTTGTTGTCATGGTGTCCTTTGCATATGCAATGCCAATCTGCACTGTGTGTTTTTCTTGCCATTTTATATGCTAAATTTGTACCTGTTTTGCAGCACAGGTCCTGCTTCTGCTCCCAAGCTTCTCCCTGGTTTTTTTTTACCTAAAAATCCTACTTTTTTCCCAACTAGTCTGTGCTTCTAATCCACAGTTTTCTTCATTAGTGTGCAATTCTTTCTTTTTAAATCATGAAACAAGATACTAAGTAAAACTAATTTTGATATTAGGCCCAGTTAGACTTCCATGACTGTGGATCTAATGTACTTTATCCTCCAGGTGTTTTGGAGGTGTATGTGATGGCAGAGCACAACCAGCATCCTGTTGGCTAACTAGGAATCAACAGCGCGTTTACTAAATGGAATTTAGTACTATTTAATTATCATGAAGTTACTCTCAGTTTGGAGTGTGAAGCTAATTGGCTTGAGCTACCAAAATATAAGAACATGTGATATATAGACTGCTTTTACTTTTCTTTCCTTTGCTACCTTGTAAAGGTGCCTGGGGAAAGAGGACAGACATGATCTCACCCTTTTCTGTTACCTTCAGGTTTCTCACTGTACGTTCCCAGTGCTGATTGTGCTTCTACAAACTTTTCTGCTGTTTCTGCCTAAGTTCATGAGAATCCTTACGGAATGTTCTGCAAGACAGAGTATTCTGAAGTAGTAGGATATCAATGTCAGAAATGATACATATTGTGACTTTCCTTTTCTGAAGTAAGGATTTGTTGCTGGAAATGACAGAATTAAAGTTAGAAAACTGAATCCTATCAAAGTAAATACTGTTAATAAAGCAAGGTGTGTACAATGTGGATTTTTTGTATGTTTTGCTCCCCATTCAATCAGTTCAGCTGTATAAAACCTACAAAATAGTAAAATAAACTTAAAATAACCCATTTAAAATCAACAATAAAATTGTTAGTGGTGTTTATTTCCTCTGAAATGTGCCGTAGTTTAATCTAGCAGTATTGAAAACAGTTACAGATGTGCCCAATAGTTGTAGCATGTTGCGTTCTTCGCTTGACAAAACATCTTACATTGTATTCTATATTGTCGACAGGAACAAACTACACTGTTTTGTTGGGTTTTTTTAAACTATACTTCAGAAAGTATTTCTTCAATTTGTAGTGCCAAGATAGAAACCCCCACAACCCATTGCTCATTTCTGTCCTGTACTTCCCACTCTGTTGTTTCAGCACATCTGTCTGTGGGACTGAATAATAGAGTTGGGAAAATGATCAGGGGTCAAAATAACTCAGTACATTTTTATTTTACTTTTTTTTTTCCCTCCTAGGTCAGTTCTCCAGTGGTAATTACCAGCACAACTGAGAGACAGTGTGAAGGGAGGGAAAACGGGAAGATATAGTAGGAGTTCCATAAAAAAATATTTCAAAGTATGATGTCACCTGTATTAAAAATACTTTTCTTTTTCCTTTTCAGGAAAACTTCATGGAAGTAATTAGAAACCAGGAATTTCTATTATTGCCAGCCACTGAAATTGCAAAGCTTTTAGCAAGTGATGACATGAATATTCCTAATGAAGAAACTATACTGAATGCACTACTCACGTGGGTTCGTCATGACTTGGACCAGAGAAGGAAAGATCTCAGTAAACTCCTGGCTTACATTAGACTGCCTCTGCTTGCTCCACAAGTAAATTGTTCAATTCTGCTCTAGCTTATACCGTGGTTATCGTGGGCATAATGTCTATAGCATCAATATATTGATGGTGGCAAATCATAAAAGCTTTAGGATTCTTAATGATTCTTAGAGTTGCATATAAGGACTTAGCATGTTGTATAGGCATGATAGTTTGTGTCTGCAAACTGCAGCATATTCTGATGCTCACCTGTGATTAGTCAGGACACAAGAAGAGGTGGAGCTGCTAGAAAAAAGTTGCTTCTGTTGCCTAGAAAAATGCTTATCAAGCATGTTTGTCACTAGAAGGTGTGTCCTTTTTAAATTTCTTTATGGAACTTGCACAGTTTATTTGGATCATTACATTTCCTTCATATAAATATAGCTGTCTTTGAGATTTAGGAAATGCAATTTGAACAGATTATTAGGACTGGCTTTTCTTCCATTAACTCTTGATAAAACCGTCTGTGGGTAGTTTGTGTTCTTCCCAATCAATACTTTTTCTCCTTCTTGGACATTTACACACAAAGTTAAAGAAGACTTGAGCCCAGTTTGTTGAAATGGTTGTGAATTACTGTTTTCCTAGTCCTGTAGGAATGATTACTCTTGTTAGTGTTGTGTGTAGCTTTGTATTTGTTATCTGATAGCATGCATGATTTATTTTTTTCCCCTTCTTTCTTCTCTTGTGTTAGCCTTTCCTACCAAACCCTCCCTAGTAATATTTAACACAATACAGTCAAAGGATTTTGCTTTACAGTTTTCAGTTGGTATAGTGAGAATTATCTCTTAAATGAAGAAAACAGGATTTTTATGGAACCTGAATGATAAGTAAAATTCATTAACACAACAAAACCTGAGTTTGATTAATTCATAATAATAAAACACATACAAAACATTCTGTGTATTACCTCTAATCTGATATCCTCTTGCTCAATAGTAAGATTCACTAGCAAGCTTTTTAGTGTTAGTATGTCCACAGTAATAATTACATATGCAATGGGAAGATTTTCTTAGTTGTGGTCTTGACTTTGTAATTCACTTTTTCTAGAAATACAATACAGTGTAAGCCAGTTGACCTGGAGGAAATCATTCTTTTCTTGAGCATTTAATTAATTCATAATTAAGTAGCCACTGCTTTATTCCTTTTACTTAAATCACTGTAATTGAAACATCTTTAGAAATTGATAGTACAGAATTTATCACAGAAATATGTACTGAAATCAAATTATGTCCACTCAGTAACTGACTAGGAAAATAGCAGAATGAAACGCAAAAACAATATAATATTTCATTTATTATTTTATCTTTATTTTTTCGTGTGTTCTCCAAATATATACTTATATTTCTAATACAGTAATTTTCTGTTGCCTTTTTATTTATTACTTTCTTTAACAAGTTGAAGTGTTAGAGCTGTGATTTTAATATGGCAACAATTAGTTCATTGAGTAAATTGGTTTAAAGTGCCCAAAACAGTCTTAACATTTTCAGAATCATGTTTTGCTTCATGATCACGTGACATCAGGCAATCTGACAGCAAACATAACATAATGAAAAGGTTTCCAATTTTACGGTTGAAGGGTTAAAGCTGTTTGAAAGAAATGAAATTAGAAAATTGAACAACTTGCTGAAATCAATAATGTTGCAAGCAGAGATGCAAAGAATATTTGATTCATACACTTGAAAAAAACACTTTGGGAAATACTGTGGAACTGTAGCACTGGAAGCAAAATACCATAACGAATTGTCAGTTTTATTGGTTGGTTGTGTTTTTACGCGTCTCTGTGTATACCATTTTGTCATATCTTTGATTAATGCAAGCAGTCTCCTAAATATTTGTAAGTCTCCTTTTGCTCTTACAAAGGCTAAAGACAAATATTTGTCAGCTTTTTAAGCTGTAAGGTGGCAAGTATTCCATCTCTGATAAATTAAAAATATGATTCATCAATTTCTGAGTTACAAGGTGGGTTTGGCTTCCTTTTTGACAGAAATTCTTAGTACTCCAGTATCTGCACTACCTTTCTCTTCATCAGGTTTCCAATGGCTACAATTTCATGGTAACATACAATTTGTAACTGCTCGTTTACTCTTTTAGTGCAAGGAGCTATGTAAATAATAAAACTTGGAAAAAATTAGCTTTCATTTAAGTAAGTCCATTCCAAGTTCTTTGAGTGAACAATATTTACAGAAAATTTTAATACCAGTAGGTTTAGTTTGAAGAGCATACAGGAGTTTTTTGGTACCAAAACAATTATAGACTGTGTTTCTTTTTAACTGAGATGAATTTACTTTCAGGGATTGAGATGGTGCTATGAGAAAACTTCTTTATCTGTCGGGGGGGAGAGAAACTGCATCTTGTTGCAAAACTCATATATACGCACATGGTTGCTTTAAATATTCCATGCTGCTTGTCTATCAGAAAAAAATACATTGTAGATCTCAATGGGTTGCGTTGTCCACAAGCCTTAGTTTTCACTCAGAAATCAGAACAATGTCTGATTGAGGAGAGTAGTAAGTCACTGATTTTTTATTTATTTAATTTTTTTATCCCGTGCAATTTTATAGCATTGCATGGTGGCAGGTAAAAGATGGCCTATAGTTTACTCTTTTATAATCACAGTGTACCTGTGAAGTGGCAGAAGTGGTTAAGTGGTGCTTTGGGTAAAGGAAGAGAAGGAACAATAGGAAGTACTGAAAGTTAAAGAATGAAAATTAAAGTCCTTCTACTAATTTACATGAGAATTTTTCATTTGATATTTTAAATAGAATCAGAACATTAGCCAAGTAGAGAAATACTGTAAAAGTCAGGCCCAGTTTTCTGAAAAGTTGCTGGTGAAGGGCTTTGAAAGTTTTGGGGCTTTTTTGTTTTGTTGGGTTTTTTTAATTCTCTGTTTGTGTTAATTATGTTTTCTCTCATAGTTTCTGTTGATTTGCCTGATACAGAGGTGTTCAGGCTTAGACGTCTGTACTTACTATATCTCATCTGCAACCACAGATGTCATATTTGCCGCTTTGCAGTCCTAAGGCAGCTTTTAAGCCAAGGATATGCACACCATATTATGCACAGCTATTTCATAACGAGTCCCTTTAGTAGTCCTGATTGTGAATTTCACAGCGATTTTGTACCTGTTACTGCTTGGCTGCCAGCAGCTCAACGGTGACAGCTCATTCTGGTCTGTCGACTTACGTTTCTAATAGTCACAAAGTGTTTGGATTCTGTGATGGCAACTCAGAGGCATTTGCCTTTTTCTCATCGTTCTGACAACTGTCCAAGTCTCACTGAGGCACTTGCTTTTTTTCTCTGTTACCCAGGCCATGTCTTGCAGCTCAGAAAAATGCCAGTTGTCTAGACTTCTAATAATTGCAGTTAGGATACTCAGCCTACTAATACATTTCTCCTGCAGTCTGACAAACATGGAGTACAAAAGACTCCGGAATCTTTAAACTTAGTAAATTCTATTAGTAGTCTTTATTTAACTTAAATTTTATTTGTCAGATTTAAAATCTAACATTTGTAAAATTTGCTTGCATCCTTGATCTTAAAATTTTTAACAAAGGCTTATATTAATTGATATACTGTGATCTAGGTCACTGTCAGAGTAAGTAATAGAATATATATTAAAATATTCAGCCTGTTCCTCAGGCAGCTTTTACAGACCTCTGGATTGGGTGGATTCAGGAGTAACAGCATAAGTGAAACTGACTTTACACACCCGGAGTCTGATTGCATTTTCTTGAGCATACCTGTAGTGGCACTGGAACACGAGAACGGGTTTTTTTTCTTCCTTGAGACCATTAAACTTAAATCATCCATTAAGATCAGATGGCTTTCCTTTTTTTTCTGTACTTAATGGCTTAGCTTAAAATGTGGAAGTTTTGTTTATTACAAGCTTATCTTTACCCTCGTCTTTTTTTATATGGCCATTTTGAAAAAACATGGATTTTAAATCAGGTAGTGGTAGTCTTTTGATAAAATGTTTTCTTGTAATCTTGTTTTTACTCTTCATGTGGTTTATATGAATACAGCTTGTTTAATTTTCTTTTTTCACAGTTTCTGGCAGATATGGAAAATAATGCACTCTTTAGGGATGACATTGAATGTCAAAAACTCATTATGGAAGCAATGAAGTACCATCTGTTGCCAGAGAGACGACCTATGTTGCAAAGTCCTCGCACCAAACCTAGAAAATCTACAGTGGGCGTGTTGTTTGCAGTTGGAGGAATGGATGCAACGAAAGGTATTGGTGTATATAATGATTAGTTGATGAGCTGTTGGTTCTTTTTAAAAGAAATGTTTGATAGATGTTTTTACAACACATTAATTCTAAAATTCAAAGATACTGTAAACATTCTGTAACTTACAGTTATGATTAATTGGAAATTAGCAAGGGAATATCTGATCTCGGAGTACTGAAATGCTGAAATGAGTGAAAACTAATGTTTATTTACTAGAGTGGGAAGTAATTTGGAAAAGGAATAAAATGACAAAAAGGGCAGAAAGGTGACCTACACATGCATGAAAAACAAAAAAAAATATGCTTTTTGAGTAATTGTTAAAAGGTTCTGTTAGAGCTACTTGGATTTTCTTTTGTATAGATACTTCCATACTGTTTAATGGTAGTTAGAAGGAATCTGCCAAGTTAGAAAAGTTATGGCAAAGAGAGTGTTTTCATTCACTCGTCATTTTAAAGTTAGCACTTCTAGTACTTCATGTCACATAACTTTAGATTTTTTTTCTAATGATACAAACCAGTTGATTTCAATATATAATTGTATTTCAGAAGGGTTGTTTTATATTCCTAACATTTGTATTTCTAAAGGCTTGATCCTGCAAAGCAGTTAGAAGTCCTGCTTTTTGTCTTGGAAAGCACTGGGAAAGTTCTGCTTTATAATGGTGCAGTTAATTCCTGAGGAAGTCAAAAAAGACTATTTGTATATGTAGAATTAAGGACATGCTGCAGGATGTCATGCTGTCTTGCAGGATCAGCATATTGTTAAAATAAAAGCTATCCTAATATTTCAGACTTTTAAAAAATAATTTGCATATGTTATCATTCAGGAGCTACAAGCATTGAAAAGTATGAACTTCGTACCAACATGTGGACTCCTGTTGCAAACATGAATGGACGAAGATTACAGTTTGGAGTTGCAGTCTTAGATGATAAATTGTATGTTGTTGGTGGCAGAGATGGACTGAAAACATTGAATACTGTGGAGTGCTACAACCCTAGAACGAAAACTTGGAGTGTGATGCCACCTATGTCCACTCATCGCCATGGTCTTGGTATGTAGAGTTCTGTAAAGGCTGAATGCATCTTTTTAGAAGGTTATCTGTTTTAGGATGGGTCAAAAAACATTCAGAAATTAAGTTTAGGGGGGTGGAAACTTTGTTTTAATGCCAACTGCTTATCAAACATCTTTTCTCCTTTAGATTATATCTGGTATTGGCTACTAAAAGGAAATTTCTTTTTATTTGTTTTTAAATATTTCTTGATGCACCCTGGACTGTCACTAAGAAAATGTGATTTATTTTTTTCTCCCCTTATCCAGAAGCAATTGTTTTTTCTTACCTGTTTTTTTTTAGGAGTAGCTGTATTGGAAGGTCCCATGTATGCTGTAGGAGGACATGATGGCTGGAGCTACCTGAATACAGTAGAAAGATGGGATTCCCAGGCTCGTCAGTGGAACTTTGTAGCTAGTATGTCAACTCCAAGGAGCACTGTTGGTGTAGCAATATTAAATGGAAAGTATGTGAAGGCAACTTCTGTTTTTTATCTAATTATTTTGATGTAATTACAGTACCATCCTAAACGAGTATTATTTCTCTTGATATATGTCTGTTGATAACATTAAGAACCACGTTTCTTCATTCACAGAAAAGATACTGTGTTGGGTCAAGCAAGCTTCCCAACAGCATCGCAGAGTCCCTCAGTGTTGCTTATGAGACACCATCTCGGTGGGCAAATAAGTGGTTACTATCGCCTTAATACAGAAAGGGGCAAAGGACTGTTCTCTGTCACGGAGACACCAGTGATTTCTTCTTGCTGTGATAACTTGAACAATCAACTTCCAAAATTACTGTAAAGTCATGGAGGAGTGCTCACATGATATTGCATTAGCTCAGAACAGTAAGCTCCAGCAGAATGAATCTAATCTAGAGTGGTGTCTAAAATTTCTAAAGCTGTTTTTTGGTGAAAATATACCCAATTCCTACTACAAAGCGTATTCAGACAACTAGGTCATTTTATGTTGCAGTCACAGGAAATGGTTGGAAGTGACCTGAAGGAGCTCTTTAATCCATTCTGCTAGTCCAAAGCTGAATCAATTACATCTAAAATGCTCACAGACGGAGTGATCTTGTTCTTAACCTCCAGTGGTAAAGTTTCTGCAACTTCCCTAAGCAATTTGCTTAACTATTAATACATCTGTGAAGTTCTCCTTGTATCAAGTCTTAAATAGCTTTTGCTGATTTATATTATTATTGTTTGTACTGTCCAAAGTGAACATGGAAAATGCATTTTCTTTCCTGTTTGCAACAGCCTTTTACATTTAAAGACACGTCCCCTCAATATTTTGTCATGAGGATTGAATAACTCCAGCTCCTTCAGTCTTTATTTGTAGGCCATGATTCCTAGGCTTTGAGCGATTTTTCTTTGGACTAAGTGTAATTGTTGTATAGCATCCCAAAATACAAGTGGTACTTGAATCAAGCTATTGGGAAAATAAAGATCAGATGGTATCGCAGAATCATAGAATAATTTGGATTGGAAGGGACCTCTGGAGTCATCTGGTCCAGCATCAACTCAAAGCAGAGCCAACCTCAAAGTTGGATCTAGTTTCAAAGTTAACTGAGGTGGCTCAGGTTATATCTTGAGTTTAGAATATCTCTGAGGATGGAGATTCATCAGCCTTTCTGGGCAACCTGTTCCAATGTTTGATCACCGTTATACCAAACATTTTCCTTCTAATATCCAGTTGAAATTTCCCCTGTTTCAACTTGTCTCTTATTCTTCCTCCTTTCACTGTGTATCTCTGAGAATGATCTGTCTTCTATATAACCTCCCATTAGGTGGTTAAAGACAGGGGTAAGATGTTTCTTTAGCTGTCTCAAGAATACTAAAGACTGCACAAAGGCAGCTCTCAGCCTCTTCTCATGTGTTCTACCTCCCTCATCATCTTAGTGACCATCAGCTGAACTTGCTCCAGGACGGCAAGATCTTTCTTGTACTGAGAGCCCAAAGCTGGACACAGTATCTGGAAGCAGTCTTGTATGTACTGAACAAAGGGGATCAGCTGTCATTACTTCAAAGGCATACTGCTGACTTGTCTGCCAGGACTTCCAAGTCTTTTTTTTGCTAAGCTGCCTCCTCTCCTGCAAGCTCCCTGCCTTACTATTGCATGGGAGCGCTCCATCCCAGGGGCAGGACTTTGCATTTGCTGAACTTCATGAGACTAAAGTCAACCCATTTTTCCAGCCTGTCTAGGCCTCTCTGACTAGTAACTAAGCCCTCCGCTGTATCAGCAACTCCCCTTAATTTGGTATTATCAGTAAACTTGCTAAAGCTGATTTCCATTACATCTTTCAGATAACTAATGAAGACATTGAGCAGTATCAGCTGTGGTATGAGGCTGGGAGGAACAGCACTAGTGATCAGCTGCCATCTGGACTTCATACTGCTCATCACAGCCCTTACAGCCCGGTAGTCCTTCCAGTTTTTCACCAGCCCTGTAGTGGGCTTATCCAAACCATATTTTGCCAGGGCAGCTGCAGGAATACCGTAGGAGACAAAGCTAACCTGATTTGCTGGGAAATATTGTGGTTGTGGCAGAACATTTATGCTCTCGTGACCATAAATTTTTGCTTCCTACTTATGTACCATCTGACACATCTCCCTTGAGCAGTTTGAGTATTGTAAGGTAGCAGAAAGCTTTTCACACTTTTTTTTTTTTTTTAATGTTAGTCTCCTGCTAAATTAGTACAGCTGAAGTGCACCTGTGAGGGGTCCTGTGAGATCTGGAACGAGTTCAGGGAAGAGTGGAAATAAATGCTCACTGGGTGCAGGAAGAAGGGAAGAGCAAGCAGAGTGCCTCAGGCTGCCTTGGAGCTGCAGTCTCACATGCCTAAATTGGGTCTGAAGCTTCCTATACGTTCAGCAGAGAGTCCCGGCTGTGCTGAAAAGCATCAGAATTAGAGCCTTACATTTCTCTGTTATTATAGACCATCGCCTAGGCTCTTAATATAGGCAACAACGCTAGAAGGCTATAGCTGAAAAGCTTAAAAGTATATGCAAATTTATTGCATTTCAGCTGAGGGAGCAGTAACTTCTGCACTTTCTAGTAGTATCTATCTGTAACTCGATATATTTCAGATGATTTGCTCAAAACCTTCATATAGACAAATGGATATATCTTTCTCCATGTCCTAAATGTGAAATCACTGCATACGTGATCAAAATTCCCACATTTTGTAGGGAGGCAAGGTGGGAGGCTTCATTTTAATGCTCTGTTGCATAAAGGATTGATTTTTACTTGTGAACTTTTTGGAACATCAACTTGATTTTTCACTATCCTTCAGTACAATTTTTACTTTCAACAAGTTGTGTTATTAAATATGGGAACTTCCATGGGAATGTATTTTTTTTTAAAGGGTATTAAAATTATTACCGAGAACTACTAGGTCAACGATATTTACAAGATGTTTGTATTTAAGATTGTTGAAAACAGAACATCGGTGTTTCCCAAACTGAGGACATCTTGAATAGCGTGTCGTAACTGTTGTAAACTGTTCACACCATCATCCTATATGGTATCTAATGTTTATTTGATTATTTAACCATACTATAATGTGCATTAGGCTATGAAAGGATTTCATTCATGATACTTCAGGTCATCTCTCGGACTGGACTTTTCTTCTGATGCATCGCTTCCTTTTTAGAAAAGCTTCTGAGTTCCTACCTTTCCAAATAATGGTCTGGGCATTTCTGCTTCTAAGTATATGTTGCACATAAACTCTGTGCATAGACTCTTTATCAAGTCTGATTATTTAATTATTTTAAAGATCCATCAGTGATGCAGTCTCCTAAAACAAACTTTTTCCTTCTAGCCTTTCCAAAAAGTTGAATTCCTTTGTTAATACTAAATGCTAGAAACCTTTTTGTTAGAGCTGGGCAAACTAGGCCACCTAGTGGGTGTGAGGAACTTCATGTAGCGCTGTCATTCATAAACTAAAGCCCATGTCCAGAAAAATCCTTGAACGCTGAAGATGTGCGTGCAGCAATTCTGTCCTGCCTCAGATCCGCTACTGAATTTGATCCTCTGACCCTGCTACAAGCGGGCCTTTGTCTGGCAAGTCACATAAGTAATTTTGAAAACGTTAGTATTGTGTATAGATTGGAACATAAATGCTGTGTTATAGAGACCAATTTTGTGTAAATTATTGATATTATGCATTGATCATAACAATAGGAAAAGACTGGAGCAACAGCGTATCTGATTTTTCACAACAGAACATTCTATTGGAAGTTGAAAGTCTTCTAAACTTCCCTTTTTAACAAACTTGAAAGTCCTTCGTACCTCACTGAAAGCTTTGGCTTGTTCAGACAATATGTATTTACTTTTTTCTTTTTTTTGTTACTTTGTAGGCTTTATGCAGTTGGTGGTCGAGATGGAAGTTCTTGTCTGAAGTCAGTAGAATGTTTTGATCCTCATACAAACAAATGGACCCTCTGTGCTCAGATGTCAAAAAGAAGAGGTGGTGTAGGTGTAACCACCTGGAATGGGTTCCTGTATGCAATAGGTGGTCACGATGCCCCAGCGTCAAACTTAACATCCAGGCTGTCAGACTGCGTAGAAAGGTAATATCCCGATGAAGGCATATCCTGATAGTAATTCTAATAGTGTTAGTCTATAGAGGGATTTATGCAAAGAGTTGTAAGTAGAAACTCAGTAAAATAGCCATGTTATTTTTAGCAGGAGCGGAGGAAACTTACATATAAAAACATACTGTGTAGTCATAATACGATTCAAAATCCTCTGTTGTTGCCACAACAGAGGATTTAAATTCTCCCTAATGCACTTCATCTAGATTTTTTTTTTTCCTAGCAATCTCATTAAATGAATTATGATTGATTACTGAGAACAATTTGAATGCTTTTAAAGATGGGGCAGAACTTCTTTCACATGAGAAGTCTGTATTGGTTTATATTATAACTTTTAAAGGAGTTAACAGTCAGGGTTTGTGGATCCTTAAATATCTTGTTCTTTCTTGTATGCCCTGACAACACTGGGAAACTGGCATGTGATTCAGTCATTCCAAAGTTGGTATGTTTTTACAATAGTTATTAATGAATGTATTACAAATTGCAGAAGCACATGTGATCCATAAAATAATTAAAAAGGACAGTAAATACTTTATAATGCACTACATTCAGTCTTCACTGGCATTTCAAGTATTTCTGAAATATGCTTTAATTCTCTTTTTTTTTTCTCCCAAATAGTAAAACTTCTCTTCTTTCCTGTTATCTCCCAACATTTACAGTGATTCTTCATCATCCTTCTTCTCCTTTTACTAAATTTCTTTATGCTGGGAGATATGATTCAACCTCTACCAAAAAAAAAAAAAAGAAAGAAAGAAAGAAAGACAAAAAAACCACACCGCAAAACAGAGCTGTAGTTTTCAAACTTTGTTTCCTAATAGTCCCAAAATACAGTATGGCCCATACCACTTAATATATGGAAGAAGACCCCAGAAAGGTTTGCAGATAGGAAGCTACATCTTAGCAAATACCAAATTTTTTGAGGAATACAGATAATTAGAAGCGTAGGAGAAAGTAATAGGTCCATGTATTTTCCTGCATCAGTATTCTCTGAAACAAAATTACAGAACACATGACTTTAATAAATAGGAATAATTTTGTAATGCATTTTGTCCTTGGTCTTTGAGAGATGAAGTTGAGGACCATCAACTTCATGGAAAGCAGTTCCTTTAAAAAATTGCTAGTTTCATAAAATCACACTATGCTTCTCAGTATTTGTTTACCACTGTATTTTTGCAATAAAAGTCACTTTTCCCAGATAAGTATTTTGGTTCATAAATTAATTATAAAAAACTTAAATTGAAAAGTAAATTCTATACATAGCTCACTAATCACTCTCTCACTACGTTATACTTCTATTTGCAGCATGTGCTGCAGGCAGTATTTTCATGTTACGATGATGCTTGCATGTATTTCGGTAGTACTTTGACTAGAGAACTGCAGATAAAATTGTTAGAGCTCATTATATCTATGCTCTTCATGCAAACAAATTGACTAGTATCTTCCAAACTCTTCTATGTAGTTGTCAGTTGGACTTGAATGTTGATATTACTCTAGAATCATATTTAATGTTTTTCTTTAAGCTATCTGTCTTTTACTGTGGTGATGCTTCTGACGATACGGGGCTATGATTAAAGAAGTGCTGTAAATTGTCTTAAAGGGTTTGCATTTCTCCCAGAATTTTCCCAAACTGGTGGGTTTTTGGTTTGGTTTTTGTTTGTTTGTTGTTTTTTTTTTTAAATGGTAGTCTTTCATGGCAAGTAAGTCTCCTTAGTACCACATTCAACTTCACCAGCCTGTGCTTTGACATGTAGTAGTTACCACTTAGAGCAAGCAGTTGCTGTACTACAGAGTAGCAGCAGAACTGTTTCTGGAGCGGTATGTTCAGACAATTCAGTAAGAAATGTATGTATTACTAGATGGAAAGCAGCACAAAGTAGATACGTAGCTAGTACTGACTGTGTTACCAGATGACTAAAGAAACATTTTCAAAGAGAATATTTTGGGGGAAAAAGTCCTTTGAAATTAGTGCCCAAATCTGTGCTGTCCTAATACCTGTTTTCTACTACCTTGAGAGTGTCAATTGTGGCACATTTTTTTCTATTCAATTTTGGCAACAGTTGTGGAGCATAACACAAATTATCTTTTAGGTATGACCCAAAAACAGACGTGTGGACTGCTGTGGCCTCTATGAGCATTAGCAGAGATGCGGTGGGCGTATGTCTTCTTGGTGACAAGTTGTATGCTGTTGGAGGATATGATGGTCAAACATACCTTAATACAGTGGAGTCTTATGATCCCCAGACAAATGAATGGACACAGGTACAGTTTCAGACCATACACTACTATTTATCTTGTTATTTCAAGTGTGCCTCTTTGTATGAGGAGAATTCAAATACTTCTCTAAGCAGCACTTTCTTACTAGTCTGTTGTAAGTCTCTCTTTTTTTAAATTTTTTTCTTTGTCTATCATCTCAAGATGACTTATCTTGAGCAGACGGTTGTTAACTTCTAATAAACTGCCCTTCTTTTTTTGGCAAGAATAGAGCCATTTTCTTCGACAACTTCAACTATTGTTAATAAAATGTATTGACGTGTTCCCCAAACTGTCATAAACGGTTCTGTTTACATGACTTCCTATTCTGAAGATAAGGGATAAATGTAGGTTAGTTTAGCTCTAATGTGTCTCTCAGCAAGTTTATCAGTTCCATCAAGGTTTTGGCCATCTTTTAAGTAATCTCTTCCTGATGTGAATGCTATGTACAGTGTGTGCAACTTTCAGGTAGCCTTTTCCCATTTCTCTTCACTGAGCTCGAAAAAAAAAAAACAAACAACCAAAAAAAACCCTTCAGTTTATGATTAGAAATCATTACTGTCAAGCATTAACTAAACACTCAGGTTTAGGAAACAAAATAAAATAATTAATGCTGACTGCATTTATCTCATGGATGTATTTTATTTATTTATTTATTTATTTTGCTTACAGGTTGCACCATTGTGCTTAGGAAGAGCTGGAGCGTGTGTTGTGACTGTGAAATTGTAGATTATCTTCTCTGTGAAGGTGACATTCTCCTCCATAGACTCAGACGATTTCTTTTTCCCTCAAGCAAGCTACCAGTGCACCAAAAAACAGGAGGTGCAGACAATCTACCACGGCAAAGTGTTTGGTCTCAAGCTGACATGTACACGTTGTTCTTATGGACCAATATTATGCACTTTTTTAAAAGTCATCTTTCTTACCCATATGTTACAAGAATTCTATTTGTAAGAAAATCGGCTGCAACCAGTCAGTTGCCAGCAGAGGACTTAAGTTTAGGAAGTGCTAAGAAATGAGTGAACTCATTAGTGAACTCACTATAATAATCAAGTGTTACAGATCCAGGACCTTGATCCCCCAAATATGCAGAAGGATGATGCTATAAGTGATATTATTTGACTCTATATCTGGGTGAAACAAGTTACAGCATTGGACCCCATATATTTAATTTTCTTATAATAAACATGTTTGGCTACGGGAGTCTGAGCTATTACAATGCAGGCTGACATACCAATGCAAACCATTGTAAATGGCAGGCATAATGCCTACCTTGGAAATGAAGTTATATATTTGGTGAATCTTTTGCACTTTTATCATCATTCCTAGTTTAGCAAACTTTTTATTTAACCAAAGCCTTATTTTAAATATTGTCTTATTATGCTAACAGAAATCTGCTATTTAATAATTTCTGCCAGAGATTTTTGACATCCAGTGTACTTTTGGGATTTTTTAAGTTTTTACATCAGATGCAGAACATCAATACCTTTTTCTCTACTTTAGTTCTTATCTTTACTTCACTATTTTTAAGGAAAAATCTATAAGCATGAATTATTGGAAGAATTCTAAAGTGTGATTAGAAGTTAACCAATTTAAGTTTAATATTTGCACTTGGGAGTTTTTGAAGCATTCCATTACATCTAGACTAATTACATTTTTACATGAGGCTTTGCACTAATTTGAAAAGTATAATTTTATAACGTAAAGCAATTATCTGTCTGTCCAGTAAGGTTACTTCCAAATGTAAAGGGCCCGATCCTGCAAGATGCTTAACTGCCACCAGTGTGCCTCGCAGGATTATATCAAATTAGTTTACCTTATTTATCTAATTTTTTAATTTTAAATTTTAATAATTTGCCTTTCTTGAGCCCTGTGCTGTTACACAGAATTGCTTTGAACAGTCAGAATGTTCTCGGAGAGTCTTTTTGTATTTGCTTTTCTGTGCCTTGTTCCTTATGTTTCCAGAGCAGTAGGTAATGCGTGTGCGTTTGTGACGGAAAATGGGACGGTGTGAGCTCATCGAATGTTTTTCACAACTTTGAAGTGTCTGATACCCAAAGTCTTTGTACATTTGTAATTTTAAATGTATTAATGCTCTCAGTGAACTATTTATTGTTTTAAAAGAAATTACGAAGCAGTGGAACTTTGTGATGAAACCTGCACTCTTTGCGATTGAATACAGCTGAATTTGAACGCGGTGTTGCTGGGTTAGTGCCGTTTATTCTCTAGCTCACACAAAATGGAGGGTACTCGCATCCCCCACTTCACAACTCCCATTGAGAAATTGGATTTTTACTGCTCCTCTTGCTGCACGTCTGGCTTTAGCACAACTTTTCCTTTCAATACTTGAAATACAAGCTCTCATCTTTTCTGGGGACGGCGCTACGGCTCTCCCCCTCAGGGCCCTCTCTCCCCTCAGGGCGGAGCCTGTTGAGGCCCGGAGCCTGGGCCGCGCCTTCCCATTGGTTGCGGGGAGGAAACGCGCCTTTCCATTGGTTGTAGGGAGTAGCCCCGCCCCCCGGCAGTGATGGCGCTGCCTTTCCTCCGCCGTCGCCGGGGTGACGGCCACGCCGCGGGCCGCCGGGCGGGGTCTGTGGAGGAGCCGCGCATGCGCCGTGCGGTGCTGGGCAGCGAGCGGTGGGCGCGATGAAGGTGAGTCCCTTCAGCCGCTGTACGCGGGCAGTACAGCGGGGGGGGTAGCGGGGGTGCCCACCCGGGAGCCTCGGCCCCGGGACGGTGGCGGGGCCGGGCCGGGGTTCCTGCTCTGCCCGGCACCATCCGGGGTCGGGGGCGTCGAGCGTGGCGGGCGGTGCTCGCGGCCTGAGGAGGGGAGCGCGGCGGGAAGCGCCCGCCGGTGCCGGCCTCCTGAGGGGAGCCGCCGCCCCGGGAGGCTGCGGCCGGCGTGGTTCTTCCCGGTTGCCTGAGGCGCCTCCTCGTCCCAGGCCGTTACCGCCGGGTCTCCCGCCTCCTCTGAGCCTTTACGCTGACCCTGGCGGCGGAGAGGGGTGCGAGGAGCCTTCCCGCCCCGGGCAACGGCTGGGTGGCTGGGTCAAAAATAAAGTTTTCTGCTCAAAGCCCTCGGGTGGTGTGTACGCGTTACTGTGCAGGGGGGTTGTGAAGAGCCGGAGGTTGCCTGCTCTCCCATGATGATTTTCTTTGTTTCAGCACAAATCTCATTAATTTATTTTTTTAAAATCAAATATAATTGTCAGGTGTTCTTTGTGCTTGTGGCACGTGGTGCGCCTAATTTTACGCTTTTTGTAAGTAAAACGCAAATTCAACACGAAGAGTGGCTCAGTTTACCTTTTTCTAGAAGAAGAAATGGGAAGACTTGAGTCAGCCTGCCAGGTGTTTGGTGGGCACCAGGTGTTTGATGAGCACCAGGTGTTGGTGTTTATCTGATGATGAGGGGCAGGGAAAACAGGTGATCACAAGCTGTGAAACAAAGTAGTGGGCTTTATCTTACACCTAAATTATACAAAAAAACCTGTGCAGGTAGCGTACAAAAAAAAAAAAAAAAGAATTTGAGAAACTTAGTTGGAATCTCTCTTTACAGCTGAACAGCTTTAAGGTCTTAGCTCGTAAGACCCAACAATTCAGAGTAAGAAAATATTTGCGTGTCTTACTCTTTTAGAGTAGATGTTGAGTCTTCTGTGTTTCACAAACTAAGGATGTTTTCTGGTCTCAGACTTTTCCACGAAATTTAGAGAACTGAACATTCTGGTCTTTGGACATGAAGGAGAGAATCTCGTGCAATTTTTTTTACTCCAGTAACTCTAAGAGAAAAAATAATAGTTGTGAAAGAGTCACATTAGTTCTCAATGCAGACACCCAGCACCAGAAACTTAAATTTTTCCAGCACAAACCAAAACATTTTTTTTGTGGAATTTTGGTACAAAGTGCATTAGAATCACCCAGAAGTTGTGTTTGAGGGGTTGGGTTTTCCCTCCACAGTGTTCACAGTTGCTAACACATCAGGAAGTTTTTTATTGTTGTATGGTTATGATTTTAAGACTGTGTAATTTCCCGCTTTTTTTTTTGTCTCCCAGCAAGTATTCAGTCTGTTAGAAAAATCTTGGTCTGGTTCCCCTGTGCAGTTTGCTTGGCAGAAAACTTTGGGAAATTTCCTTGCTGTAACAGGGTAAGATTACACATATTTACGGCATTTGTCCATAGAATTTACTGGTGAAGAAAGGGAATAATTCTGTATGTTAATCTTTTTTAGAGGTGATCGTGCTGTGAAAATTTTTGATCGTCATGGTCAGAAAAAAAATGAAATCAGCTTACCAGGGTAGGTACTAAGATGGGTTTAAATTATTTTCTTTGTTGTTTTCTTTAAAAATGCTCCTCTTCCGGTGAAGTGCTTATACAGTGTGAGGACTTTGTAGGAAGAGATACTGTCTCCAGTGAACATACCTGGAAAAGACAACAAACTGATGAGCATGTATGAAATCTGAGGCAATAAAAGCTGAACTTACAGTAAGCTACCGAGGATAGTCATAAAAATATATTCTGCTATCCAAAGCACTCCTTATTAGTAATAAATTCATTCTACTTCATTCAAATGTTAGAAAAAGATCTATCATATTAAGAAAGAACATAATGAGGTTGTATACAATATAACCATGTCATGCTGATTGCAACAATGGGTGCTTGTACTGTGGGTTTCTTGTAATTTGTTATTGTAGCCTTGCTGAGGAAAGATACCTGTTTGGTTTAGTGCTTTTGCTTATGTCACTGACATAATGTATAATTATTTATTTGATATTGCGAGTGTACTTCTGAAGTGAATCTCACTGTTTTTCCTGCTTATCACACTTTAGTTCACATCAGAGTGGTGTTGGGGTACATGAACTGGATTCCTTTCCAATGAAGTGTAAAAAGTGGTGTACTTTGGAAGATGCAGTCTAACTGCTGAAAGGCAATCAGTCCACAGGAACAGGCTAGCTACAGTCTAGATATGGGTCTTCCCCTCAGGCCAAACTTTGCTTCTTTATTTGCTGGTTAACTGTTAACCAACTGGAATTGTTAACTGCTAGACCTCTCTTTGCTTAAAGATGGAGTTCAGAATGTCAGATATTCTCTGCTATAATTGTTGATGTTATAAGTGTCTTCGTACCATTATGTTGATAGAATTTTTGTTTACTACTTAACAATCTGTGTTTTTCCCTGTTTCTTTTTTTTAGTCCTAGTTATTCCTGCTCTTAATGTTGTGATTGACTGTTAAGTATTCATGGGTGTGTTTTGGGAATAGACCATATTTATTCTGTAGTATAAACTGCTAAGGTTTTAAAAAGAAAGGAGGAACTGGAACTCAAGGCTAACTGAAATAGTTTAGTGATGCATGTTTCAGTAGGACACTTTTGAAATGGCTTGCATTAGGAGTTTTCATTTGAGTGGTAATGAGAGTGGAATTTTTCACAGAGAGATCTTTTTAATCTGGAAATGTCAACTTGTTTATCTAGAAAGATGTGTCAGATGGCATAGGTTCTTAGTCTGCAGTATGTGGTGCTTTAGGTGTTGTAAACAACACAGTTTGCAATTCCAGAGAGACTCGTGCGTAAATCCAGTGTGCTCTTCATTCAGGGAGCTATTTGCAAGTAGAGGTTTTTCCTGCTTCTGCATAGGTTTCTTGTCCAATTTTGTTATGCTTGCTCAACTGTGAGAAAAATAATCCCAACACTGAGTAGCTTTTAGCAAAATAGAACCTTACAGGGGATTTTCACTGTCTTTTGAAAATCAAGGTGGCAGTATTTCAAGTACTAGAATGTAGGTACATTCAGTACATTTCAGCCTCTGTCATTTCGATGAGATTTGAGTGGGTGTGGTTGCTATAAAAATATACTTTACAGATAAATCTGTAATCCGTCATGGGTTTGTTTGGGAGGAACAAGGACAGGGACTTAACTAAATAATTCTGGCTGTTTCTGTACACTTACAAACATATTTTATCATTATTAGTGAAAGTTTGTGGGTTTTTTTCTCCAGTAACTGTGTTGCTATGGACTGGGATAAGGATGGAGATACTTTAGCAATAATCACAGACAAATCCAGTGCCATATTCCTCTGGGATGCGAACACAAACAAAACAAGCCAAGTAGACAGTGGCATGAGGTAAGAAGGTTTTTTTAAAGTGTGTATTTGAAGTCTTGGACCACTGTGACTTATTCATGTGGAGACTACATTGCATAGATCATCTTTTTATTGGAGTTCTCATAGCACATACACTGTTAAGCTAATATGCTGCAGTTTGTTGCTAAATCTTATTTTGGTATGATTTGTTGGTTTTGAAACGTTTGGTGTGGGTGGGGGTTTTTGGGCTGGTGGGGAGTTTGTGTATTTTTTAATTGTGATCAATGCCAAAGTCCCCAGAGAGCTCCTCAAAATGTTTCCTGTTTGTGGTAGAACAAGGATGGGTGAATTTTTTGTCTATCTGCACCAGCTGCACTGTCTCCAAAGTATTTCACACAAGTAAAAGGGAGTTTAAAAGTAAGGAAAGTGATTTTAGTGGTGCTACGACTTTTCCCCTTAGATTTATAAGCGGGGGATGAAAATGCTATTCACAAAGCAGACTGGTTTAGGATGGGAGGAGATATCTAAGGTGATCAGCTCCAAGGTTCAAATCCCTACCTTTCTGAATTTGGCCACAGACTTAAAACTTTCCTGAGGCCTACATAACAATCAAGCATTGAGTTAACAAATAAGCTTGGGTTAACAATTAAACTTCTAGTTTCTCTGAATCTTTTCCACTAAACTATTGCACTCTACGTAAACACTCTGTCTGTAGGAAAGAGAGCAGAGCTGAATCTGTCCCATGTTTGTTAGGGTACTTACCTGAGCAGAGAAACATCTAATTTTGGATACTGCTGCTATTTTATTTATTTGAGTTGAGCCAAACAGTCCTCCTGATTTAACCTTTCATTTCCAAATTTCCTTTGTGTATATTGGGGGGGGGGAATTATTTTTTTTTTGACATTAGTCAAAGATACCAAAATTGGAGGGGTTTATCCATTAAATTAAAAAAAAAAATCAGTTCAACTGGAAAATTGGGGATGGGAGTTATGTTGGTTTCTATGAGGATGGGGTTTTTCCAGATTTAGGTTGAAAACTCCATGCCTTGAACATGGAAATATTCTGTCTTTCCATTAACATGTGCACTTGTGCTTTGTAAAACTAATTTGGAATTTCGGATGTTTGATTATAGGATATTTAGAATTTCTGTATGTTACAGCTTGTTATCCTATAAGCGTACGTTGAAATTGAACTTAAACAGAAAATAATTTCTATGCAAGTTATTCCACTCCTGAAAACCTCCAAGAATTGCCACTTTGCACAAAATACAGAGTGACTTGACCTATACATGATTTAATGAAGTTACATTTTGAAGATTGTCAGTAGAATGTTGTCACATGTCAGAAAACATTTTCAAAACAAGCAAATGATTGTACATACAAATGAGAAATTTAAAGCGTTAGAGCGTTATATAGGCATCTTGTTTAGGTAATTCTGGATTACTCGTTTATTAGTAATTATATTTTTGTCATTATTAGTTATTATATATTATCAACAGTATGACTTTTTTGCATGGATGATTATTGCTTATAATCTTTTCTGGTGGAATACATCAACTTTGGCATTAAGGTGTTTTTTTATTAAATTTTTAAGTTTTCCCAAGTAGCAGTTTGGGATTCTTTTGATAGGTCAGTTTTAAGCTCTAGCTATTTATATAATCAAAGTAATTTATGAAGATGTATATACACATTATATTGTGTGAAGGAATAGACCATATTGTACTTCCTTTTCATGTGCGAACAAGTATTTTGAGGGGTAGAGTAACTTGCCAGTATGCAAGCAAAAAGAACATAGAAAGTACTTCTCAGAATGAAGTTTGTGGTTATTGCAGTTGCTTCATGATCTTTCTCTCTAATATCTGAGGTAAATTGCTTGCCAGAGGCAGTCTCGCTGGAACAGTATGTATCAATTTAAGTGCCTAATCCTTGTTTTGGCACAGTGTTATTGCTTAAGCAGAAGAAGCACTAAGACATATAAACTAAGACATAAAGTCAGGCTTTTATGGTATCTTCCTCTTTTTGAAATGAGAAAAGCACAAACAAAACCCCATGCATGCAAACCAAATATATATTGGAGGTAATTTCGTGTGTCAATTAATATCTGAAATTTGATTCAAATTGCTATTGCATGCTTACAGTAAAATTTAAAAGGATGGGAGAGGCATTGATGGAAATACCTGCACTAATTAGAAAATTCTGATTAAAGTTGCTTTGCTTAAGAGGCTTGCTTTTTTTTTTTTTTCAAATGGGGTGGATATTATTTATCTGTATTCCTTAAATATACACCAAAATAGGCCTCACTGTATCTGAAACTTTGAGTTAAAATGGCTCTTTATAACTTTCTTATTACGTTGAGTAGAACTACATTTATTCTCTTGGAGTTTGCTGAATTCACAGGATTATTGAAGTACAAAAAAGAAATGCAGAAAATGACTGGAAAATTTCACGTACCTTTGTGGTATATTTGAGGGTTTTTTTAAAGCTGCATATTTGGCCCAATTACCGATAATTGCATCAAAGACTGTTGATGTTTGCAGGCACGTTTCTATTTGTACAAGTCATTGCATTACCTCATACAGCTTTTTATTACTGTCACTATTTTGTGCACACTTTAATGATATTTGTTGTAGAGAACATTTGCTTAATTTAAAAATTCTGCTTGGTCTGTGGAATTTCATAGAACTTCAAAACAAATACACAAAACATCTTTATGTGTAAGCACATAAAAGGAACCTCTACTGTACAAAGTAAAATTTCTCTTTATTTTAGGGATGCAATGTCTTTCTTGTTATGGTCTCGAGTTGGAACTTTGCTTGCTATTGGAACAACAAAGGGAAACTTACTTATATATAACCGTCAGACTTCTCGCAAGATTCCTGTTCTTGGTATGCATTGGTTTGAAACTAAGCTTGCACCTGTGAAAAAGGAGTTTTTCTAATATACTTAACTTTCTTTTCAGTTCCATATGTGAACATGTCAAAAATGTGCTCATACTCAACTTGCACTGTCTGTTTTGTTGTACTTACCAGAGTAAGCTAAATATACATATATACACATACCTTATATTGCTTCATGGGAAACTTGTGTTATCTTTCTTGCTTTACAGTTTGGAAAGGATTTGTGTGGTTGTTCTTATTGCTGAATTACTTTTTTTTACCTGTTTAGAGTACCTCTGGGCAGAAAGGTTAAGGATATAGCGCAGTCCCCAGAAATTTGATGCAAAGAAATGAAAGAACAGGGGCTGTGCAAGTTCCTATAAGGTCAAAACATTTCCATCTGGGAGTTGAAGATTTTAAAATTATTTTTTTTTTAAACATTGAGTCTTGAATTTGTAATTGCTCTGATAAGTTGTTTCGCATTCTGACAGTCTGAGTGGCCAAATAGAGCATATTTCCATCCCAGATTTTTTTTGTGGTTCTGTCATTTGTGTTATATAGGTTTCTTTCTTTTTCAGGTAAGCACACTAAGCGGATTACTTGTGGTTGTTGGAGTACTGAAAACCTTCTGGCTCTGGGTGGCGACGACAAAATGATTACTATAAGCAATCAGGAAGGGGATACTATAAGACAGGTAGTATTTGTAACCCCCATTTGACTTTAAGGCATACATTAATACTCCTGGTTCCCAAGAAAGCTGGGACCTGTGGGAGCTTATGCCTTTTTGGTCCTGCTACTTTCAAGGACAAGGGGCCTTTGGGAAGCCTCATGTAGGATGAGGGCATCTCTAAACATTTGAGCCTCTCTGTTATGCAACGTGATTTATGATATTAGAGTCTCTGTGATTCCACTGTGGTCCTGCCTAAACATGCTTCTCTCTCATCCTTGATCCTGGTCTGTGTCTGTTACAAGAGGATCCTGTGAAAGCAATCATAGGTTGCCTTCCCCAGTAGCAGCACAGGACAGCTCTCACATGACATGTTATAAGGTCTTTAGGAAGTAGTTTTAGTGTTGGTTTTGCTTTAGGTTGGTTAAACAAAGGTCTTGCCTCTGATGTGCAGGGATTACTCCTAGGCTGGATCTCCACTGGGTTCTTGAGAAGATGATTCCTGTGCTTCCTACAAGTACACTCAGATTGTCTAATCAAGCATTCTGTTTGTTTATATACATCACGGTCCTTCTGAGCAATGACAGTTGCTGCATAATGTGCAAATGAATACAATGACCTTTTTTAATTTTAATGAACAGTGTTTCACTCATGATTTTCGAAGAACAAATCTTTCATAGTTCATTTCATACGCTTCCACCTGTATGTCTAAAGATCACCATTGGAGAAGAATACCCTCATAAATTTATTAGAGTATGTCTGTGCTTTAAACTAGCTGGCTTGGGTATTAGAAGCAGTGTAGCTGAGACAGCAGAGACCTAAGCAAGGTTGGCTTATGATGTTTTGTAACCTCATAATGACTGCAGAAACAACTAGATTGCTATCACTACCTAAACCAGACCAGATATGTCCATATTAAAATGCATTGTAAATATTTAACCTGTATACCTTATTCTTGGTCTTCCTTCTTTGAATTTGCATTGAAGTGACCTTGTTAGTACCGCTTCAGTTAGTACTATCTGTATATCATCATCTTGCAAGTTTCCTTCCTCATCTGGATCTTTCCTTCTCTATTTCTGTTTCCTAGATATTTTTTCAGTATACGCTGTGATAACCTGTTATTATGATACGAACTGCAGTCATGTTTTCTCCAACATTTTTCTTAGTTTTGGTACTACATGCAATAACAAATCTATCTATCTATCTGTCCTTAACACTAAAATGAATAATGCAGGGCAGGAATAATGCAATTATTTATCATCAGTATTTGCTACATTGACTGTTGATTTTTCAATCTGAACTTCTTTCTTCCAGACCTCAGTGAGCTCAGATCCCAGTGATATGCAGTTCTCAGTTATGAAGACTGATGAAAGAATATCAACCAGGGAAAGCACAGTAAGAACTCGATACAAAATACTGCAAAAAGTGTTAACCTGATGTTTCAGGGTTTCTGCTGGCAACCAGTGTGGACCAGGAAGCAATTGTTCCTCCTTGGGTTAACATTTAGTGTTGAAGATTTTGAAGAATTTTTTTTTTTCTTTTCCTTTAAAGTAAAGTTATAGCCCTTTGTTCATTGAGGATATGTTCATAAAAGTGCAGGGTTTAGCAGTCTCACAGATAACAGATCAGTTTTGAAGTGGTAGTTAACATAATAAATGGGGATGTGTGCAGAGACTTAAAAAATACATGCAATATTAATATAAGACAGTATACGCAATGCGCAGATGGAAACAGCAGGATTGTCAAAATTGCAGAGATGCTGCCTTTCGGAGGGCAAATTTTCATCTGTCAGTTTTGGGAACATACTGCTGCTTTCTAATTTTTCATCTTAGCAAGCCTCAGCATCAGTTGGACTGAAAACCCCGGTGTCATTTTTCTGGTGTAAGCATTATCCTGTCTCTGTCTAAATGGCAAAAGTTTCATTTTCTTCATCATCTTTCTTGAATGAATCAAAGTCTATTGGATCGGTCAACGGTGAAGTATAGAAAAATGGGGTAATGATAACAATTAGCAAAGCATATTATTAAATCATTAGTAATGAAACACCAAGACAAGACAGAAAATCCATGGATAGAAAAGTGGTACTGTGTTAGAATTTGAACAGGTCTATACACATATACAACATAGTTAAATTCTCATGGTCGCATTTCATCAATGGAGTATAGGTGTCAAGAAAGAATTTTTCCCCATGTTTACATTGGCAAGGACCTGTAGGAGTTTTTTGCCTCTGCATTGAGTGAAATGCTTTCTGCTTCCTAGGGAAATTTAATTAACAGATATTTTGAAAATGCAGGAACTGAGGACTTCAGCTTTAATCTCTTCTGCTGCTTCCTGGGGCATACGATAGCTTCAGCTTTGAAGATTTTTTTATTACAGCTCTCAAGTTTGCTGTAAAATGTTAGGGAACATTCTGTAATTGTGTAGTTCTTGGTGTTTGTGCTTGGATGGTCTGTCGGTAGCTGTAAACCACATAGCATTTATTGTCTAGGTGTCTGTTGTTGTGGAGGGGCTTGGCTTCACAACGATTACTTCCAGGCTGTTAGTTGTGACATCAGAAAAAAAAATAACCCTGCAAGTTGTATCAATATATGTAGTCAAAATAAGATTAAAAATAAGTACTAAAGTTACTGTTTTGGACTACAACATAAAATAATTCCTGTAATTTGTTAGAAGAGTTTAAGAAGTATTTCTTCCACTGTTGATAAAGATTCATATTCAGATCCATGGGATTCTTAAGTATTATTGAAAATCCGAAATCTTATCGTTTAGTGAAGATGTAGGGCCTATTTTAAAGTGATGCCATTCTTATAATTTTTCTTTTCATTCGTTGACAGGTAAGTGTAGTGGTCGGCAAGAAGACTCTCTTTCTTTTTAATTTGAATGATCCTGATAACCCGATTGATCTGAAATTTCAGCAGCCTTATGGCAGTATTGTTACCTACAGATGGTGAGCAGAATTTCTTAATGAAGCATTCTGGTATTAACAAGCTGAGGATTTTCCTGGTAGTTCTGATAAATTCTGAAAATGAAACCGTATATCCCTTCCTTACACTGGATTTTTCTTGGATGTATTGTAGAGTTTTTAATAATTCCTTTCCAAACAGAAAGAAGTCTACATTTTGTAACTGTGTTAGTTGACAATTAAATGGCTATAAAAAGCAGTATTTTCAAATATAATTCTCAGGTTTAGAACACTAATACTGTTGCTGTCCTAACAGTAGATTAAACTGAAGTTGGTTTCTGTTTGAATTAGTAACTGATGAAAGAGCTCTATCCTTCAACTAGTTTGTTGGACTATGGTTGGACTCGATGATCCCAAGGGTCTCTTCCAACCTAGATGATTCTATGATTCTACGTTGGTTTACAAAGTTGTGCAAAGCTCTTGTAGCCTCACTGCTATGTAATCCAATTGGTAATCTGCCTTTGAGGAAATCCCAATCTAGAAGTTTGAACTCTATACCCAAAATGTAGCTTTACTATTTGTATGTCTTTGAATCACGACACCTTGTCTTTTAATGCCCGTTCAGTCAACGTGGAATTGACGTTTCTCCCTCTGCAATACAACTGTGTAAGAAAACCTGTAGCTGTGTGTGTCGTAATTTATGGCTACGTGTCTAACAAGGCGTACCTGGGCTGTTTCCCTTGTAATTATGTTTTTTGCAACTAAGCTGATGAGAGATTGTTTGAATTGATCCCTACACGCTGTAACTATTTCTGCCATAACCTCATTACTTCTGCTCGACACCATGAAAAGTAAGCAAGCTGTCTATTCACAAATACAGATTATAGCTTTAGTACTTCCACTGTGTTTGCAGTAGTATGTTTTCAGTACTGCCATTATTATTTTTAGCATAGCTTTGATGGGACCAGTTCGGCCAGAATCTTGAAATGGAAGCTTAGATCTTCTGGCACACTTATTTAATGAAGATACCAGAGGTTTTTCTCCTGGCATCACTGTCATGTATGCAGCTTGCTGAAAGTGAAGTGGCATTACAGAATGTAGAAGAGAGAATAAAGACAATTTATGAGTGAACTCTGGGCACAAACATGTCTTTATCTTTTAAGAATCCTTGGTTGTTTTACCCCTTAATCTATTTTGTACTATATTGTTCTGCATCTAAGTTCCCATACTTTGAAAGGGAGACATTGGCAGTTATCCTCATACACTGAAAGAAAATGCTTTTTGTATATTGCATAAATAGATCTCTTTTCTTAATTGTTGGGTTTTTTTTGTAACAGGTATGGTGATGGCTACATTATGATTGGTTTCTCACGAGGGTGTTTTGTGGTCATTTCTACGCACATTCGTGAGATAGGTCAAGAAATCTTTCAAGCTCATAATCATAAGGATAATCTAAGCAGCATTGCTATATCACAGTCATTAAACAAAGCTGCATCATGTGGAGACAATTGGTAAGTGGTAGTTATGTACATAGAGAATGGAATTCATTTCACATAACTTTAGCTGTTAGGCATTAAAACTAGTAGGCTCCCTAAGAAGTCGGTGCAGAGAAGGTGAGATGAATTGCTCTGTGGAACTGCCTCTCTGCCTAAAGTTAGGAGAAGCTACTTTTGACCAAAATCTCTGAAATTTAATTAACTTGATTGTAATTAATTGTAAGCAAAAAAAATTTAATTAAACTTTAGTATAGATTACTTCTTTTGATTCTTTCTTTTTCTACTATGTTACTTGGCTACGAAAATGTCTAAATTTCTTTACTGTGATTTATTGGGTGGATATAACCATCTGCTTAGTATTAGGAGAACAGTTCATGTAAGCTGTACTGAATATGCTGATATCCCTATACCCTTCTCCCTGGTGTTTGATCATACCTGCAATCTAGACAAAAGGATAAACGTGTAAGCAGTTAAGGAAAAAAAAATAGTTAAAGAGACTGGAGTTTTTCCAAAATATGTTGTGCATTTTATAGAATATCTCCTTTAGCTCCTCGTCTGCTACTCCCTGATTCTGTGATACCTGAATTCTTCAGCAGCAAAGGAGCTGAGTGACAGTAGGGGTCAGACCATTCTGTCTGTCCTCAGTTCTGTGTGACCTTCACAAACTGTTGGTTTATGACACTTGCACATGAGGAATGGTATAACTGTGAGCGATTTAAGCACCTCAGCTGTTGTACAATAAGTATTGTTGCTTTAAGGGGTTCTTTAGCATATATTGAGTAACATGGCAGCATAATTAAACTCTCACTCTCTCCCTTTTTATGTGAAGCAGGACTGAAAGCTAGTTTTTACATGGGTTTCAAGCAGTGTTTGTCCACCGGGAGCATGGTTTTAACCTAACCGGTATTGTAACAGGTCAGAAGGGAATAATAGTGCACATTTCCCACCCCTGAGTTCTTTCAAACTGGATGGGTTGTGCCTTTTCCTCAAAATTTAGTTCTCTGAGCAAATATTTTTGTACAGTGATAGTGATAAACTATTTAGAGTGATGGGTAACAATGAGTGTGTGTTGCTCTTTAGGAAACGGCAGACATTTTGTATTTGCACTGTTTATTGCTCCATTAGGCTGTCTTGATTGGGTTGGGTTTCTTCCAGTTTATGGAAGACTGAGGTTTATATTAATGAGACTGAATGTTTATTTTGTTTTAGCATTAAAATCCATGATCTGGCAGACCTGAGAGAAATGTATGCCATAATAAATTTGGATGATGAAAACAAAGGTATGTTAACAGTCTCCATAAGGATAGAAACTTTTACAAAGTAAGTAAAGCAAAATAATTGTTTCTTGGCTTTAGTAGTTAAAGAAAGGAATTACTGTTATTTTTTCTAAAAACTTGTGAATGTTTTAGGTGTAGATCAGCTGGCTTGGACAGATGATGGGCAGTTGTTGGCAGTATCTACACGAAGAGGTTCCCTCCATGTTTTCTTGACAAAGCTTCCAGTCCTTGGAGATGCTTGCAGTACACGGATTGCATACCTCACTTCTCTTCTTGAAGTTACTGTAGCAAATCACGTGGAAAGAGTATGATAACCTCTTCCTTTTAAACTTGATTAGATATAAATAAAGTAAGTATTAATAGTGGATGAAAATTGTTCCATTTTGTTTTGTTTTCTTACAGGAGCTACCAGTCACAGTCTCTGTTGAAGTAGAGCCAAGTTTTGTTGCTATTGGTGTTTATCATTTGGCTGTAGGAATGAACAATCGGGCTTGGTTTTATGCACTTGGAGAGAATAGTAAGCATAAATTTAGTTCTCTTAAAACTACTGCGTCATTGTGTCATCTTTTATGAATTCAGTATTGTGTTTAACAGTTGTGGACATTCCACTCTGTACGATAACAACTTGAGTTGCCGTATGGTCCTGTTAGGAACAGATAATGATCTTCACAAACTGAAGCAGTTATGACAGGATGTTGTAAATAATAGATATAAAACTTCAGGCTGAAGTATTGGTAATGAAATGTAGAATGTTTCTTTTTTGTTTTTTTCAGATCACCTTCTTAACCAATGAAGGACTTTCAGGCTTTTGAGACATTATTTGACCATGTCTTTAAATACTAAGTTGGGCAAAATACCTAGGGACTACATAATCAGAGGGTTTAAAGTCTCAGTTTGGTAGATGTGCATGTTTTTTGCATGGGGTAAGGTCAGATTGGTTATGCTGTGTCCAAATTGCTATCACTCTTAGCATCTTAGCATTTAGAAGATGAAAAATGAAGTCCTCTACAAAATAGTTTTACCTTTTCTGTTTGAATTCTTTAGATGTAAAAAAACTTAAAGATGTGGAGTACCTGGGAACAGTAGCAAGTATGCACCTTAACTCTGATTATGCCGCTGCTCTCTTTGAGGGTAAAGTCCAGTTGCATATGGTAAGAACTCTGGAAATTTGGAGTGCTGAACTAATGAGTTGATCTAAACTGAACAAGTTCATGTAATTTTAAAAATGAGAGAAAATGGAGTGATCTTCAGTTAATGGAAATAAAAATTATTTAGTTTTTTTTGGCTGGCTAATTAAAGTATAAAGCTGAGTTCCTGTGGACTTTAGAAATACAACCTAGTCTAGAAGAGGTGAAGAAAAAGTGTTTTCTTGTGAACCAGTTTTATTTAAAATGTCTCTTCGGGAATGTGACAGAAGCATACACTGGGTTTTTAAGGGATGCATGTGCAAGTTTGTTTCCATCTTGTTTCCTTACAGTTTGATGCAGGCAAAACCGATACCTTGTTGTTAAAAGTGGAGTTTTTCAGTTTGTTCTATTCTTCATATTTAGATAGAAAGTGGAGGTTTGGATGCTCAGGAAGAACGAGAAACTCGACTCTTCCCAGCAGATGATGATAAATGCCGCATTTTGTGCCATGCTTTAACTAGTGACTTCCTCATATATGGTACAGATGTAAGTATTAATTCTGTTTTTTTAAAGATCTTTTTGTATGGAATGTATTTCTATCTCAATTATTTGGATTGTTACTCATATTTTTAGCAAAAAAAGAAAAAGTGCTTCTGAGAAGTTTACAGTAGATTATTTTCTATGCAAGTCCTTTGTAAAAATACAGAATTGTCAAAATTATATCCAACTTCCTTTACTATTGCACTTATATGAGATGCATTGGCAAGAAGGTTAAGTTTTGCTTTTACCAGTGTTTGGTGCAAAATGCATTCTATTGCAGGAGTGAGAGGTTGGCAATAAAACTGTCTTCCAGGTGTAAGAAAAAACATAGCACTTGCCTTGCAAATTTATTGATTTAGATGGTGATGTGATAAATGTGGAAAAAAAGGTAATGAGGTAAACAAGTACGATAGCATAACTGAAAGTCCTGACTTACTATTGAAGCCTTTGCCCAAAGATAATTTTTTTTAGGTGTTTCAACAAAGGTAGGAATTGTTGGGGCACTGAAGAAGGATGTGAACATGCTTATGGATTTTTCTGGAGATTTTCCTATGCATGAGTTGTAGTTTCTTTGCTTTTATTATTTTCTGGCACTGGGAATACAGGGCACATATGGCATTGTGGTATTGTGCTCTTTATGACACAGACTGGTGTATTGACCTTCCAGAGGAAAAGCAGAATCACTGTCTCTGGTGTTATCCCTGATTTTAATAACTTGAGTGGTTTTGCAGCAGTAGAAGGTTTTCCTGCCTCCTCAGTACCTAAATTGGTCCTCATAAATTTGGAGTACTAAATGCGCAACTGACCAATTTGACATGTGCAAATTTTATGATTGACTTCAAAAGCCACCTTTTACTTTCAGTGTTCTTCTTTGTGCAACACTGATTGAAATGTAGTGTTGAGGTACATCTGAATTTGTGGCTCTTCCTTGGAGGCAGCTTTGTTTGAAGGTTAAGCTTCTCTCAGCAGCAAGGCAGGCATTTCCCCTGCTTAGAGAACTTCACAGTAAATACAGCTTGTCTCCACAAAGGAAAGTGAAATAAACAAAAAAAAAGATAGAAAACCCCTCAAAACTCCAGCTTCTTTCCCCACCTGCCAGGGTCAGCTGTGAATGAAAAAGGAAGCCAAATAAACACCTGGAAGTATTTTTCTTTAAACACTCTTTATGGTCAGCACCATAAGATAGGAGAAACTACAACTGAGTTCATTATCTACTTGTCATTTACCGATGTCATTATTAGCTGTTTCTGTTATTTCCCATTAGACTGGAATTATTCATTATTTCTACATTGAAGACTGGCAATATGTGAATGAATATCGGCATCCTGTCAGTGTGAGAAAAATTTTTCCAGATCCCAATGGCACCAGATTGGCTTTCATAGATGACAAAAGTGACGGCTTTATCTATTGTCCGGTAAGTTAGTGTGGGGTACCCGTACAATTGTATTTACAAGCAGGCTCTTCAACTGTATAGTGTTTTTAATAGAGAATGAAGAAGGTTTTGTCACTCCAACGTGTAGACTGGTAGAAGAAATTACCAAGGAGGCTTGAAGATATCTTGATGGCAAGGAAAATAAATAAAATCTGTCGTATTATATCTGGACAATTTCATTTAGGCTAAATTCCCGATCAGTAATTTTCAGAAATGTATGTATTTTTGTATTCAAATACAGATATTTTAGCCCATTAGCAAGCACTGCCAGTTTCACTGCCTGTCCCCATACCTTTTTTTCTAAGTAAATAACATTCGTATAATGCACGTTTTCTCCATTTAGAATCATAGAATCATATGGGCTTGGAAGGGACCTCTGGAGATCATCTAGTCCAACCCCCTGCCAAAGCGCATCTACCTAGAGCAGGTTGCACAGGAACTTGTCCAGGAGGGTTTTGAATATCTCCAAAGAAGGAGACTCCACCACCTCTCTGGGCAGCTTGTTCCAGGGCTCTGACACCCTCACAGGAAAGAAGTTCCTCCTCGCGTTGAGGTGGAACTTCTTATACTCAAGTTTGTGCCCATTTCCTCTTGTCCTGTCACTGGGCCCCACTGAAAAAAGACCAGCCCCATCCTCCTGACACCCACCCTTTAAGTATTTGTAAGCATTGATTAGATCCCCCCTAAGTATTCTCAAGACTAAAAAGACCCAAGTCCCTCAGCCTCTCCTCGTAGGAGAGATGCTCCGGGCCCTTAATCATCTTTGTGGCCCTTTTCTGTACCCTCTCCAGCAGTTCCCTGTCATTTACTTCCCTTCTCAAATAAACTATTATGTTATTCAGTCTACTAGTACTTATGAGAAATTTTTTTCTTAATAAAATTTTCGTATTTCTGCACTACTTACATTCTTTTTTTATTTTTAATTGTAACTGGTATGAATATTTAGTTTGTCTCCTTAGTCACTTCCTAGTAATTTTACTTTTGCATTATTTATAGGTAAATGATAGATTATATGAGATTCCAAATTTCTCACCAACTATTAAAGGAATCTTGTGGGAAAACTGGCCAATGGATAAAGGTGTTTTTGTTGCTTTTGATGATGATAAAGTGTACACTTATGTTTTTCATAAGGATGCCATTCAAGGTACTGTAAACGATTTAAAAAACATATTCACTATTTTAGTTAATGAAGTAAAACATGTTCTGAGTCTTCGTCTTAATTATTTTTATAACTGCATATAAAAATAAATAGTACTGCAGAAGTTTTGAAGTGCAACTGATAAATAAAAAAACAGTTGCTTTGTAGGTTTCTCTGTAAAGTTTCAAAAAAGCATTTTGGTCTTAACTCCTTAAGTTTTTTGCTATTATAATCTTTAGTGTGAAATTTTTGCATTGTGCTTCAGTTGTATTTTTAAAAGATCACGAGAAGGTCTTAGGATCAGGGTGACAAAACTTGTATTCACTTACACTGTTAATCAAAATTGTAATAATAGCAATTTCTGTATTTGTGACAGAGAAACATTAAGGAATTTACCTACAAACATTTGGAAAATTACCCTAATAGTTTAGAAAATTTAAGTTATGTATATTTACTTTACTGAAAGATATGCACTGTACAGTAGATGGTGACTACCAGAATTAGAGATCTTGAATTAGTGCCCTGCAAATCAACATTATTTCAACTGTGACTGCTTGCTATGCTTTTTACCACGTAGGGATTTTTTAAATTATATCTTCTTTTCTTCCTGGTCTTTGAATCTAGGATCCAAGATTATTTTGGCTGGTGGCACGGAGGTCCCCTTTTCATATAAACCTTTGTTGTTGTATAACGGAGAATTAACTTGTCAGACTCAGAGTGGGAAAACAAACAATATCTATCTAAGCACTCACAGTTTCCTTGGCAATTTGAAAGACCTTGGACCTAATGAGCTGACACAAATGCTTACTCAGACTTTAATGTTGAAAAGGTACATCTGTGTTTTAATTATATTGTGTAAATTGTATTCTTCTTTCTCAATACAGTGTATCCTGGTGATATAAAAATGTCACACTGAATATTGATAAATCAGATTGATCCATGAGCCCATATAGCTGTCTATGGAGACCAAGTGAAATAAGTGACCCAGTGGTTCTTTAGTTGTTTTCCACTGTGAAGTAAAAGTTAAACTAATTTTTTTCAAGACTGATTCAGGGTTCTATGACAGTGGCTCTTCTAAAACTGGCCAAAGGTGCCTCTTGCGTACTCTCCTCCCACTCTCATGAAACAGTGCAAAATCAGTGTAATGGAGAGAATGCCAGAGTAGGGAAAGCAGATGGTTTCCTAAAAAAGTTTCATAGGAACAAGAGAAACAGAATCCTAAGTTATGCATTTGTAATTCTCCTTTCTTCCTGAGATATCTTTCTCTCCATGCTTATAAGTAAATGCATTTTATGTTTTCCCTACCTTAGTGTTAGTGAAAAAAGATGTTGAGAGAGAATTTTAGGTACGAGTCATACTAGTTTTAAATGTGTTTTACCCTCTATAGGTTTTCTGAAGCATGGGAGGTATGCAGGCTTCTGAATGACCAGTCTGCATGGAATGAGCTGGCCAAAGCTTGCTTACATCATATGGAGGTGGATTTTGCAATACGTGCTTATCGGATATCTGGTAATGCTGGGATGGTGATGTCGCTAGAGCAAATAAAGGTAAAATGTAAAGTCACTTTTAAACAGGAAATACAGTGTTTTAATTCTTCTTTAAGAATTGTTGAATCCTTATTTTTGTGGGGATTTTTTTTTTTTTTTTAATAGAAGGTGGATCATTTTCAAGGGAATTATAGTTACAGAGGAGAAAGTGTCCAAACTACATAACTCTTGGTTGTTTTTTCTTGAAGTGGTTGCAGTCTCTACTGCAATGCACAACATTCCTTTCTCCATTTGCTTGAGAGCAGCAGAATATATTCATGTCTCGGGCATTTGGGGGCTCTTTTTTCTTTTGGTATTTTTGAGAAAATGGTTAAGGCAGCTATTATTAAAATTTTTTAAAAAATCAAACCAACAGATTGCAATTATACATTGAAAAGTGTGCATGAAATAATGTCTTAAAAACATACTTTTGCAAAATGCTAATTTTAGATAGTACTAGTTGTACTGGCTTTGAGCTACAATAAGAAAGCGAGGGCTTCTTCTGGTTTGTAGAATCCAGTACACATGATTGTAAAATGTAAGAATGTTTTGTTTTGCTGTGCTTTCTAGACTATTTATAACAATATTATTTTTTTTCTTTTGGACTACTTTTGCATCTATTATATCTTTTTACAGGGAATAGAAGACCACAACCTTTTAGCAGGACATCTTGCCATGTTTACTAGTGATTTTAATCTGGCTCAGGATTTATACCTGGCATCCTCTTGTCCTATTGCTGCACTTGAGGTATTCATTTTAGATGTGTAAATATTTTTCTGCTGTTTTCATCTGCACCTTAATGTTGGAATATTTTACCTTCTGATAATTCTGCCCTTTCGTGGTTTTGTTCTTGCCATTGTGTGGCTGACAGCCGTTTTTTCAGGATGAATGTCTCTCAAATGGTCTGAATCTTTCTAGAATGCTAGCTCTGTATTTGTATTAAAAATAACGAGAAGCTCATATTAGAATTGAGACTCTGATACTTGCATCAGTTCTTTGTTCTTTGTTAATAGATGCGAAAAGACTTGCAGCACTGGGACAGTGCGCTTCAGCTGGCTAAGCGTTTGGCCCCAGACCAAATCCCTTTCATATCAAAGGAATATGCAGTGCAGCTTGAATTCGCGTAAGTTCTTCTGTAAAGTTGCAGTATAAGAATATCAAACCAGTACTCATTCTGACTGGAAAAACATGGAATTGAGATACTTCAGCTGACTGCATTGCTAAGAGAGGATTCTGTGAGGTCTTCAGCTATAGTACGAGGAAGAGTAGTTTTGTAAGGAATACTTCATGCTAAAGCCATATGTTAGCAAATAATAGTTATTTTTGATTAATTTCAGTATATCTGGGTTCTTTGCAACTGGTAGGTCCACTATATAATAATATAATCTACTAAATGCTTTGTTGCAGGCAAGTGCTTGGAAAATAGAGAAAGTTCATGCCATTTAACACTTGTTAATATTGGATGAAAATCTTGCCTTTTGCCTGTCTTTCCTTAAAATACCCAGTAGCCTTCATTTTCTTACATATTTTGGGTAGAAGAGCGTCAAATTTCAAGACTGCCAGTCCCTGGAAGAGAGAAGGTTTTAACCATTTGCCATGAGTTTAAAGTCTATCTTATAGCTAATTCTTCCCAGATGAAACCTTGTCTGTTTAATGGCTAAACTAAGAGGGAAAACTCTTAGCTATTAATAGAGGTTTCAGACAACTCCTTCCCCCTGGCAGTGCCCCTGGTGCACTGAGAGAGAACACTTGTTGGTCTCCAAAAAGGTCACAGAAAGGAGGGAACAGAGGCAGTGGGTGCAGTGCAGCCATCTGTAACTTGAGTTATGCGTGTACTTAAGGAGAAAACATTGCCTTCATTTTTATGTTGTGAAAATTCTAAATAATTTTAGAAGGTCAGTTTCATTTATCTTCCAGAAAAATGTGGAAGTAGAGATGAAACTAGAGGTGTATTATGCAGATAGATTCTTTGCTTGTCTTTTAAGGGGGGTTTATTGGTCTCAGTGTAACGGAACTGAGAGATGGACTGCCTCTGTGGCTAACAGCTTGATAAAGTGCACGGGAAGCGCCGTGACGTACTGTGTAACTGTCCATCTTCTGCACACTTCACATCCTTGTTTGGAGTCGTTATGTCTAAAGCAAGACAGATACATGCATAATCTGTGTGGCTGGAAGGTAACCATCGCTTCCTATTAAAAACGTTCTTCCATATAACTTCCAGTTTTGTTTTAGGGGTGATTATATTAACGCTCTGGCACACTATGAGAAGGGAATCACTGGAAACAATAAGGTAATTCCTTTTTAGTCATGATAGTGTTTGTACTATCATACTGCACATTATGTTGTCATGTTTCAGACTCATTTGAATTCAGATGTTTTTATTCATTGCTTTTGGCATAGTAGTCTTTATAATTCTCATATTTTTAATATACAGAATGATGTTTTCTCTAGGTATAAAGCAGTATTGCCATATATTAACATGGTGTAACTAGACTTAGGTTTTTATGATTTGAGCAGTTTCATGGTAGACATGCAAATGTCAGAGAAAATACTGCCAGGATTTTCATTGTTATAACAAAAGACCTAATTATTCCTTCTTCTTTACTGAATTGTTATCTATATAAAGACAGGCAAGGATTGTGTTAGAAAATAAGCATCGTATTCAGTAGATCCTCCCTTATTCTGGCATTATTTCCCCTAATATTTGCAAAATGTCTATTATGAAGCAGTTTAAATGATAGTAGGGGAACATAATAGGGGGAAAATAGCAATGTTTTCTGAATTCAAGCCATTTGGCTTTATGAAACATCAGTGGCCTTACCACCTTTAAAAAAAAAAAAAAAAAAAGGAAATATCCTGCTTGTATTTTCTCTTTTTCTATACTGTTGGTTTTGGAGGAAAGAGGAGAGTAGAACTGAGCTGTCTGTAAAACTGATTCTTCTCATGTATGATTGGTCTGCGCAGATCTTGTAAGTAAAATGTAAAAATTATAGCTTAAGAAGGAAATTAAACTGAGTTTTTATAAATAAGTGACAGCTGTAGCTAGGCAAGAATTTTGATACAATAATTTATTTAACTAAGTCCGTGTAATGTTTTGTTAATTTGTTTCAGTGGTTGGTTACCGTGTCTTTTGTGACCTGATATTTCTGCTGTATAATGTATAGTTATTGCTTTTCATTTGATTGCCAGTACCAGGAACATGATGAAGCTTGCCTTGCTGGAATGGCTCAGATGTTCATTCGAATGGGAGATATCCGTCGAGGAGTAAACCAGGCCATTAAACACCCCAGTAGATTACTAAAGAGAGACTGTGGAGCTATTCTGGAGAGTATGAAGGTACTCAGAAGTGTTAAGCTAAGGTTGAATATGTGAATTCGTTAAGCTATTTATTTGTAATCTTAATTTAGAAATTATATTTTAATTATTTCCAATATTGCAGCAATTTTCAGAAGCTGCTCAGCTGTATGAAAAGGGACAATATTATGACAAGGCAGCATCAGTATACATCCGGTGTAAAAACTGGTAAGTACAGGTTTCAGGGAAGTGTTATATTTCAGAGGACTCACTGTGGTGCTCTTTGGAAAGGAACGATTCTCTCAATACCACAAATGTCTTCTTATTTATATTTCATTGATTATGTTGTTCCCTCCCCCAAGCTTAAATAAGAACAGCGTTCTTTTGGAAGCTTTTGTTGTTTTAAATGTAGTCTTACCATAAAAGGGAGATAGTCTTCATTTTTTTTCATATTTTTTGGTATTATGTTTAAAGTTACCTGCAATTTCAAGTCCTTTGTGTGAGTGAACACGTGCACATGCATGCACTGAGTTTAGTAATTTTATTTGTGTAGTTACTGTTTAGTTCATTAAATTTCTTCAGTTATAAAATTCATAGCTGAGACTGAATATTCAGACATTTGGAAATGATTCTAAGTCGCTGCATCAAATGAGTCTGTATCGTGAGTAGTCAAAATTGCTGGCATTATGTTCAATACATTTGTAATTATTTTAATGGAATTTGATTATTATCAAGTTTCCAATGGAAAAGTACAATTTCCTGAGACTTAAGGGCTTAATTTTTGCCTAATTACATTTTATGGACTTTTAATATTAAGAACTGATTGGAGCAGAGATCAGAAGGACCCCTCCTTTTCATAAAGGACTCCCCTCTAAAAATTAGGTTGGAATATTATGTTCATTACTAAGGAAAAATTTATTCTCTCATAGAAGTATCAGTGGCACCACAACAGACAAGAGAACACTTTAAGTAGAGTAGCTTGCATATAATGATAGCTTTGATTTGCAAAGTGGGAGGGACAAGCAGAAGGAGGTTCAGTCTGGGGAGTGCTCTGTCTTTTAAGCAGAGAGCTAAGATTTAAGGTCAGCCGCTCTTCAGCCTCTCGTATCCCTTGTCTTGAAAGGCCCACTGCTGATTTTGCTGGCTTTTATAGATCCCATCCCTGTGTGCAACTCCTGAAGCTAGACTGATGAGAGCACTGGCACATTTCTGTGTTCCTCCACACTCTATTGTTATGGATGTTGTTGCTCAGAGAATCCGGTTCTAATGAATGGCCTGGAACCTCTAGTACAACCTATGGTCTTAAGCACACAATCACAGCTGTGCCCGTACTGGTGGTCTTTTGTACTCTTTCAGGTTACAGTTTTAATCCTATGCTTCTTCTGTAGATTAATTAGAGAATACCAGGGGTAAAAATTGTTGATCTGGCACTCCTTATGCTCGTACATCTCAAACTTAAAAAAGAGAAGATACTGTACTTCTCTAAGCCTCTATGTTCATGAGGCCGTCTATAATTTCCAGTTCTTACATCTAGAAAGTGCAACTTTTTGAAAATATGAAAGTGCCTTCAAAGCATATACATTATGTTCAATTACTACTTTTTTAGCCTCCTTTTCAGTGTTGATATAAATATGCCTGTTTTACTGGAGAAAATTTGAAACCAGGTATATCTATTAAATAATTATTATCTTGTCTTTCTAGGGCAAAAGTTGGTGAACTTCTTACTCACGTTTCATCTCCAAAGATTCACCTACAATATGCAAAGGCCAAAGAAGCAGATGGCAGGTGCGTTTGAATGCTTATCTTTTTTTACAAAATACATCATCATTATTATTGTTGTTGTTGTTGCTGTTATTATGCATTACTCTTTTTGTAAAATAAGTTAAAAGACTTTACACTTTGTATCAAATAGCCTTGTGAAAATGGGTTCTGAAATGTATAAACTTAAGGTGTTGTGTAAAGATATTAAACCTAATCTAAGAACCTTCCGCTGGTGTCAAAGATGGGTTTCTAATTGATTGTTTTCCTGTCTAGCATTAATACCTTTTTAACAAAAATCATTAAAGGTTTAAAGTACTGCACCCAATGCAGAGTATTGAAGTTCAGGGTTTTTTTCTAACTACTCCTTAGCTGTGATTTTTAAAGGTCATTCAAATGGGGAATAACCATGATAGAAATGTTTTTATTCTAGAACCAAATTACCATAATATCTTAATGGCTGCTGTTGCAAAATATTGAATAATGTGTAATTATTGGCTGAAATGGAAGAACAAAATTTACATTTAATCACAGAATGTAGTTTCTATTAGTCCTGTAAATCAATGTGCTTCAGAATAATGATATTTTCTAATACGAAACAACACCAAAGCTAAATATTTCCATTGATGAGAACAGAAAATTACTATTTGTGTCAATTGTGTAGTGTAGGAACAAGAAATTTCTTGATCTTGTTTACACAACAGAAAAGAAATTTCACTTTTAAAATTGTACAACTAGTTATCATCTGTTTGTTTTCTTATTGTTCTCTCACTCCCAAGTCGTTTCATATGGAACTGATGGAACAGATGATGTTTACTGATGGAACAGATGAACCACTTTTAAGACATACCAAACAGGATGCTGGCAGTATAGGACATTTTTCTGTTGTCTCTGCCGTTCATTCTCCCAATAGAAAATTAAATAGAGACAAAAAAACATAGTAGATGCAGAACAAAGCTATTCTATGCAAACTGAAAGGACACGGTTACAGAGCAACCACTCAGAAATAAAATACTATACGTTTCTTTCACTCTGTATTGTAAAGAGTTAGAAAAATGGATGTGGAACCATTATTTTGCAGGTACAAGGAAGCTGTGATAGCTTATGAGCATGCAAAACAATGGGACAGTGTAATTCGACTATATTTGGATCACCTGAATAATCCTGAAAAGGCTGTTAATATTGTGAGAGAAACACAGTCTCTTGATGGAGCAAAGATGGTGGCCAGGTAACAAGCACATTATTCAGGTTTTAAAAAAAGGGTGGAAGAGGCCATACCTGTTGGAAATTGGTGGGGCTTGAAAGAGAGATCAGACTCTGTTTTTTTGTAATTTGGCCAGTGACTATATATTTCTGTTTATTGATTTGAATTTTCTAAAATTTGAACACCTAAGCAGGTACTGATTTTTTCCTTTTTTTTAAACTTTCTGATTAAAATTATATTAACCTGAAGTAATAAGTTTAGATAATAATAAAAGTTGCCATGCTGTATTATTTATACTAAGTTAATTTTAGTAACCTATTAAAAGTAATCGAGATATAAAATAAATTAGAAATCATATTTTTATGCCACAAAAGATACTCTATTCCTAAAACATTTGGTGTATTCATTACGCTATTTAGCACTAAGGTATTAATTTGTTCATTCTGATTAGATTCTTTCTGCAGCTTGGTGACTATGGTTCTGCCATCCAGTTCCTGGTCATGTCCAAGTGCAATAATGAAGCTTTCACATTAGCTCAACAACACAACAAGATGGAGATTTATGCTGATATCATCTGTGAGTATTCCACATTAATAACTTTACTTGCAATACGTTTTGCTGTTTTTTTAATTGATTTAGACCAATTTGAAATTATGAGACAAGGAATGTGAAGTTTTGTTTCCCAGCCTTTTCCATTTCCTGTCACCATGGACAGATTTGGCAACCTGTGTCTAGTTCAGGCCTACAAGCTAGGCTTGGCATTCAGCTTAGGTATCTCCCATGGTCTTCAGTCTAGGTTGTTTTAAAATCTTGCCAGTGCTAGAGCTTTTTCTGTTTATCCACAGAGATAAAACATCTGTCTGGACTGTTTTCTTATGTTGAGGAATCCCTTTCTTTGATCTTGATATATGTAGTACTGCTTTTCCAAATCTGAGAATTTTACTTGTACTGTTTTTGATTTTTACCCCTCTATTCCTTTTTTCATGATTCCAGGTCTTTTCCTACATGTGTATGTCACTTGTCTGTCCTTTTTTCCCTTTAAGGCCCCTTGTGGCCTCATCTTGTCTCAGCGAGAGACAAAAAGGAGGCCTTAGTGAGAAGCTGACCTTCACCTCAGGCCATCAAGTCAGTCAGTGGCCAGCTTGTCAATTTGCAATAAATTTTATATTTTTCAGGCACCATTCTTTGTGGAAACAGTTTCCACATATGTGTCTTCAAAATTATCTCATATTTTCAACTAATCTATTCCTTTAAAAAATGTATTCTTGTTCTGAAGGTTATAAAAACTTGGCAGCAGCTAGCTTGCTGATGTGCTGTTGCAGCTGCTTGTCAAGGTGAACACAATACACAATAGTTCTGCTGTTCCCTATGCTTTCTTCCTTCTTTCCTATACAAAATAGGATGTCTCAAATTGTAATCTAAGTGGGGGAAAATAGGTTTAAAACTAAGTAACAGTTTGAAGTAGTGGCTGTCTTTGTTTTAGATGCGTACAGTAAAATGGAGTCTTGGTTAGGAGACTAAGTAGTATTCCCTGCTACCACATTAGTCCTGATAGTCTTGCTCTCTGTGATACAGATATATTCACACATTCTTAAATTCTGAAAATAATTCAGGTGATAATCTTATAATCACTTGCTCTGTTTTATTGTGGCCAAGACATAATGGAAAAATTCATTAGTAGGTCATAGTTACACCATTTTATTATGTCTGTTAAAAAAAACAGAAATCCCACTGTGGTGTAAAACCTGTGGAAACAATTATTTCACTGCATTATTAGCTCCTAATGTCTGACATTTAGTCTGATTAAGTAGGAAAAGAACATGTAAGACATAATTTGAGTCTAGCTGTCTTTGGTTTTCTTTGAACGTCAGTAGAAAAAAAGATGTAGAATAGGAATTTGTTCCTTCAGTAGGGCCTTTATCTTACTTAGTAAGAATATTCTGCTGTCATTGCTGTTTGTTGCAGGTTCTGAAAGTACGACCAATGAAGATTATCAGAGCATTGCACTATATTTTGAAGGAGAGAAGAAACATTTCCTGGCGGGAAAATTTTTCTTGCTGTGTGGTCAATATGGACGGGTCAGTACTTAAAGGATAAAGCAATGATAGTTAAACGTACATAGAAACTGTTGAACATTCCGTGGTACTTCAAAATCAGGGAAGTTTGTAGCAGACTTTAGCTGTCTTAACTGATAACATACTGTTATTTTATAAAAAGTGTAAAAATGTAAGTATACTATTTATATGTACAGTTATCTATATTGTATTGTCTGAACTCTACGCTGCCATGCACGTAACTCACTCATAGCAGTAGAGGCTCCAGGTGAATCAATGATACGCTACTCTCAATGAATCTCTAAATGTTGTGAACATAGAAGTGGAATTCATTTATATTTTATTAGTTTGACCAATGACGATTTGGTTGCTGACTAATTAATTTCACTTAATACTATAGCATGCCCTAACGGAAAGCTTTTTTTAAAAAAGAAAGTATGTTAATTGAAGTATGTCAATTGACACACTTTCTTTTGATCAGTTACAAATCAGTGAATTGACGCTTATTGAATGTTTGACTTTTGCATACTGAACACATACCAAAAAATATTACTGATTTTGCAAATTACAGCCATTGTAGGTGGCCACTCCTTCAACTGGGGGGTCCAATGGCACATTAATCATTACTTTCTTCTCACCATATTGCTGTGAACATCTTTCACAGTTAGATGAAGGTATACATCAGAATTCTTCTTCTTGCTTCTTTCTTGCAAGAGTATCTATAAGAGCAGCTGCTACCTCTGTGGTGTATGTGGTTATCCTGTAAAGTACAGCCAAGATAAGCATTCAGTGTGCCACTTGTCTGTCAAAATGTAGAGAGAAATAACTTGGTAAAACAGGAAAATGTTAATTTCATGTGTCTCAGTTTTAACTTTTCTTCTGTATCATTTTAGGCATTAAAGCACTTTATGAAAAGCCCAAGCACAGAAGATAACTTGGCTATAGAAATGGCAATTGAAACAGTAAGCAACTTTGATAAAACAAAAAATTCTTCATCTTTTCAAAAAGTTTACCTTCAGTATTGTGACATTTTCCTAATGTGAGTGTGTTTGGACAGATTGCAAATAGAAGGAAAACTGTGTCAGTGACGGTGGTATCTAAACATTAAAAAAGGAGAATAAGTCAATACTGACACCAGAGGAAAAAACGTTTTCGGTCTTCAAAGGAGGGTTTATTAATTCATTCAGATTTTTGTGGTTGTCTATCAGAGACACTTGAGTTTGGAATTTTCTTTTTTAGCAATATCCATATACGATTTTTCAGTTTTGCTGATTTTTCCAGTCTGCCCTCTATGGCTAGAGAGGTCTATATGCCTCTATTCTCGCTGTCTGCCACAGAATCATGGGAGGTTGAGATTGGAAGGAACCTGTGAAGGTCATCTGATCCAACACCCCTGCTCAAGCAGGGCCACCTAGAGCTGGTTGCCCAGAACCATGTCCAGATGGCTTCTGAATGTCTCCAAGGAAGGACACTCCACAACCTCCCTGGGCAACCTGTACCAGTGCTTGGGCACCCTCACAGTGAAAAAATGTTTCATGATGTTCAGATGGAACTTCCTGTGTTTCAGCTGGTACCCGTTGCCTCTGGTCCTGTCACTGAGCACCACTAAAGAGAGCCTGGCTCCTTCCTCTTTGCGCCCTCTCTTCAAGTACATATTTAATTGACAAGATTCCCCCTGAAGCCTTCTCTTCTCCAGCCTCAACAGTCCTAGCTCTCTCAGTCTTTCCTCATGAGATGCTCCAGGCCCTTCATCATCTTAGAGGGCCCTTTGCTGGAATCTCTCCAGTATGTCTTTCTCTCCCTCGTACTGAGGAGCCCAGAACAGGACTCCAGGTGTGGCCTCATGCTCCCTACTGGAGTAGAAGGGAACAATCACCTGTCTCTACTTGCTGGCAACACTCCTCCTAATGCAGCCCAGGATACCAATATCCTTCTTTGCTGCAAGGGCAGATTAGTGACTCATGTTCGATTTGAGGATCCCCAGGTCCTTTTCTGCAAAGCTGCTTTCCAGCTGGGTGGCCCCAGCAGGTACTGGTACACGGGGTTATTTCTTCCCGGGTGCAGGACTTTGCACTTTCTTCTGTTGAGGTTTCATGAGGTTTCTGTCAGCCCATTTCTCCAGCCTGTGGGGGACCCTTTGGATGGCAGCACAGCCCTCTGGTGTATCAGCCACTCCTCCCAGTTTTGTATCAGCAGTCTTGCTAAGGGTGCGCTCTGCCCCATCATCCAGATCACATTGGACCCAGTATTGACCCCTGGGGTACACTGATAGATACTGGCCTTCAACTAGACTTTGTATTATTGACCACAACCCTCTGGGCCTGGCCATTCAGCCAGTTTTCAGTCCACCTCACTGTTTGCTCATCCAGCCTATACTTCATTATTTTCTCTATGAAGAAGTTGTGGGAGACAGTGTCAAAAGCCTTTCTAAAGCCAAGGTAGACAATGCTCTCAGCTTCCACTATCAGACAGAAGACCATCTGCAGCATCAGTCTTACTGATTCTGATCTGATACAGATCTTAGATTAAAACCTTTTGGTTTTCATCATTACTAGATCTAAAAATCTCTTTTCCACCCCTTAAAAAAAAAAAAAAGGAATTTGGGGTGAAGCAATCTTTGCTTAGTTATTTTGCTCATGATCTCCAAAGTTCAGTAGTCATCAGGTCTCCAGCTCATTATGTGTGAACGTGGTTTGGTTCTTGAGATTGCCTTCTAGGAAATATATGCTGGAAACCTGCCTAAGCAGGCCCATAGCCAGCTTCCATCTAAGCATCCACTGCAACTTTCACTTTCTGTCATCCAAACCATGCTCAGACTGCCTCTGTTCCCTTGAAGAACCCACAGCTTTGAAAATCTTGTTAGGTATCACTAGAGATTTTTCAAACTCTTAAACAGTAGACCTGACTCTGCTTAGAGCTAGCACAGCTGCTCCTGAGGCCTTCCATCTCACAGAGCTGTTGGCAGGGCTTGTAAGACTGAAGTTTGAGGTCTCTAATGCTTTCCTCTAGATCAAGATGTTTCAGTCCAAATGAATAAACCAAAGGCTATGAAAAAACCCAGAGGCTATGGCTGCAGTTGTGCCATATATGTCTGTGTGCAATCTCATCATCTCAGCCATATTTTTGAGACTGTCACTTCAACTGGCCAGATAGTGCTGCCTCAGTTCTAGTGACCAGGACCAAATATTCCTCTGATACACAAATTGTGATGGGTTGATGGACATCGCTTTGTGACTGCAGGCTTCAGCTCACAGGGCCTAGATTCAGACACCGTCCCAACACTGTAGCAGAGGAACAGTTCATGCTGGTAGAGATCTGTTTAGCTATAATCCCCTGACATAATACATTAGAAAATAAATATGAACTCCTGTGTGTCAAAGCTGATGAACCATGTAATCATCTAGTTTGAACATACAGAACAAAAAGCCCCCTGTGTTTTAAGTCTATCTAGTTTCAGTGGTTTTATGGAAATCTTCCTTATGAGTAAGTATTTTTCCTTTCTCTTTCATATCATAATTTTTTCTGTTTTTATTTAATAGGTGGGACGGGCAAAAGATGAAGCCCTGACAAATCAGCTGATAGACTATCTTATGGGAGAGAGTGATGGCATGCCCAAGGTATTGTATTTTTGTCACTGCTGTTGTGTTATGTTGCTGTGCTACAAGATCTTATGAGCTTATTTTGTCCTAAAATTTTTGGTAGACACAGATTGTGTTTTAGCTTGGTTTCATTAAGAGGCAAGAGTTAGATGATCATTCTGAGTCATTCACCCAGTAACAAGATAAGAAAGGAAGTAACTACCTTGGATATGATCATCTTTCTCCAAGATTCATGAAAGTGGGTAGTAGACAGAGGAGATTCACATTAACCCTTGTACTGAGGACAGTCCACATGCAGTCTTTTCTTGCAGTGTGAGGAGTTGGTCTAGCTGTTGCACTGGAAGGAAGTAAGGTAGTAAATAGGAGATGAAGGACAAAAAGCCAAAGATGATCAGGCTACATTAGTTCCTTACATTATTCCAACATCAACATTAGACATAAACAGTTGTACACAGATTTTCAAAATTGCCAGCTCCCTGTTGACTTCTGAAGTGATTAATGACCATGTTTTCAAAACTAGCTTAGCCCAAAGCAACTCAAATATCTACCACTGAGATCATCTGGAAATGTAACAACTTCATGTGGATGTCCATATGACAGTTAAACCTTATCTTTGTAAAAAAGAAATCTTTCTTTTTTTATTTATTATGTAGAAGTATTTAGTTTAAAGTTTGAATTGATTATTCATAGATTCAGTTTCATGTGCAGTTACAGGCTGTAGTTCTGTAAACTAAAACACAGAGTTTCTGTTCTGTGTTGGAGAATAATATTACATATTTAAACTATGATAGAAAAATTAATAAAACAGGAAGCACATTTGAAGATTTTTGGTGACAGACCTTCCTACCAAGTTTGGTAGAAGCTTGATTAACAATAGGAGAATAAAATACTGTGGATTTTTACGTTTTCACTCATCATTGCAAATAGAAAATCTTATTTGGATCCTTAGAACCTTACATGTTTTTCTTTTATACTGTTAGGAGGTGCTTTGTGAGATAGGTGCTCTGTGTTATGAGGCTTCATTTAATGTCATGTGATCAATTACTAAAATTTAGAAAGGACCATTACCCTTTCTTCTGGGTTTCCTGCTCCTTTGTTAAAAGCAAACTACTCACTGGGTGTACTAAAAGGCTTTTGGCAGAGTGCTGGACTATTTAATCTTTTTCTCTCTTGTGTATACCAATTTGGGAGTTGGAAGATACTCACTGACAGATTTTTATGTATTTGTTGCCATAGGTTTGGTAAAAAAAGAAGAGGGTTGTTCACAAACTAAGCAGAACGTAGATTAGATCTGTGCTATATATACAATACAAGAAGTAGATTTTGGCCATATTCCCTTCGTATGATGTTTTTCCAGGACAATTAAAAATGTCCACTCTAAATATGACATTAGACATCAGAACAGCAGCATTTCAGGTTAAGACAACAAACAGCTCTTTGCAGAGTGACTGCTAATGGGCTGTCTGGTTTCTCTGAGTTTGAGCTATAGAGAAGCAGGCTTCACAGTCCATTTTTGACTTTGATGTCCACAGAGCTTGTGGTACCTTCAGTCATATTTGAGCTTGAGTTCATGGAACTAAGTGGCTGAGACATATCAAGTTTTACTGCCTGTTACAACAGAGGTTGAGTGTGAGCTAAATGGTGCTGCACCCATGTTTTTCTGCTGTGAAAGCCAGGCTTCAGGTGCAGACATTGCAGTCTGCAATTAATTCTTTAGTCAATGAATTTAAGGTCTCATACAAACTCACAGCAAATACGTTCAGGTGCAAAATGGTATGTCTGGAAGAATAAGTTCTGCCTTATGAGGGGAGTAGGGTTTAGTAATGATGGAGATGACATGGTCTTGGTGCAGTAAGTTTATTTCAGCCCTAATATTATCTCTTTATTATTTACCTGTAATTTGAAATGGGAATATTAAAAAAACTATGAGAGAAGCAAAACATAGTGAAACAACCGAAATTCAACTTCAAGAAACCAAAACAGAATGAAGCTGTTGAGGCATTAGATGAGAAGTCTGTGCAGCATCAGTGTAAGCAAAAGGAATTTCATATTTATGCTGAAAGTTGGGTGGAGAGAAACTGTAGTATCCGGTATCTTTTCTAAGAGCAGCACCTTCGCTGTCTGCATGGGACTGGAATCACGTTATGATCTCTGTGGTGAAGAGATTCTGAAGATCTTGGAAAACACTTGGGAGTTTTGTGAATGCTGTAATTGCATAATTAACCTTGTTTTGAACTTCAGTGTAGAGCTTTGTTTTCCTTGTCTAAAAGCTCTCTCTTGTTCTTCTGAATGCTTTAATCCAAACTGCCATAGTCTCTCTCAGTGAGTAACAAAATTTTACTTTATCAAATCATACATAATTGTTTTTAAAATCTACTTAAAAACCAGTTCATCTTTATCCTTACGTTATGGAGATAGCATTTTTGAAATTATCAAGCAAATGGGGTTGGTTTTAGAGAGCTGCTTTTATGTGGTGTTATTTTTGTAAAGCTGAAAGTAAGAGTGAACTTCAAGTAGTCCTGCAGCAGAAACTTGCTAATCTTTTCAGCATTGGTCTTCAAACCAGATCATCACTGGTTGCTTTAAATCTTTTGCAGCCAACAATTATTTGGGATTTTAATGAAGTACCAAATTATCAAAATTATTATGCTTACCAAAATTTTTCAACACTATTGTCTGACTAATTATGAACTATTTCTTAAATGTGTTATATCAACTATCGTATTTGTTAACTCTAACATGTAAACATTCTTAATTTGTCATGTGTGTTCTATAGTAATTTTCCAGGGAGCGTTACCTAGCAAGGTTCTGCTGCATTCTGTGTGCCTATTTTCTAAGTACATGTGTTTTAAAAAGCAAAACTAAATTAAAATAATGGCTATCTAATATTAAGATCAGTTAGATTGTGATAATGAATTTTTCCAAAGACCTTAGGAAATGTGTTGTCAGCTGAAAATTCCTTCCTGCCTTTTTTGCTTTTAAAATGGCTCTGAACATAAGAATATGAAAGTAAAACATGAGCCTAGTTTTTCATAAATGCTTTCTACTTGTATATTTTTTCTACATATGGCTGCCATGTATGTCATTTAAATATGTTATTTAAGTAAAATATAATTAGGGACATGGCAAATACCATATAAGACCACTGGTCTGCTAGGGCAGGATTAAAAGGAGAAGCAGCCCAGTTGGGGAGGAAGCGCAGCCTCTGTTGTCATCAGTGGAATGGCCATCTGTGGCCATCAGAAGCTGTTAGAAGTTGGGAAGAATTGTGTTGTAACTGCCATGCATAATAATTTTTGTTTTACTCAACTCAGGGAACAGAAGTTTTCCTTTTTAAGGCAGTTTTACAGTGGATAAATAATATCCATTAATACAAGTAGTTTTGGTTACTTCATTATGCAGATAACTAACTATTTCATAATTGTTAAGTATGGTTCTTACGGTGTTCGACCTTTTGATCATGTGTTACTTAAAATTCTGCTCCATCATTAGCTTAAAAGTAATTACTTTTGGTCACTTAATATTTTTCTTTATGTTGTGAATTAAAAGGAAGAATTTTACTTGACTTTTTTCTTTCTGTATGCCAGTCTTTCTCTCACACTTTTATTTCTGTGATTTTTTTGTCCTTTTTTTTCCTTGCCTCTCAAGTAGGGAGTTAATTTTTGCAGTCATCTTCTTTATAAGGAAATGTCTTTATATCGTATTTCTGTTCCTTTGAATTTCTGCTTTTTTTTTTTATTTGTTTGAGACTTACATACAAACCCCGCACAGTATTCCAGAGAACAGCACAACATTGGTTAATACAACTCTTTTTAATGACATTTTATACTATTTTAACAGAGAATACACATTGTGTTTGGTTTTACTACTAATATTGCAGAATTGGTTGGATTGGGTTTTTTGCTAAGCTGTCTATAAAGCTACCAGTGTCTTTTTTTTTCTGATTTGTGTGTTTAAGTTGGACCCATACCGTTATATACAATATTTCATTTTAATCTTGATTTACTAGTTAACAGATTATCATGTACAGACTTTACTTTATATTGATCCCATTTTAGAAATCACTGCTAAAGACATAAAACAGTGGCATTAGCCCCAACCCAAGTGCTTTTTTCACATTATTAGTTCTCTTTCATCATAAGCAAGGTCATTTTATTTTGCATTTTAGCTATATTTTTAGGAATGATGTCTTTTTTTTCTCAAAATCCGTGTGAAAGATTAATTATTGTTTCTCTTGTTGATCTCTTTTTTTTTTTTTTACTAGTCTGCTAGAAATTTGACTATACTTTATAAAAGTAGAACTTGTTTGTTTTCTTCAATACTGCCAATTTAAAGTTCAATACTTTAATTTAAAGTTTTGTTTTTAAGATATTTCACTAATTCTCCTGCTGTTGGATTGCAAGTTCTTGGATGAACCCTTTGCTACATTTGCCCTTGTTGAATCATGTAATATGTTGAAAGTATTTAGTGTAGCAAGTTATAAATGTTATGCATTTTGTTAGCTGATTGTCCCCTTAATTTTCAATTTTTTAGCCATCTTGGGTGTCTGCAGTCTGGTCCCAGAACAACACACTCTTTATTGACCAGATTTTGTCATACTTATCCACACTAAGCAATGTTTGCATTGAGATCCATAACACAATTTAAACATTTCTGGCAAAATTTTGATTTCTAAAAGGAGTCCTTTGGTTCTTTTCTGACACCGTAAATGCCGACACACCTAAAGTTGTTGGGTTTCCACCTGTACAACTCTCTGTGTGCCCAACGGCCTGTGGCTTTCTGTGTCTGTGTTGACAGGGCTTGACATCAAACTGCCACAACTCAGTCAGGGTCCCTGACGTGGGTGTTCATCCGACTGCCCTAATGCAGGGGAAGGCAGCGTAGCCAAGGCGTGTTGATCCAAAGAGCTCTTCATGAAACAAGGCAGCTTTCTTTGAAGAATGTGGCAGTGAGATGGGCAAGTGAAGAAAGGGAATACAGCAGTATGTATTCAGTATTAACTGTTTTTGTGTTATTTAATTAAGGATGCCAAGTACCTATTCCGACTATACATGGCACTAAAGCAATACAGAGAAGCTGCCAGAACTGCTATAATAATTGCCAGGGAGGAGCAGTGTTCAGGTAAGTCTGTTTTCCCTGATATGACAGCATCTCTGACATCTGCATTCCTTATTACATTCTAGTAAACAGAGTGATTGCCTGCGACTTTACTTTTTTGTATATCACAGATCTTAGAATCGTAGTTTCTACATGCGGTTTCTGACCTGGATACTGCTCCTTTGCTCTTTGTACATGATTTTTTTTGGTGGGAGGTGTGCACAGGAGATGATTTCTGTTGAAGGATCAGATAGATATCTGCTTACTTAAGCCTTGTTTGCCTTTGTGATAGGTAGTGGAAGTTAGAAACAGAAAAATATAATAAGGGACAGGCCTAGAAGCAAAGTAGCTATTGCCTCCATTATTTGCTCTCCTCTGTAGCCATGGCAACAGCCCTACCATAACACTGCCTGCTTTTCACTGAAAGTAAGTTAAAGAAGAACATCTATAAAGGAAAAATAGCAGCTTCAGGAACAGCCCAGACAAATTAACATTTATGGTCTGCTCCTCAGCACTGGGCTACAGAGTGGAAAATCACTTAAACCCTTGGCCAGCATGATCTCCCAATTCATTGTAGCAGTGAATAATCATAGAATCATACAATTGTTCGGTTGGAAAAGACCTTTAAGATCACAGAGTCCAACCACAAACCTCATGCTGTCAAGTTACCACTGAACCAGGTCCCTCAGCACCACGTCTGCACGTCTTTTAAATACCTCCAGGGATGGAGATTCCACCCCTTCCCTGGGCAGCCTCTTCCAATGGTTGACAACCCTTTCCGTGAAGGAATTTTTCCTAATATCCAATCTGAACCTCCCCTGGCACAACTTGAGGCCACCTCCTCTATTTAAGTTGTTTTTATGTAAGCACATGATTTGAAGACTGATCCTATTATACTTAGAGTCAGTATGACAAGCATGAAAAATTAATGTTTTCCAGCAACTAGTTCTGGAGTGATATTTAGCTGCCTTACACAAATTTCACTGGTTGATTGAATTATAGTGTATAGCAACACATAAAAAATACTCTATAGAGTAAATATGTTTACTGATAGACAAATATAGAGAGCTGGAGGAAAAAGGTTTGCTGACATAACTGAATCTGAAATTTTCTTTAAATGCCCCCAACTGCAAAGAGTATAACTTCTTTATATTCTATTAAAAGAAAAAAAAAAGACAAAACCAAAACAATCTAAACCTAAGCAAGACCAAACAACTATCTATCTAAGAGCAGACTAACCGTATTGAGCACTGGTTGTTTTCAGCTACGTTGAAAATGTAATGAAATTCTGTGGTTTCTGGACAATCCTTGATAATAACCTTGAAGTGGTATAATCTAATGAATTAACATCCAGATTTTAATTATCTCTCCAAAAGGTTTTGGATTTGTTTTGTTGCAGAGGCAAGTAGTTGCCAAAGAAAATGATAAAGTAAAAGTATGTTAAATTAATATTTAAAGTACAGCTTTTCAATATTTGACATTGAAGAACAAAAAGAGGTGACATCTCTAAATGCTCCTTTCTCTTTATTGTGGAAGCAATATATTGGCTTCAGCATCTTCCATTTTTAAAACTTCATTATATGAAATTGTCATCCACACATGTATTTTGCTACTGTTTAGATGACTTCTCCAGGTGTGATTTTTTTTTTTCACTTATTTAACTCCCTGGCTGATACCGTGCAGGATACTGTGACAAGCAACTGCTTGTGACTTTCCAAAGAAATTGTCATGCAAATGTTTTGCTCTAAGAATCAACATAACTTTCTGTTCAGCTTCCGTATATGTCATTAGTAAAGAAACGGTTATGAAAAATTAAATTCACTATTCAGTGTTTGTTTTTAAGGAAACTACCGAAATGCACATGATGTTCTTTTCAGTATGTATTCAGAGTTAAAGACGCAGAAGATTAAAATTCCTTCTGAGATGGCTACAAACCTTATGATTCTACACAGCTATATTTTAGTGAAGGTAATAAATTGAGAAACTGAATTTATGCATGAATTGCAGAGTCTCTGATTTATTGACCTGTATATATGGATGATCTCTATACATAAATTACTTTGTCATATAAGTTGTATCTGAGAATCCAAGTGCATCCTAACAAGGACAATTCATACCTTTTGGTTGTTTCTGCCTCTTTGATTAGCATATTATTTTTAAATACTGAATAATTTAAAAACCTACATCTGGCTTCCTGGATTTCTTTTGCATTCATACTTACAAATATGTTAAGCTGCTAGTGCTATTATGCGTTATTATTGGTTTTGTTGTTGTTATTATTATTAAGCAGATTGCTGCTTTTCTGTAAATGAAATTAAGCAGGGGGGCTCAAATGATTTCTTGTAGTTAACCCCTGGCCCATCACGATGTCCATTTAGCCCACAGACAGCTTTCTGCCCTCCCTCCCTACCTGCCGTGAGGCAAGAGCAGGCAGATGGCGTGCTGAAGGCTAGAAGGACTGTTCTGGGAAAGAGCTGCCATCAAGTCTCTGGTCCGTTCTCTCGTGCATTCCCCACCTCTGCTCAGTTTTGTGAGAGAGCCGTGGGCATGCAGCTTCTAGAAGGATGAACGCCAAGAGCTGGCTGCAGGAATTACTCTCTAAAGGCTCCAATTAATTTGATATGTTTGTTGTATTCCAGACTCATGTGAAACGTGGTGATCACATGAAGGGAGCACGTATGCTTATACGGGTAGCCAACAACATCAGCAAGTTCCCATCACGTAAGTGCTGTGCTCTACAGGACAATTCATTAATCATACCATTAGACGGTACATTCTCCTCCAATGATCCTATAGGGCACAAGACAAAGTGTAAATACAGAGCGTGCTCTGCCATCCTCTGCAGGGTAGCACTTTGATACATGGCCTCCAGGATGGGTTCCTCACCAGCGGCTCCATCTGCACTCACCCACCAGAACTGCAGAACTGAGCTGCCTGAACCACATACACAGTCTGAGGATCGTATGCAAGTTACTGATTGGTTCTGTGACTTTACCACAAAATACTAATCAATCTTTTTTTGAAAATACCTTTTGGGTTCATGGAAAATGTAGACTAAAATGTGGACTCTAAACGGTGCAGACTGGGTTTGGGAGAAATGGTTAGAATTAAAACATTCCTGCTGCCATGCAGAGCTTCAGAAATGCAAGGCAGTGAGAGGTAGAACTATGATTTTCTTGTATAGGGTTACAGGAATTGCAGTTACAGGTTACAGGAAGTTGAGCAACTGTGTATCATGAGAAAGAAGAAAAATACTGTCATTTTTCATCAGTACCTTTCTAGCTCAAAATTTAGCTCAAAAGTTTTCAACATTAATATTGGTGAATAAATATTTGATGACATTGTCTCATTCTCTTACAGACATTGTGCCAATTTTGACTTCAACTGTCATCGAGTGTCACAGAGCAGGATTGAAGAACTCAGCCTTCAGCTTTGCTGCGATGTTGATGAGACCCGAATATCGTAATAAAATAGACATTAAATACAAAAAGAAAATTGAAGCAATGGTCAGGTAAGCACTGTTAATCTGTACTTTCAAATGTACACAATATCAAGGCTTTATTTGTAATGTTATTTTTGCTCATAAAGCCTATGGGCTTTATCCCATTTTCATATTATTTCACCATCTCAAATTTGGAAGGCTAAAAACCATTTCCCCCCTTCTCTGAAAACTGAAGCCTCTTCTGTTCCCTTAGATGAGATAAAACCTTAACTGCAACGTGCATGTAAAATGCTTCCTAACCAGCAGTAGCATTTTCCATCTCGTCCATACAGACGTGAGTGCAGCCTCACAGCTTTAGTTGTTCTCTAGTTAGGAATGTACATGTAACCTTGTTCACTACTACAGCATCAGCGGTATCCTCCTCTGCTGTGATTTACTGAGTAAATGGCTAAGGTAGGAAAAAAAAAAAAACCAGAATGGAAAGGCAAAAAAAAAAAAAAAAGATTAATTCTTGAAGTTTTCTTCCTTAGCTGAAGTTCTGTTTAGACAGACCCTAGACAGTATTTTCTGCCAATGGAGGATGTGTAGGTGAGCTTGTAAGAGCAGGGCAAGCATATGTAATGCTTTTCTTATTTATTCTAATAGGCTTTAACCTTTTTGAGGCTCAGGGGCTTGCTGTGGGTGCTTTAGGTATTTATTAAGTCTTTAAGTTCTCCATGAGCTTATCCAGTCTCTCTGCTTGAAGCCGTGTAAATTCTTAGCAGGATCTGACTCCAGTAAGAAGCAGTTGCACCGTGTGATGCCTGCTCCCTAGCTACTTCAGTGCAATGCCTTCTAGTTTTCCTCTTGGAGAGATCTAGCCTTTTGTGTGTCACTGGAGATTTTATAGCCCTTTGTTTCCTATTTCCCTTCTATCAGTCATATCTTTTCAGGACCTGAAGTATCTCCCCTTATGTAGCTGTTCTTTTATGGATAATGATGCTTTGGGACTTTATCTGAAACTCACAAGTTTTTTGGAAGGGGCAGGACCAAAACTACATGCTATATTTAAGATGCAGGCAACCCATGGATTGATAAAGTAGCAGAATGAGTTGCTGTTCCAGCCTATTTGATTTGCTTTGATTGTTTTTTAAAGAAAGAGAACTGTTGTTTTCATAGCACAGATTATAATTGCAAGATCCTAAGCAACAGCAGCTCAGAGTCCACCATCTTGTATGTGGAAACTTCTTTCCACTAGGTCTTGCTTTGGCTTCCCCCCAACCTTGTATTTTCTTGTCACTGGGTCTCAAAGTTCTTCCAGAATTCTATGAAGCTGGCTCAGGCCTGTTTCACTCTGAATATTACATACAAGCTGTGACATGGCATTGTTTTCCCTTCTATTTTATGAGTGTGCAGAACATACACACCTGTGGTGTAGGTTACCACAGATGTGTACTGTGACAACTGTTTATCCTGTTCTGTTTAGTATCTTTTAACCTCTTTTTTTTGAAGTGATGCAAAGTTCTTATCTATTGCCAGCTTATTAATATTTCTAGAACATTCCAGGAGCTTCTAAAGTATGACATCACTGTTAAAAGCCATGTTGATGCATTCCTAAGCTAGCTTGTTTATTCATCTCTCGGATTTCTTGAGACAAAGGACCAGGCCCTTGCAAGGGAAACGTATGTGCCTAGGCCAGTAAAGTGAGAAATTAGGCTACGTACCGAAATAACTCAGGAAGCCATCTAATTGTCTCTGAGGTTACTAGGTTAAACATGAGAAAAGATGCGTCCTTTATCACTGGAAAATATGCTAAAAGCAAATCTAAGCTCTTCACCTAGAAATGTTCCACAGAAGATTAAATGTTAAGGTCACACAAGAAATCTGAAAAAAGGTCTCCCCCCTGCTCCATAGCCGCTGTGATGGCTGGGTGAGGACCATTGTTCTGACCCACACTCAGGTGAAAACAAGCCTGCAAAGGCAGAGTTAGAAGCTGTATAGTCCTACCAGGATGCCAATTTTATGTCTTGTTGCTTCAATTCTTCGTGGTCACTATGACAGAAAAACACTGAACCAGAGAAACCAGAGCTTTATATTTTATACATACAGATAATGAGCTTTGAAAGATTTGAAAGTATTATGATCTGTTATACATTTAGAAAGGTTGTATTGTTTTCTAATTAGATGGAAAAATAACCTGTTTCTGAGTTTACAAAACTGTGATGAAGCTTGGTTGATACTTAAAAGGAAATATCTGGTATAATATAAAATAGCAACTGGAAGCTATGCAAATAACTCACAGAAAAATCACTTCCTAAATAGCAAAGGCATTGTAAAACATCTTTGTACAAGTTCAAAGTGCTTGGTTTTTATTCACATTTGTATCTTACTTCTTCTAGACGTCCAGACACCACAGAGGCAGAGGAGCCAACAACAGCCTGTCCCTATTGTGCGTTCCAGCTCCCGGAGTGCGAACTCCTGTGTCCCGGCTGTAAAAACAATCTCCCGTACTGTATTGCAACTGTAAGTGTCTCCTCTGCTTCCTGCAGTGTCAGAATCAACACAAAGCTTTTCTTTCCTTCTGAAAGAATTTTTAGACACATCCAGGGTTAAGTAATGGTTCAGACACTGACCTCAGCATTTTATATTGCTAAGTCTTATAGAAATGAGTTCTAGCATTTTTTGTCTTGGGATACTTTAGAATGTACTTTAATTTGTACCTGAAAAGGTCTGGATGGGGTACATTTCCCAGGGGAAGAGCCCTGCACCCTGTTGTTCCCAGCATCAGTACAAAATCCTAATACTAAGGTTAGCTACTCTGTAATTAACACTTTATTTTTACTAGGTTCGAGTGATTTGTCACATTAGAACTACAGAAAAATCAAAATATACTTGAGCAGGAATCAAATGTTGGAGTTAGCATTCTTTATTAAAACTAAAGAATTAAGTCTTACAAAAATAGTAATAGCTATTATCTATTTAATTGGTTTAGCAGAATAAGATGACTGGTATACTTTAGAAATACTATCTTAACAAAAAAAACCCAAGACTTAAATATAGCTTTATGGGCCAAACGTAAAGTACAGATTGATGTATATTTCAAGTTATTTACTTAGGCTCTGTCTTGGTTATAGCTCGTTTACATCACAGGTATTTGTAACATCATTAGAAATGCAGCATTTTCAAATATTTTAGGAGTCAGTGTCAAAACAGCCTACTGTTGCACATCATATTAGAACATAAATGTCTCGATGGAGTTCAAAGTGCTGTTGCATTTTACAGTAGTGAAAAGGTACGTATGAATTCTCTGTATCAAAAGCAAATTAGCAAAACCACACCAAAACAGATGAAATAATTTCTGTTGGCAGAGGCGAAGGCCAGGGCAGTCACTGCCCTCACAGCCTGGGCAGGGCTGAAGGCCACCTCCTGCCCTCGCGGGGGGTGGCTTTGGGGGCATTTCTTTGGAATGTCGTATGCAACACCAAAACTCTCAGTAGATTTACACACACCTCTAGACATAGACCTACAGATAACATTCTAGAACTGCCAAACTAAAAGAATTTTAAAAGTTGCAATTCAATATATTCTTTTTTTTAAAAGAGGAATGACAATGAAGACAGCACATCTCACCCAGAGCTCCTTTTCTAGTTACAGAATTGACACAGTAATCAGACTACAGTAACGCTGTTATGTGCTTGGGGTTTTTTTAATTTATGGTCTTTAGAACTCAGTTGCTGAGACTTTTTCTGCAGTAACAGGTACAAATCTCAATGCCCAGTGGACTAGGACAGCACTTGCCCTTTAGTGACCTGTGGTTTTTGCGTGCAGGGCCGGCACATGCTACGAGACGACTGGACAGTCTGCCCACACTGTGACTTTCCTGCCCTCTATTCAGAATTCAAAAAGTAAGTAAGTTGGGATTTGTTTTCTGTTGCAGGATTCCAATGTTTGTTCATACTTGAGCAGCAAAATGTTTAATTTGGTACTAAAAACATGTAACAGCTCAGGAAGGGGAGGATACAGAAGAGGAATATCCTTTACTTGGTAGTTTCATCTGACGTACTCACAGAACATCACTCTTCAATGCATACAATAAACAATTATCTCAGCAGGAGATGCAGGGCTCCAACAGGAGCAGTAACAAAGATGGATGGGAGGGGGCTTTTGTGAGTTCTCAGCGCCGTCCCAGAAGGTGGCCTGATAGAGGGGCAGCAGTCACCAAAACAAACCACACAGCATACTGGCTGTTACTGATTTTTGTCCCCAGCAATCATCTGTGTGAAACTGGGATGGGATAGCTCTGGTCAGAGGTCAGGAACTATGAAGCTGCAGAAACTTCATGTTCTACCCCGAGCTCCTTTGTATATGTTTTAATTGCCAAATTTTCCACCTGCCCACGCAAACAGCAGCAGCATTCCTGTTGTGATGTTAGTTCTCAAATGTTAAAAAAACCAACCAAACTTTGCTGCACCCAGACAGAAGCAGCCCTTGCTCTGGCCTGTATTTGTTACACAGCATGGGTCAGAACACACTCTATGCCTTCTGCCTCAGGCCCAGCTGATCATCTGAAAATGTTAAAATTCTATCATTTGACCTGTCACCCTTCTTTTAAAACAGCATGTTACAGACCGAAAACATATGTCCAATGTGTTCTGAAAGGATTAACATTGTTGATCTTAAGAAAATAAATGACTGCACGCAGTACCTCAAACCAGAAGATGGGGACCAATAAATCCAGGTACGTGCTAGAGCCTGTGTTTTTTCACTTAGGGCTCATTCTAGAGGACACAGGGCTTTTTTCCCAGCAAGGGAAATGCAGTGTTCAAGAATCAACTCGCAGCCTGGGTCTGTGCCTCAGGTAACCGAGGCCCAGCTGTATTGCCTGTTTGCCCTCAGACATGCAAACAGCAGTAGGGTTTGCTACTGCAACTAACCAGATTGTTAAATCACTCCACTTTACCTCTATAATCATGTTTACCATCTGCAACACGTTCTGGTTTGGAACATGTTCCCGAACCCCAGTTCTCAGCATCATCAAATCCTTCTAAAGATCTAAGACAGAGAGGCAGAGAGCTGTGCTAGCTGCAAGGAACAGATCTAAAATGCAGGTTACATGATCTTAGCTTTTATGTTTAACAGAATATAGGAATATCACACAGGAAAACAGCAACAGAGTATTGGCTTAAAATACACACATTTCAAAGAATGAGACAACTGCTCTGTCTGTACCATGCACTTAGATTCAAGACTTCAGTTTGGTTAAAAGAATGGTTAACAGAAAATGAGTTAATATAGTTCTTCATTAATTTTGACAGTTGAAGGTAGGTTTACTAGTGCAAATACCTTATGTGAAAAGCTTGCTATAGGTCAAAGTAATGAACAAGTGATACTGTAAACTATATACACCACAATAACCTTATTTTTGTTAATTTATTTTTTCTTCCAGTCTGAGAAAGCCTTGTAGTTTGCTATCACAGTCTGTGTCTCTCAGGCTGTGACTAACTGCCTGCCTCTATTTCCAGAGCTGCTCCTGTGTCTGGCAAGCAGCAAGGAACGGTCTATCACTACGTCACGCATCTTTTCCCCATGAGGATTTAAATAACAACCACCAAGTCACTTCTATTTTGTGATAGCCTGTAAATACTTAGCTTTTGATAAATTTTGTACTTTAAGTAATAAAACTGATTGATAATTCTTCTTACCAAGCAAAACGTGCATTTTATCTGCACCAAAGACAAAGCAAGGGGCATTCTGTGTTACATAAGTGGCAAAAAAAACCAAACTGGCATTCTCTTTTTTGAGATCGGTGCTCAACTTTTATGACTATTTTCTATTAAACATTTCTTACTCTTTAAATATTCCTTTCTGGTTTTGATTAAAGGTACAACTTATAAAAGCACAGGCTCCTCAAGTTTCAGAACCAAATTCCTCACTGCTTTTCTCTGTCTTTAACTGAACAAAAGGAAAGTAAGTTGTAGGAAAAGAATAACGCCATGTCCTGGACATGAAGAAAAGCCAAAACCTTGGAAGAGGGGGAGACAGAACACTCCAGGAACTTAACCAAATTTTTAAAAGACTCCTGTGAAACGTTTTATTGCAATTTTATACACTGCTTAATTTCTGTAATGTACAAATACGCGATTTAGGGGGTGGGGGTGTGCATCATGTACTATTTACAAGAGTTCACCGCATTGTCAGGGGATTTATAAAAAAGAAAAAAAAGAGTGAAGTCCTAGGAAGACTTAGCGTAAATGCCAGGTAACTAAGCACTGTCTTTCCATCGTGTTCATGCCCCAGGGCACGTCTCACCTGTAAGGCTGCAGCCCAGCCCCGCAGAGAGGGTGCAGGGGCTACATCACCTCTATGAGAGGAGCAGTTTCAACCCACTGGTTCTCCTTCCCCGGCTCCGTCGCTGGATCGTTTTCCTGTTCCTGCCAGAAGTTAGATAAGCAAAGCCGCATCCAGAGCGAGATTTTTATTCTGTTTAATGTCTTGTTTTCTCTTTTCTTTTGCCTTCCTTTTTTGTCGTTTCTTCATTTTTCTCTCTTTTTGGCAGCTTGGAAGACTTCACCTTTTTTTGCTACAAACAGAATATACAGACAGTTAAAAATCCAACTTTAACCTGGCAAAAGCATAAGTCAAAATGTATTCAGTGTTAAAAGAAACACCCAGAATACTACCAAGTTTTGGCATTGGATGCCCTAGTCATGAGTTTACAGTGATGTCTCACTTGGGCCCAACATTCAAGCAGAAGGCAATGGATGGAAATAACTTAAGACTTTTTTTACACTAGTACCAGTTAAGAATTTAAAAGTTAAGAGATGATATATTCAATATCTACTATGAAATATAATTTTTTTTATTCAGATGATGTTACAGGCCCCAGAAAGGTAACTAAAAACAAGAAAACCATTTAGTATGATAGTTTAACATTGAGAAAACTAAGTCACCTTAATCATTGCATCACTTTCAACAGATTCTTGCTCATCCTCATCAGACTGGATCTCTTCCACGTTCAAGTCTTCACTCAGTTCTAAGCTCACCGCAGATCCCGACTGCCTTTTAGATGTTTTGACAGAATGAAGTGAATATGGAGTCAGATGTGCCTCTTTGTTGTAGGCACGTGTAAAAGCTGCTTTGACCTGTTAGGGTGGAAGGAAACACTATGAGTATCAGCTTAGGAAGTGTAGAGTGTTAGCTAGCCAACTCTCGGCTGAGATTCCACATCATATTTCCTTCGGGAAGATGGGACCAAAGATTTGTAGAAGAGTCCTTGGAAGGACACAGCAGCTAAGAGCTGTGTGGTGAAGGCTCATTTTAGATGGGTCTCATACAATCCTCAGACAGACTGTGCATCTCCAGGTGCTTCTTGCTCGGGCCTCCAGTAATTTCAGTGCTGATCTGCTGCCACCTAATCCAAGTCACTCACACCAAAGCCACCCTCAGCAGCACTGAACACCGGCCACACTGGAGCAGCCTCTTCAGCACCAGCTGCACCAACTTCAGCCTTTCAGCAGCACATCCATACCACACCTGTTAGTCTAGGATTTCTTTTTAAAGGTAAAGGAAAAAAAATCACTAGTAAACTTTACCTTGGGATCCAGCTTTGAGAAAGGACTGGGTTTGCCTCCCCATGTGCTTATTTCCATGATATTTTCAATATCTTCTTTCATCAAGCAGTAAGAGTCCATGAACGTTATAGCTTCTTGTACACCATCTGCCCCAAAGTCTTTCAAGGGCTGGACAATGGCATCCCGCAAATACGGCAAATACTCCATATTTACTGTCCTCTTGCACGTCTGGGTTCTGTGTCAAATTGAAAGCAGTAAGTAAATCTGTACAACCACCACCGCTCCCTTCTAAGCACACGGGCTTTACCTACAGGCTACTCAGCAAACGGATAATCAGCTGCCTTAAGAGTTAACTGGAAGCTGTGCTGTGCCATTCCTGCTGCCGTACCTGCACCGGGATAACCCACACAAGGCCTTCACACGCTCAACAGTCTGGGGAAACACATCCCTAACTGAGAAACAACAACTTTGGGGGGGAGAAAAAAAAAGTCACAGTACTGCTGACTATGCTAAAAGTGTTTACAGTCTGGCTGTTGTCCAGATTAAGTCCCAAAAAAGTGTCACCAACAACACACAAACGTATTGATGGAATATACACCTAAGTTTGTACAAAGCACAGCAAGGAATTAATGCTGGGTAAACGAGCTGCATGAGAACTAAACATCCCTATCGGTACGAGGAAGGCGAATGAAGAAGAACGTGGGTACTACCTGAGACTCATGTGCATTGCCAGTTCTTGAATGATCCGATCGTGCTTGCCTGTGGATGAAAATTTCCCCAGCCAGCTGGGAAAGACGGGAAACTGGGACATGTAACCTCTCATCAGCTCCCCCGGGAGAACACTTGCATAAATAGCCTGAAAAAGTAACACACGTGCCAAACTCAAATCACAACAGATTAGTCTCACTGACAGCACGACACACTACCCTACTTGTCCCCACGAAAGGGGGTGGGGAATACAGTTCCATAGTGGAAACAGCTTGTTTTAAGAGAGCTCTTTTCTTGGTTGGTGGTTTCTGTTCAACCCTTTTTTAGGCTACAGCTTCATCTCTTGCACCACCCTATTTGTTACCATGTTCTAAAATATCTGACTTTTAAAAGCCATTTAAGAAAAAAAGAAACACCTGTTCATTTGCCATTTTTTCTCATTTTAGAGTGCAGTCAGACCGCTGACTTCACACAAATACACGCTCTAGTCTCCAGCAGATGGACACAGTGAAGGAGACATTTCCAAAGAACACCACAGATCTACACAAACTCAGCCAGATTAGTTCCCGAGCTCCATCTTTTTGGAGCTGCACTAAGCAGAGGGGTGGAGTAGGTGACCTCCAGAGGTCCCTTCCAACTTAGTCTGTGACATATTCCCTGAGGCCAGTCAGAATCTTTAAGCACAAGTCCTGTCAATGTTTCAGTATCATTAGAAGAAGTACAGTGACGATGCTTCAGTCCTCTGCCCTTTGGGAGAAATCCTGGCCTGGTGAGAGGCTGGGAGAGGAGGCACATAAATAAAACTGAGTAACCTTGTAACTGCACGTCAGAAGTGACACGTGCCACGTGCTCCTAGGCTCCATGAAGGGTCAAGCTTTTCCAAGTTTCAGAAGACTTCATTTCATAATACAATGTGGGTTCAACAAAACAAGTATGGGAAACTGCCCTACTCACCAGCAGAACAGAGAATGCCACGTGAAGTATGAACTACACAGGTCACAAATTTATACTGAAACATCAGTTTCAAGGGGTCAGTCTTTTACACTGGACACCCAAAAAGCACATAAAATGTGCATTAAGTGCTCACCTGTGTTGGAAGAAGATTCCAGTTTTGCTTGCTACGAATCTGTTTGTCCACTAGATCACCATCACATATACTATCAGCTGCTCTACTCAAGAGCACCAAGTGCTTTTTTAGATTTCCTCTGGAAAAAAACAAAGTTAACCATATTACAGAACAGAAATATCAGACAGGTTTCAGTCTAGTTTTACTCCCTGACACAAAAGCCCACGTCACCTTAGGGCACAGAATAACTCACCCAGCAGCGGCTGGTTTCACGTGTACGTAGTTCTCTTGGACAAAGAGAGGTGCTAGGGAATAATCATGGAAGAACAGATCCGATTTGTCTATAAGAGACATACGAGAAGCCTCCTCTCCTGTAGCAAAAACCTTCCGGACAACGTCAAAAGGGCCCTAAGTAAATGATATTTCAAGAAGTCAGTAGGTTGCAGGTCCACACAAACAGTAAGACACACCATTACTTTAGTGATGGTACCCAACCATATCTGGACTCATCAGTACAAGTTCAGTATCTCCTTCCTAACACTTCATCCGTTTTGAGAATTGAGTTTTACCTTCGATATCAAGAGAATTTTCTTCTCAACGGAGGACTCGGGCTGAGAAGCATCAGCTTCATCATTATGTCTCACAGAAGAGAGCAGTACATCAAAATATATACTCAGTCCTGGATTTATTGCTTTCCAACTCTGGCAAATTTGAGAGCTCCCTGTGTCTGGACTATCAGTGCTTTAGTTCCGAAGTTGCTTATAAAGCCCAGTGATTATATCACAGCGTGACGTTAAAAGTCAACCCAGTATTTTACACTTACCAGTTTGATATCCTTTTTGGCTCTGCCGGCATCTGTTTTAGCCTCATCATAGGTCAATGATTTATCTTTTGCACACCACATATTAAGATTATGTAAAACCTAAAGAACAAAATTGACAATTTTGTAGCATAAGAGCATTTAAATGGAAGACTCGAGCAGAAAACAGCCTGATCGCTCTCTATAAAAATAGTAATATTGTTCAAATACTACACTGAAGTCAAGGACACATAAATGCCATGCTCTCTGAGTGGACACTGATACTGAATTGACACTGACCTGTCTGATGTCCTGATTTGCTGCCAGGATTATCTCTTGCATAGCAGGTGGTGGAATTTTTAAACCTTCTTTAAACGCAATAGACATCATGGCACCCTGTAATGCACACAATTGAGAAACTGTCACTAGAGAATTCCTATCAATTCTTTCCCCTCCACATTGACACGTTTATGAAAGAGTATTACTGTATTTTTCTAGATTTTTAAAGCACATATAATTTAAGTTCTCTCTCATAAACATAAGTAATCCTTTTCCATTAATGTAAAAAAAAAAAACCCAAACCTGCACAACCATTAAAAAAAAATTGGATATAATTAAGATAGATTTCTAAATCTGAAAGACTTTGGTACGAAAAATGCAGAAAACCCATTTTGAAAAGCAGAGTTACTCACTGAGGTGATCCATTAAGTTTTAAGTGTTTAAGTTTCCAATTCTGTATCCCTTCTGCCACGTGAAGGCAGAAGTTACCGATGGTAATTGAGCGCAGCCCGTACAGCCACAACTGCCTTACCTTAATCTGCTCTAGACGAGGTCTCTGAAAACGAAGATCAAAACAGTAGTGGACCAAGGAACGGATTTTAGGATGGTTGCGATCGTTACACATACAGATGATGGGTATCTTTGTGTGTCTAATCAAACCAATCAACTCCTGTGATTTAAACACATTACAGTAACTCCATCAGATAACTCGGAGAATAAGAATGATGCAAGTGTCACACCAACCAGCATCAGTCCCTGCCTTCAATCCCATCCTTGACAGATGCAAGTCTATAAAACTCTTCCTACAGTAGCCGTGTTTCCACACAGTGAAAACCTAGTCCCTCCCCTACTCCTTCCACTTGCTGTTCTACTCAGCTGCAATAAATCTGCAGTCCATCTGCTTTCAGCAACCACGTTTAGACCATTCTTCATGAAGCAATTAAGATCAATAGCCCAGAATAGAGCTGTCCACCTGCAGAACTAATTCAGTTCCACCTGCCCTGTGCCCACAGAGAGCACACCCCCTCCTGACTGTGCCCTGCCATAAACAATGAAGATTCCGTATTCCTGCAATGTAAAGGTCTGCATCTGAGCTACAGATCTGCAGCCTGCCTTTATTGTCAAACTACTGCATGTTACCACAGGAAGTCTTCAGAAGCTAAAACCGGAGCCGTTAAGGAGAACAGAGGATAATTCTGCCTTTGCCTCACTATTTGTTCAGTGTTACTGCCTACTGAAGAGAGCAGCTGTCCCATCCAGGCTACAAACCTCCCACTGCAGGTAGATGTCCTGTAGCTGCACAGACCCGAGGATAAATTCACTTGTGCAGGAATAACCACGTTAAGTGTGCACACCCAAGTTAATTGCTCCAGATTTCTTTTACAGAAGTATTTCCCCCCACCTCTACCAACACATCATTCTTCTTACGCAAGGACAGACTTCTAAAATAGCTCAGATAAACCGTACTCTACAGAGATATTCTATGGACCATGGGTTGGGGACAGCAGGCTGCCTTGAAATACTTAGTGCTGTATCTGGTAAGCACTCTTAGCAATGGCATTAGCTAGTAACTATAGCAGTTTCACCTGAATCCCTCCTCTGTCTTCATTGCCTGCCATACCATCCACTTCATCCATGATCAATACATGCTTCCCGCTAACTGATGAGGATGTGCCTGAAAATGAATATGGACAACAAAATGAGATGGGAATAAAAAAGGGTCTTGCGTAGAGTTTTACCCAATGCTTTACAGGTTAGGTAAACCCATGCGAAGTCAACTCAGGTGGTGGTCAACCTCTTGCTCCACCACTTGGTCACATCAATCTATGTTCATGGAACAGAGCTGACCGTAGCCTCATGTCTTCTTCCAAGAAACAAGTCCCATGCAACAGAAGAGCAACTGCGGAGTTCTTTAGTGGTTTGTGCGGATTAACAACCGCTTCTACTAATAGCAGGATTTAATTCTACAACTCAAGATGAAATAAAACAGCTTACTACATGAAGCCATCCCTATTAGAGCCAGATCCCTCCACGTGATGGACAAGTTAAACTCCTACACTGTTGCGTAATGAGGAAGCTCTGTCCCTCCTGTAACCAGACTCTTAACACAACAAGAATTCTCCTTCAAGCAACAGACATACCCGAACAGAAGTCTTTGATGCTGGTGTTGTTAAGTGATTCAGCAACTACTTCCTTGAGACTGTTCTTACTGCGAGTGTCACTGGCGTTCAGCTCCACGTAGCTATACCCCAGTTCCTAGTCCAAACACACAAACCACACAAAAAATGAGAACACAGGTGAGTGAAAGAGCACACACATACTCAGAATTAGAAGCAGTATTTCAGAGTTCTAGAAGAAAGGTCTTATAACATCATTTTCCCTTATAATTTGTGGCTTTGATTCCTTTGTCCCCTTATACCCTTTTTCTCTTGCACTCCAAAAATACTTATAACCAGACAAGGAACAGATATGCCCAAAAGAGAACTTGGGGGGTGGAGAAGGGAAAAAAAAAAAAAATTATCAAAACCAGTCAGTGGCACAGATTTAGTTCTGAAGGATTAACAGAACTGCCACCAGGGATAGAAACAGAACTAGGAGCCAAGGCTGGCTAAGCTCCATGGTATTTCCAGCTGCATATCAAAGTCTTTAACGAGCCAGGACAAGAAATGTGCCACATCCCTCTGAAAGGTGAAGGAAAGTGCAGCTTTTAACTATTTAATAGCTAGAAAAGACAGGGCTGCCCCAGCAGTCCTAACACTTCACAACAGGGCCGGGCTGGATGTCAATCCCTGAAGGAATTTAACCCGGCTGCTCCTTTGTAAGCCAGCTCCCCTGCCAGGGGGGGTGGCATCAGCTTGTTGGCACAAAGCACTAAGGCAAGGGGAAGGGGAGAATTGGGAGTCACTCTATACAACTCAAATATTGAGGTAAGTAATCATCCCTTCCCAGCACAAAGATCAGGTAGCTGACAATAGTTCTCCACCTTTCCAAGCTGGTAGTATCACATTCTAAGGAAGTTCTTGCAAGTCAAAGAAGAACAGAAAAAAATAAAAATAAAAATCTGTAACTTGATGCAATACCACTATTAATAAATTCCCAGCTGATTCTCCTGACACAGTGGAACACAGTGTTCCAGCTAAGTTAGGGAAAATTAATTTCCAAATTCAGATTTAGAAATGGACACACAGTCCTGTCAACTCTCATCCTCAAGTAGCATTTGAATTTATAACGAGTCTGGGAAAGATATCTTTGTTAAGATAGATAAAACCACAACCGAGTCTGTCATACAAACTTTCAAAAACCTTGCCAGAATTCAAACCCCACAAAACTTAGTGCAAATGTTCTCCGACTTGTCGAACTAGTGTTAAAACGCTCACTATTTTTGAAAATCATTTCCAATTGCTCAACATACTGTGATAGGTCTCCTCTCAATACAACAGAAAGAAATGCAGACACCCTTTGCTATATTCTCACCCCAGACCTGATAAATGCATCTGAACATACATATTCTCCCCTGTAACCCAGCTCTCAGCAGGTGGAACTAGGCTTGGAGCAGACCCTGGTAAGTGAAGGCACATCCAGCTGCACACTGGAGCTGTATCCAGATACGGCATCGATACGTTACAAACCAGGCTGGGAACAACTTGTTAATAACAACTCACCTTACAAACCAAAGAGGCTGTAGTAGTTTTACCAACTCCAGGTGGACCAGAAAGTAACGCTGCTTTAAAACCAGTACCATCATCTTTGCCTCCAGTTTTATTGGTCTTTGCTGTAAAAGAAGATTCCAGGTTTCACCTAGGTATGTATTACAAAACAAACTGCATATTTCCCATAAATCTTTACCAGTATCAAGCATCACTGGATTTTTTCCTCATTTAAGGCCTGATAAGAAAAATATATACACATCCACATCCTAACCTTTTGGAGAAAAGCTGCTTAAACCATCTTAGTTTAAGACTTGGAGTGATTCTAAACTGAGAAATAGCGAAAGTGCTATTAATTGCTGCATTTTGCTCAAAACCACATCATAAAAAAACAACTAAAAAAACCCCAAACCAAAGCAACACACACACCACACGGGAAAAACCCACTCGTTTTAACCACAGATACAAAAACCTGTCTAGAGGGTGACACTCTACACATGACACGGGCTGCTTGTCGGACAGAACCAGGACCTTGGTGATTCATCTCTTCCCGTGCATAATGCCATCCCGTATTTTCACCAGTCTACAGACAGGTTAGCCCTGGCCAGCATTTCTCTTGGCGAGAAAGAATTCACTAGGCTGAATATGAGGCAAATTTTATACACGTCACCGCTAAGTTATTTTGGTTTCTTTTTGGGGAAAAAAAAAAATCATATTTAAGAGAATACCACAAGATTTAAAAGAAAAAGTATCTTAACAGTTTGCTTTCCTGGGTCAGGAGGGAGAAGGGGTGGTAAATGAACTCATTAAAGAAAAAAAAAAAGCAACAAACCAACAGACAAACAAACCCCACACAAACAAAAAAACCCCACAACGCCCCCCACACTCAGGCTCAACTGCTGCTACAAAAAATGCATCTGGGGGCAGCCTCATTCCTGCTCAAGAGCTGCTCTGCCATCTCAGAGGGCCTTATCAGCCCAGGGGACCAGAGCAGGGCGACTGGCACAGAAACACACAGAGAAGTTAATGGCACTGGTCACCTTGTCCATCTTCTGAGGAATTCTTGTGCCAATTTCGGAGCCATCGGAGCAGTTTATTGGCACAGCTTTGCTCCCCCTGCTGTCCAATTATTGCCTTAAGAGATACAGGCTTGTATTTATCTACCCACAGCAACCTCTCCTTTCCATCTTCATTCATCTCAGAAACCAAGTTCTCCTGAGGTTTTGGGGCTTCTTTACTCTCTACAGTTTGCCGTTTGAAGTCCATCAGCTTTCGAACAGCTGTGCTTTCTTTCTTAACAGATCTTATGGTATCCCCTTTTTCGGGAGTAGACTTCTTTTTTTTATTATCAGCTTCCCTTTTGATGGGGCTAAAATTCCTTTTTCCAGCTTCAGCTTTCTGTGGTGTCTTTTTAGGTCTTGGCTCTGCTTTCTTTGCCTTAGGAATGCAAAGGTAAGAAAGTTAAAGGGAAATTTCAAAAAAAACTGTGTGTTAAACAAGCATGCTGTCTTTAAACACATATACAGGAATGTTTAAGAAAGTAACAAAGCTTATGTACCGATAAAAAAACCTTCAAGATACCTAAAACACAGAATAATGTCAGAATGTAAAAATCGAAAGTGGCAAAAACCCCTATAGCTCCCAAGCAGAAGTCTTAAACACAAATATAACATTTTCATACCCAATACTTTTAAGCCTAGAGGGTCAAACCCTCAACTGGTTATTGTTAGTAGAACAGAAGACCACAACTCCTTTCAATTAAAACCAAACCAAAAAAAAACCCTAACAAAAAGAACCCCATGGTTTATAATAAACAAACCTCTGTTTCAGCCGCCAGCTCATATTTGGACTTTTTGCCCGGCATAGTTCGAATAAGATCAAAGAGGCCATCCTCATCAATAACTTTCGTCCCTAAAGCTGATGCCTGGAGCCAAGGAAAGAATTAAAAGCCAGGTCAAGTAGAGGAAGGAGTTACACAATTGACTTCAAGTCCTTTCCAGCAAAGACTGTGCTTAGGAACACAATAAAAACAAGGTGTTTTTTTTTCTTTTATATATGCATGTATATATATAAATAAATAAAACCAAAACAAAGCCCTAAAACATCAGGCAACTTTTCCTTTTCAACCTGCACTTTAGTTGTAGTTACTATCTCCTTTTGGCAGAGAAACTGGAAACTAATACAGTTGGGTATAACAATTCACAGTTCCACTTCTACCTGGCTCAGGCACAGGAACACTCACCTTCTCACATTTAGACTGGCCGCAGTCTCGCCCCATCACCAGATAGTTTGTCTTCTTGCTGACATTGCCAGTGACTTTTCCTCCGTACCGTTCAATCAGAGACTTGGCCTCATCTCTTTCAATACACTCCAGAACGCCTGTGATTACGAACGTCAGGCCTTCCAAGCAGTTTTCAGCTCCCTGAGAACCAGAGCATTACAGAAAATGTCACTACCTGATGCAATTCTACCAAACACCTCTTCACCATAAAGTCTTTTAACCCCCTACCAGGCCAAGTGCCCTATGAAACTTCAAAAATAATCCTACATTACCTGGCTAGGCAATAGCTCTAAAAGTTCAAAGGCCTTTAAAATGACCAGCTACCAACAAAACTTCCCACTTTGCTCACGTGATCGATCACACTCATGACACTGTGCTTCAAGCAGAGCACATCAGTCAAAGGACAAACAGCAATCCTCGACTTTAAGACCAGTCACTATTTTTCATCATCATGACCTCAAAAGACAAGTACTGAATTTAACTTCTTAGCATATTTCCTTACATTTAGTCACTGCTTTGCATTACAATTTAGCTTTTTCCAATACATATTTCTTATGTGAAAAAACCCACCAGTTTTTACATAGCACAGTTGATACTTGCTAGGTCATTTATAACAGTTAGTCTGTGACAGGCCCCAGCCCTACACAAGGAGCTCTGCTGTCACCAGACTCACCTGAGGTATCTCTTTGGAACCCAGTGCTTTGGGACCCTCGCGATTCAGGAAGCTTCGGTAGGCTTGGTAATTGCTTCGCTTCTTTTCAGAGTCCTCAGGACTTACAGACTTGGGAAGGAGGGGGAAAAAAATAATTAATACACATACTACATATAGAAAAAAACCAACAAAATAAACTCAAGCATCACAGTTTAAGATATTCTTATGCATCAAAGGGAAAGTAAGTTCTAACTTGTTTTTAATCTATTAACATGCGATACCAAAGCTTGTTCTGGTTTTGGTGCTTGTGTTTTGAGAGGTCTGGGGGTTTTTTGTTCTTTTTGAAAAGATTTCCAAAACTTACCCAAGAGTTTAAAAAAAAATGTAGCCATTGTTTATTGTCAAGTTTCTGTTGATTCATCTGTATTCCACATGTATGCACTCATTTAATTCATAAATTGTTGCCTTAAATTCACATGCTATTTTATTTCAGAATTATGATCAGGTATAGACATGATCTATACTTACATAAAGTCTAATTCATACTATTTCTACATTTAAGAAACATTTAAGCTCTTTAATAAGTAAAAAATTATTTAAAGTTAACCCCCAAAAAAGCTGCAGGCTCTCCCTCCCAATTATAACAGTTATTTAAGTGTCAAAATTGGGTATTTTGTACTTTACGATTAAAAAGTATGGTTTGAGGATGCTGATAACTAGTCTGTTCAATAGTTGCGGTTGCTGAATCAGACAATTAAAAGAAAACTATACTATATTCCTACCATAAGAAATGTACTTCAGAAAGAGGAGACTTGGGAAGGAGAATGGAAAAAAAAAAAAAAAGCCAAACCCTATTTGTCATTCTAATAGCAGTACAGATCCATGAGGTCACCACACTCACACAAACAGCAAGCTTTTGCCTACTAATTAAGTGTCAGAATTTCCTGAAAAAATGCAGAATGCAGGAAGTTAAACACGAAAAAGCACAGAACTGATTTTGCAGTACACATGCATACCTTAAGGAGCGTTAAAGAATTCTTGGTTCCTTCATGCATTTAATTTACATTTTTCCAGCTAATTAGTTTCCTATATTTTGACAATTGCTAAGAAGTTAAAGCCTGACCAGAATTCAAAGTCTTAAAAAGATTCAAAGCACCAAGTTACAACAGTGACACGTAAACAATAATAAATAGAAACTGTTTTCCTGCAGACTCCACCAAGCCAACTAAAATAATTTTGACAGCTCCTACCTCACTCTTCTTGGGGGAAATTTTCTCCTTCTTTGGTGTTGTCTTCTCTTCTTTCCCTGAAGCAGTTTTTTCTTTTGATACTACGCTTCGAGCACCTCTTTCCTTTTCAGCAACTTCTTCTTTTTGTTTCAGAGACACGAGCTTAGCGCTGGGTTTCAAAGGTGTCTTGTCTGTCAGCTCTCTCGCTGTTTTACCATCAGACTGTGGGAATGGAGGAGACCCTTTTGAGGGTTCAGGTTTAGTTTGGTGCTTTGCGGTGTGATTCTTTGCTTCACCTGTCGAATTTGTTGCTTTCCCTTGAAAGGAGGCAGAGGGAAGAGAGCACATACATTAGAACGGATCTCATTAATATTATAAATTGGTGAAATGTCCAGGTATTCCGTGCCCTACCTCTTTCAGACTGCTTATATCTTTCTGTCACGTTAGGACTGCTCTTGGTGCTCAATACTGTTTGTTCTCCTCCCGAATCTTTCCGAGCCTAAATAAACAAACAATGGCAAAGTCAGAGATGCGTGTCCCGAGCTACCATTAAGACCAGATCCCCGAGTCTCCCTACTGTCAAGTACAACAGACTGAACAACATCTAACAAAGCTCATCCCTACCACAGATCAGAACACAGTCTCCATCAAAGGCAGGTGAGCAAGTTCTGCGCTCAGCAATGCACGTAATTACTCCCTAAGTCAAAGGCCAGCCAGATGTCCAGGTTACAGTAAATTCTGATAGCAATCAGTTTACTGATTAGTGTAGAAGTACTAATTATTCAAATTGGCAATCCTAAATTCTATGAGACTTGATGTACAACCCAGAAAATATTTCACTGTGCCTTACACCACACGCTATGAGAACTGGGAAGACTCCCCCTACAGGGGTTGTTCTCAAAACTCTCAAGATCCCTGCTTGCCCCTTCTCTCAGAGCAAAGGGAGGACTCTTTTCCTCGATCTGGTCCTCCTGAACCAGAGCCACAGCTGATCGAAAACTGAATCTTCAGCGACACACTTTGCTCAGTAAGAACTAGAAAATCCCATTTCAACAGAAATGGACAGCACAAAGATACCGTGCTGTCTGCGGTCCGACTAGGAAGGACACTTATTTACTGAGTGAGGAAAATCCAGCAGGAAAGTATGAAAAGTAAGTTATTTTTTTATCCAAACACTCTCTTGCTGTTTTGAACATGTTTTTATGGAAGTCTCAAAACAAAGGTTAGGTGTCTAAGCAAGAACAGGCCCAGCAACTCCATTTCTAAAAACTGAAGTTTAAAAAGTACTCAACCTTTTTCTTCTGTGGTGTTTCATCCAACATAGCCAAAGTTTTAGCAAATTCTTCATCTTCATGCAGCTGTCTCTCCAGCTAAAAGGGAAAAAAAAAAAAGAAAAAAAAAAAAATATTTTTAGGGTCGTGTCAGTATAACCTGTTTTCAAAGAGATTTTCTGTTCCTTCATATTTTCTATTGTTGTGTAACCTTTCCATTTAATAAGCAATCAAAATTTGAAGGCAGGATCTCACAACAACCAGCTTGTACTAAGATGCACCCTGTTGGCTTCAGAAAACTTCCAAAAGCAGTCCCAAAACACAAGTGGGAACAATGCCTGTGAAGTATTATGATGCCTCAATAACCAATGTTCTATTCTCCTTTACTGGAAAAAGGAGAAAAACCACCGATCAGTTCAAATGAAAGACAACACACTGTTTTTCCTGACAGGTTGTTTAACTTTCTAATAGATTGACGAGTAAACAGATTAATAAATTAAAAACAGATTCATCACACCTCTGGAGAGGTCAAGGATGAGACTACGTTTTACATGTACAAAATATTTATTTCAAAGAATACTCAACATTACCAGTATATAGGAAATGAACTGATTTTCTCAAAAGCAGTAAATAGGTATGAGAAGTGGACTTTCCCTCATATTAGCACTGATTCAAACAGGAAAGTTTAAGACACACAGAAGGATCATTCACGTTTTTCTCAACTATAAGAAAACTCAGATGACAACAAGCAAAACAATCAGGGATTGCTTTTAGTTTTTCAGCCCAGGGAATGAGAATTAAAAGACATAACCAAAAAGCACACACAACTAAAACCATGAGGAAGCAGAAAGTGAATTCCGTGTGAAAAGCTGTATTATTGTAGACACATCAACTCTGCATGGTAGAGAAAATCTGAACAGACGGAAAATAGAGTAAGTGAGCTGTGCTATTTACATAACTGAAATAATGCCCATAAAAATAACTGCATGACTGGGTTGGCACATACGTGAAAAAGTTAAGTATACAGATTAATTTTATTACACTTACGTATACCATACATGGAAATTCCACCTTAAAATTAGTTTTCTTTAAGAAATTAAATTAAACAAACTGCTCTTGACATAGAGCAACAAATTTATAGAGCTTTTACCTCTGAATCTTCTTCAAGCTGCAGTTGCCTAGCAATGGCCTCGTCATCTAATGTGCTGTCTCTGCTTTGTGAAGGCTATATTTAAGATGAAAAGACCAACAGTTCAGTTTGCCCAATATTGTGTAGATTATTATAATTTAATCTGTACAGATTCATTTTGTACACTTCTAGAAAAGGACTGGGAATGAGACACACAGCATTTTATTCCTAGATCTCCAACCTAAACAGTATTAAATGAGGCTGTTTTCAAGAGGTTTTATTATTCAAAACAAAACCATGCTATAACATAAGTATCTAATTTCTTCAAACAATGCTGAACATCTCCGAAGCTACCACAGTTGGCCACCTTGAAAGAGAAAACAACTACATTATGAATTTTTAATTTGCTCCACGCTTTATTTGGTGCTTTGTTATTCCATGAATGTGTGTGCCATAAAGCTTGGGAAAACAACCTCCTTCCTCTCCCACCTGCCCTCCACCCCCAACTATAAACTATCCCACCCACTCACCCATCTCAGAAAACTACTTAAAATTAAGAAGTCACTTAAAGAGCAGCAATAGAGAAAAATACTATTTTCAACTTTGTGCTATCTTCTCAAACATTGAAATGCTATTTTAAATTTGCATTTAAGGACTTGATATGCCTGCACATACCATGAGAATCAAACTTATACTCGTGTGAGCATTAAAAAGTAATACTAAGTGGGACAAGCATTAAGTACCTCCTTGCAGTCATTAAACCAGCCATTTTGATCTGCTATCAGCCTTGTGAGCAGACCAAAGGAACACCATCAGTACCCACCTCTTTCCTTTTACTTGCTACCAGTTTCTTTTCTGATCGTTGGATACTACTTGTCCCAAAGTAATCAAGCGCCGAGGTGGGAGTCTGTTTCACTGGAGATAACGGCTTGCTTTTAGGTCGTGGTTTTACATCTTCCTTTTTCACTGTAGTTGTTCCTGGACAACCAATCGTTGATGTCCCATTCTCCTTTGGTTTCAGGGAAATTCTTTTGTTGACAAAGTCATCTTCTTCATCTAAACATGAAGAGTACTCTAGTACTTCTGATACATGGAACTTAAGTTCTTATAACATAACTGTCAACAGAGTTGTTTTGGCAGATTACATCAACCCAGAATCTAAGAAAACATTACAGGTGTTTAGAAGTTATTTGAAAAAAAACAACAACCCTGAGTTGCATAACACTTCATATTTAGCATCTTTAATAGCATAGCTCGAGTCTGAATAGATTGAGCACTGAGACACATTTGGTACCTGTGTTCATACGCTACCTCTCAGTTACAGCGGCTCGCAAAGAACACCTTCCCTTCTTACACAGGGAAGATGATGAATGGAGTATCTAGGTCACTGAGATTTTAACCCTTTCCTTAATTAATATGACATCAAATTGAAGAACACAACCCTTCCTTCACATAAAATGTGAAGTACAAAGCTACATTTATTACCTCATAGTATTCATTAACACAACAGCTAACATAGGCTTTGTAGACTTGTATATTCTTAAGAACCTCTATTACACAACAAACCAAGGAATATTAGAACAGTGTATTTAGAAAAAGCTTCTTGAATAAGCTTATCAATGATTTGTGAAGTACTGATCATAGCTTATGAATGCTTTAGCCAAAACACTTTAACACCATTTTTTACTTTTTCACTCTTAGTTAGTGATTCTCTGAGCTATTCTACATCCTCTACATTTCTGCACTTAAACACGCAGCACAGTCAAAACCACCTTAAAGAAATGCAGCCATTTCACAGAACACAGAAATCAGACAGGAGGGCAGCATGCAAAAGAGATTTTTCAATTTAAAAGGAGAAGGAAAAATGGCATCCACAGTCTCATTAGGAATTAGCCCACAGACCACTGAACAAAAACTCAATTTTTCCTTTTAGGATTCTTCTATAATAGTCAAGACATGGTCTTCCCAGCAACGAAAGAGAGGAAGAGGGTTTGATGGCCATTTATCCATTCTGGAGCCTAACTCTTCACCTAGTCAATCAATCAATCAACAAAAAAAGATTACCCAGGACTTCAAAGGGGTTTGTGTCATGTCATGAAGTCTCAGTGACGGTTATACAAATGAAAGGCTATCACTGAAGCATACAAAACCCCACCGATACCACTGCCAAAGGATTAGACTCATCTGACAGCACAGAAGACAAACATCACCGGGCAAACTTCTTGGATCAGTGGCAAAAGCACTTTCTTTGTGAACTCTTCTGAAAACCTCAAAGCATGCAAGGGCTAAGAAGCAAACTTCAAGAAAATCCCCGAAATGAACAATAGACACGGAAAAAATAAAGCGCAAAGACTCGAGAGGAAAAGAACCAGAGTCCGTCTCATTTGCATGCCGCTAACTGAAGCCTGGTTTCACTCTTCTGAAAACAAAGATGTTTCAGACACCCCCTTCAACGTATCATAAACACAGGAATTTAAATACCTGTTTTATAACAATTTAAATTTACAGTATTATCACAAAAATACATTAATTTTCCAGTCCTTGCTAATTTAAGTTCCCATATTTCTTTTCATACAAAATTGTGTTTTCTTAATCACTTCCCCAAATTTAGATGATGCCCTATGTCTGTCATGTATAATTTTTGTTATATACTAGACAGATATAGAGGGAAACATTTTTTTTTGTTTCACCTTTTCTCAATAGGTGGTAGTAACAAGAGCATTTTGGCATGAGCTGGAACTTTACGCTACTGAACATCTACTAAGAAGAAAATAGTAAGTACAAAGGGGGATCCTGGCTATTCCCAGGGGGGAAGCTCAGAGAGAAAGAGAAATTAAACAAAGCTACATCTGTAAGGGAGGAAATTGGTTCAGCAGTTAAATCAAGAATGCCTAAACATAAAAAATTATCTACAAGGAAGTGCCATTTTCGCCCATTCAATTCACACATCAATACATAGAAGAGAAAATTCAGGCCCAGGTCCCTCAGTTGACAGCAGCGAGTTTTACCATGAAGCTAAAAGCTTTACTGTTCTCAACACTCCCCGGGCAGCAGGGAACCTCTCAATTTAATGAACTATTACATATCTGGGAGATTTGGACACTAGCTCCTAATTCCCAGTAGCTTGAGGTCTGAATAGGAGACAGCTTATCTCAAACTTAATTTCAGAAATATTTTTGCTTCTTTTAAATTTTTCAGTTTAACAAGAAAATACATTTGAAGGAATAAAGTGTACCTATTGCTAGAAATCAACAGTTAATGTAGATGCAATTACATTTATTTGCCTTGAAAAGAAGATACACATCCTGTTCTGTGCTCCCTGCTCCCAACTTTTCTTAAGCTAAGGACCAGTCCATGCTAGAAAAGAATCTTTACTCATAACTATTGCTATCAGAAGATCTACATGCAATATTGATTTTTTAAAATTATTCACTCATAGCTATTTAAATAACAAAGAAACAACAGGATATTGCTTTCTCTCAAGTAGGAGAAAGCAGAGTAAATATAATTAGGTTTTAATTAAAAAGGATGTGCGTTTGAGTCATTTACGATACCAGTACTAAGCATTAGCAATAATTAGAGCTTTGCTTTAATTATGTCCTTCCTAGAAACGACAGGATTAGAAGCATTTATTGACTGCAAGCGGTAGCTGAAGGAGGACAAGAGACTCACAGCACTTGTGAACAGTTGTCTACAGAAGTAAATAAAGAAAAGGCAGAATGAGAACGTGAATGTGGTCACTGGGAAACAAAACCACCCGGATTCTACACAGTGGGTTTCAAAAGACGTTTTAGGGGACAAATACTCAGGCTACAGTTTCATCCCAGGTTCAGGAAATTCTTAAGTAGAGCACAAATTTGCCAGATCTCTCGAAACTCCCCTTATTTCAAGTAATTATAAAGACCCACTTTTTCTGTAAAATGTTAAGGCTTCTTCCTTGAAGCAAACCCTGCTACTGCTACGGAATTGAACAGCAAAGTTCATCAGCTCCACACTTGCAGCTTCCTTACAAGCTTGAAGGTGACTTCATTTACAACTTTGAAAATATGAAGAGTCCTAGTACTGCTGCCAGACTATTCGGGTCACTGTTTCTCAACACATGACCTGTAAGAGGAGTGAGACCTTCTCATTCATACAAGCAAGGCAATAATTTGAGGGGGGGGAGGGAAGGGGAAAATTCAGGATTTTAGCTTATAAAAAGTTGTAGAATAATTGCATTTTTACAGCAATGGCTAAGTGGACAGTTGAGATAACCTTTCATGGGGGCATGGACTCACAAACGATAAAAGAGGAACTGATTTTATCATCAAGTAGATTACTTGTATATTGCTGAATCTTTGCATAGTGGAACAAAGACTACTGCAAGAACAGTATTTCCTGTTTACATCAACATATTTTTTTCTGTGCTATACCACGAAAAAATGCCCAGAGCACACACATTTGGTTTTCTTCAGGATTAGCTCTGAATTACAAACACAAGACAAGACCATGTATTCTAGTCGAGTTTTCTGGAAATTAAGTAGACGTGACAAAGAGAAAGCCAATCACGTGATTAATGGAACAGACAGGCATGATAACCAGGAGATTGCTTTTAATTATTTTTGATGCAAACATTACACATGGGGCCTATTATGCCAGGCAGTGTACAAGGCCAAACTTCCCTAGCAACAACCAACAACTGTTAAATGCTGCAGGCTTTAAGAACTATTTGATGACATTAAAGCACATCTGGCTTTTATTTTATACACTGTTCTAGCAGTACCACAATTAGGTTAATAAACTAACACCTGTAGCCCACCTGTAACTGTTTGTCATTCCTCTTCCTTTCACCCTTTCTCAATAGGCTTTCCCCTGCTCATTACTGAGCAACATCTGCAGTTGTTCCCTAACCAAGCTCTACCAAAATTATCTAAGCTGATTTAAATATTTGTTTAAATTCAGATAATTTTAAAAGGTTCAGGTTCAGCCAACCCAAAAAGGGAGCAGTCTATTGCAGAAAGGGACAACGGCAACAAGCAGCATGGGACAGATCCTCAGATAGCCTTCAGAACACGTATTTTATTCATCTTCATTTATTATTTCTGAACTGTTGAGTTCCTCAACAGTATAGAGCATAATTCCCTGGTTCCTATTCAATTTAGAATGCAAAATATTTAAGGCAGAGACAACCTCTTACTATGATGTTATAAAACTAACTCCAAATACAGGCAGGGTACCTACAGCTTACAAGTAACTCTTATTTATTATGATAAGCATATGTTAAATCCTAGTATATAAGGATTCCTATATGGAGCTACAGGATTATACGCTGCCCAAAAGTCATTAAATCTACATTACTTGTATAAAATGACAATATTCCAGATATTCTTCAGTTTCAATGGTACCACATCTATACAAGTACTTAACACAGCTCCTGTCCTAACGAACGCACAGTCTAGAGCAGTAAGTATTGCTGTCCAGGCTGAAGTTGAGGGTGGAGAAAATAATGTATGAAAAGGAGTCACTGTATTGGGTTTTGACTATTTCAAATATGCATTGGTCAATACTCAGCAGCCCCAACACTTGGTAGGACTGAGTTTTGTATTTACCTTTTGCTTAAAGTAAATCTTTAAGAAGATTATCTTTAAGATAACAACCACTTCTCAAAAACACCAGCAAGTTTATTCAAACTCAACCCCTGTAACTCTCCAGAAAGAGCAGCTGCTGTGTGACTAGCAAAGTGCATTTTTTTTTCCTATCTTCCTCCACATTTTAAAACACAGCAGTTGCAACCCACATTCCAAAAACTGGTCTGTACAGTCATTTAGATTTTTTAAGTCATTTCTCAGCAAGCTAATTGATTTTAGATGTACTACAAACATGCACTTTAAACCACCATTGTTAGCACTTTGCATACATTGACATGGCAAGGTTCCACACCGTTATAAAAATATAAAGCTTATCAGAACCATTCCAGCTTTACTCCCCTGAAATCAAATTTACATTTGGATTTCCCAAATGTAAATTTGGACAAAATCTGCTATCAAAGATAATTTCAAGAAGTTGCCTCAGTCATATTTTCCCACTTTGAGGGAAAAAGATTATGGGATCCAAGACCACAATGCAATGAGTGCCATGTCTAATTGTAATTACATACTTCGGTGCCAAACTACGTACCCTTTGATACCCTTTTGTCCAGCACACACCAAATAAAATTCCTAGTCAAACATGTATATTTATCTTTTAAAAATACCTTTAGAAAAAAGTTTTGGGAGCATTAAGATATATGAGAATGCTGAATATATTTAGACTGACGTAAACAATCTTCATTTGCAAAACCATCAGTTACAGCAACTCCTTCCAAATAAAACGCTCACGCTTGCCGTAGGAACTGCTGTGTGTATTACCTTGGCATGAAATTAGAAGTCATCAGTCCATTAACTCTTTCCAGTTTATTCTACAGAGTTTTATTCACTCAAGCTGGTTACTTTTACCATCATTAGCAGCTTTGCCATTTCACAAAAGCAGATTTGAATCCTCACCATGCAGTGAAACTTCATGGCCTGGTTTAGTTGCCTAAAGTTTACTGCATGAGAGGAATATTCAGGAATGCCAAAGGAATAATTACAAAACAGGAAAAAAATCCAACCAAGTATAAACGAGTTCATTTTTTCCAGCTGCAGCTCAAGTTACTGAGCTGCTTAGGACACAGTGCTCTGCTTCAGACAAAATGAACTAGTCTAACAAAAAACCAAAGTTTAAAAAAAGACCTCTTTCACATTTTAAACTAATTCAGCAGATTACCTGAGTTCTTTATAAATAAATAAATAAAAATTAAGTATTAAAGTCACAGAAAGTTCATATGGTTAAGTGGGAACTAGGGAACTTCACCTGCCCAATTTTATTATTCAAATTCAATATACTGAATGATTAAAATAACTTTATGGTATTTCTAAGCAAAGGTCTTCTGTGAGAGCATTGAAAAAAAAATTAAATGGAGAAGCTCTACAGCAAACAATGTGAAGGCAAGAACTTTTGAAATTCTACTTTTTATCTTCTGAAAACGCTGTATATACTTAAGTGCAAAAACTTGCCATCCATTTTCACATGCTTTGTGAAAATAATTAAAAACCTGCAAGAAACCTGTAAAAAAAAAAATCTCCTACATCTTACATTTTTAACTACAAAATTACAAAGCAAGTTATAACGTTATAGGTGCACCAACTAATACCTATACCGTTAAAAAAAACCCAACAAATTAATGTGAACTCTCAACCATAACTGGCATAAGAAAAAAATAAAAATCTATCTGCAAATAAGTTACTTGCATCCATACCACTTAAATGCCTACACTACAGTACATGAATTACTGATATAGTAAAGAACAATATGTTGGTTTTTTTAATGGCACAGCAACTTTGTAGACAGAAATAATCTGCACGAGTCAGTAGTTTTATAAAGTTTTACTCCAAACATTACTAAGTACTACTCTGTGTTATATAATCTTAGGTGCTACCTTAAAAATATGCTGCCTTAGGTAGGACACACAGCACAGAAGATATAATACTCATTTGTACTTCCAGGACTAAAAAAATTAAAATCTGGCTAAGTATTAAAAAATTAATCTATCTTATCTTCAGCTGGGTTCACAAGTCATGCTGGAGATGGAAAGGAAAACAGACATTGACTGAAAAGGAAAATAGGATTTCCGCAGTACTTTTCAAAATGCTTTCTTTTTATGATCTCAGTTTCTACTTGCCTGTACTACCTACAGCATTGGGACCATTAATGTCACCTCGCTCTGACACACACAAACACCCAGCAAAACATTCCTTGTGTTTCAGCACATCGATGGCACAAGAAGCCAAAGTATCAGTGTGAGAAAAACAGTCAGGGCTCAGTTGGAAAATAACAAAGATGAACAACATCAAAGATTAGGCACACAACACTGAAGTCATACAATTAAGTTCCAAGAAGTGCAAAATGTAAAATCTTAAGGTACTTAATATATTTACAATGTGTGTATATTTCTCTGTATTTCTGTAATAAAAGAAAAACAAGCCCGCACTGCTAGTTCACAGCAAGAACACTGAATTTTTTCATTGTACTCTTAGAAGTATGCAAAAATTCAACTGGAATATTAAAGGGAAAGAAAACCCAATAAAAATGCTTGTTGCAGCCACGGGAGAGCATAATGCTTACAAGAACAGGTATCTCCACAGAACTAAGGCAATCAGATACCGTCTGCGTTCAGCTTCCAGAAAGGAAAAAATTCACTTTGTGCTGCTTTCCGGGAGAATAAAGGGATGAAAAAATGTTGACTGTGGCATCCAAATTAAATGGCAAAATGATTCATTTTGTCTTAAACTACAATGTAGAGTAACAGCACATGGATCTGCCAATGCCTCTATTTAAGAGGCTCACGCATCCAGTCTGCTACACAGCCAAAGCTGTTTTTTAACAGAAAGTGGTATTTTATGCCATTACATTTCCCATTAAAATCAATACACGCTAACAACCCAAACACTGGCAGTTCTAATAAAAAAAAAAAACAACAACAAATGCCAAAAACCCACAAAAACGTTTCCACTTGAAGAGAAACATTTCCTTATCTAAACAGATTAAAAAATAGTTTGTGTTTTAAAATACTGAAAACAGTCTACAGAATCAATAGCTTTCACACAGAAGCCATTTTTTAAATAAGGGACAAGCATGAAGGACATATGAAATGTTATTTTTCTAGAAAGTTTCCTCAAAATAAATTGACCATTAGAACAATCATTTTGCAGTCCAAACGTATCAAATGAAGGCACCAGGACATCCTTTAACACACCTCCAAAAGCAGTAAAAGATGACCATGGGCTTGTGAAAATAAGTGCAACAACATGCCTATTATTAAAACCTAACAGCAATTGCTACAGAGATTAAACTGCAATGAGTTTATTTCATGTCCTGCCACGTTTGAAACGCAGGCTGACAAAGTAAACCTGAGTAACCACAACGTCTTTTGATAAGTGAATCCTATTAATCTTTTTATTCAAAGGCACCACATTTATTTCTCAATGTTGCTGTTAACCCAGATTCTGCAGAAAGAAGGAAAACAGTTCACTGCTTTGAGAATAAAATTACATTTTACTTTATCCACGCGTCTGGTTTCCACTTATTCCCCTATTCAGGGAGGCAACTCCAGGTCAAAGCCAGCAGATACCATCGTACCTTTGCCATGTTTATACAACACTCCTCTCACCACTTAAGTCTCAACTGACCTTTCATAAAACACTTTAGAGGAAAGCTGGTACATAGAGGGCTATTTATCACCTTCACGTATTTTCACATGAGTATAGCAATTTCCATAAGTATATTCAATGCTAGTATGCTCAGGGAGTAACAGTGACAATTTTTTATTCCCCTATGAAATGTTTCAGTGTAAGATGTGATTATTCACTAACAATCTGCCACTCATTCCAACAACTCTTTGGATGTGGGGACTTTTTTTTGGCCATAGTACTAGCATTTAACTGATTTTTGTTCTGTGTTTTTTTGTTTCCCCACACCCCCAATATTCTCTATATTAAAAGAGTCTATATTCAGCACGCACATTCGCGGGCTACACTTCTTGTCCTATCTTCTGACTTCTCAAGGAACAGTCTTCCAGTAACATACAATCCCACTCTGTTTCTACCACTTTGTTTTTTCTACCTTTATATATAAATCAGCCTACCACTTGAATATGTGGGGTTTTTTATTTTAAACTTACATTTTGCAACATTCAAGTGATGAAGGCGATTGCTACATATGCATAATTTGATTACGTTCACATATATCACGCATGATGTATGTGAAGGATTAAGTATTCATGAAAAATAAAGTCACAATTCCTGGCAGATAAACTACCTGTGATGAAACCAGATGAGGTTCAACACATCATAATAACAGGTCATCTTCTACAAACAAAGCTCAAGGTTCCATACTTCATTCAACAGTCAAAGTGTTATTTTAACAAGTACAACAAACATTTGGATTTTTGCCCAATCCACTAAGACTGTTCTATCACCAAAAAAAGGCTCTTTTTTTCCACTTGCTACTGGCTCTAAGAACTTCCCTTTACCTTTGGCCATCAGTATTTATTTAAATTACATTTGCTTCAATAATAGTAAAGTATTTCATATAGACTCACAAAGAGTAACTATTCTTGCTTTACATTTTTACCTTTTTGGAAAAAAAAAAAAAAGGCAACTTCACAAGCTAATGAGAAACAAAAGCAACACAATAATCTCATCAATCCACTCTTACACAAACCAAAAAGTTAATTCCCCCAACATTTTTTCAAGAAAGCTGTACACCATATAGTTACATAGAAGAGCCGAAAAGAAATTCTGAAAACAACAGGAACAAAGTTTCAAATGAAATTGAAAAATAGGTTGAGGCAATTTAGCTACCAAGCTTCTGCTGACTACTTGATACCAAGACTCTTTTCAAACACGTTGCCACAGGCAGAGCACTTGAGAATGAGATTCTGACTTCTGAACAAGTCCAACAAACATCTTGATTTTTTCAGCTGCATAACACTAAAAGCACGAAAAGGACAAATGCCTACAAGTTTCATTAGGATGTCTTCTAGCTATTATTTCTTGTAATACATTATTCTTGTATTATTATCTTGTATATCATTCTTGTAAAACATGTTCAAGCCAATAGCTGTATCAATGCCATTAAAACACACTCAGCTTAACAGCTCTATTAAGCTGAAGAAACAATTTATACAGATTAAATATAAACAAAATTCAAGCAGTAAGTCTCAAGGTTATAAAGGCATTGTTTTAGTCGTAGACTATTAAGTCAACTGTGTGTGTACTTAAGACTCTTTAGATAAGAGTAACCTTGAGCTGTGGTTTTCAGGGATTTCACCAATAACCTTGACCAGTGTTCCCATGGTATCCCTATGCCGAAAAACTTGATTACACCACCTTGAATTGCATAATGAACCTAAATATGTACTGTTTATTCCCTAGGAATCTGATCATTTATTTACTCTGGGATCAATGCTATTGAAGAGCCTTTTTAATTAAGAGAGGGTTACTGGTGGAACTGTCAAAGGAAACAATGTTTTGAGTAAAAAGACAAACAAGATAAATAAATTGTTCAGGATACATTGGAAAACTGAACTAATTTGAATAAGCAACAGAGTACAGCTAAACACCAGGTCAAATATCCAGGACAAGTAAAATAAGCTCAATCCAGTTTTAAAAACTGTGACTTTTGAAAATAGCCTGAGGAGGAAGAAAGCACAGAAAAAAGCCAGCTGAGCCACACTTCTAATTGGATCCTGCAGCAAACAATCCTCCTTTGTTTTAAAAGCACATGATTAATTATAAGGAGGCACTGTTTATGTTCAGTGATGACCTTACCAAAAAAATGCTATACCCAGGGACTCTGTCTACTTTTCCACATATGTATGCTAAAACTCAAAGAGGGATCACAGAAGAACTCCTGGAATTCTAACACTTAAAAAACACGTTTTATCAAAATAGATTTTGATTCAAGCCTGTTAATTTTATCACAGTTTCTAAGAATCCATACAAGGCAAGTCCTGTTGCTAGGGAGAAACTTTATTCCAGGGGACAAATACAGCAGAGCTGATAGTTACAGCCTCAGCTGAACTCAGACCAGATGTAGTAAGTACATCTAACCACAGCACAACTGACAAAAAGCCAAGATCTTTCTCACTTTAAGTCTAAGTGATAGTAAGTAGAGAGAGATGCATCACAAATTGTAAGAAACAGGTTTGTGACCAAGATCAGCTCTCAGGCAATTCTACAGCTTGTGTTGCACAGGTGATCAGAGCACAGTAACCAGTCCAACATCAAAATACCTAAGTTTATCTGCATTAGAATAAATCAATGTGAAATAACAATAGGTCCAGTGCAGAAAGAGACCCTGATACTTGAAAACCAAATCAGAAAAGAACAAACCTAACATGACAAGAGATTTAGGTTGGGAAGCTATCGGCTTCGATTCAAAATGCAAAAAGCCTCGAATTTATCAAATGAACTTAGTCAAATTTAAGATGCTTCCAATTTATGCCATTCAGTAAGTCAGGAATCAAATTAAGATTCTGATGATAGGATGAATAAGTGAATTCCTTCTGTCCACATGAAATTTTTAATCTTTGCTTAAGTGCCACTAACAGATCTCTTAGTGAAGATGGAATAAAAGAACAACCAGTAGTAAAAGCAGCCCTGAAATTGCAAGCACTCCCATGTATTTCAAATATATCTAAAAAAACCCACCTAACTCCACATAAAAAAAGCACATGCATACACATTCAGCCAACTGTTCTCAGATGCCAAGAAAGAAGTGTTGAAGTCCATCTTCAAGAAGTACTGAAATATTAAGCTAAATACTAGAAACTCTGTTAATTTTATTCCACAAATACTCAGGCTTTGTGATTTTTTTAAAAATGTATTTTCCTCTATGCTGGTGGCATACCTGTAAGGAGGCATGATTCTTAAATAAGACTGAGTCTACTTAAACTGTTCACCTAGCAAAAAATAGTAGCTAATGCCACTGAAACTTTTCCATAATATCTCAAATTTAGTATAGGAGAATGCACAATATGAAGCAAGTAATTGGAAACAAAACTGCTTCATGACCTAATTCAGAACATGGGGGGAGGGACAGTGGGGGCTGCAGAAAAGTCACTGTAACATTTTTTTTGTTTGGAGCTGGGAAGGAAACATGTTTAATGATAATTCTGCAGGATGAAACTTCCGTAACAGTAGACAAACACCTCCTGCCAGTTTACAGTCAAATTCCTCTTGAGAGCACCAAGGTCAAGAATCACACAAAAAGCAACACTGAAAGCTGTCCTGAGGAACAACAACCACGCAAACAGTCAGAACGAATTTACACATAAGACTCTTCAATTAAACTGACAGAATTTGCCCTTATCTGTTCAGTTGAATGGTATTTACGCCTTGCATTAACATTGTGCTTTTAGTTTAACTACATAATTTCTAAAGAAGAAACTAAATCTGGTTAATCTGGTTAATCACACTCACTCCTTTACCCAAGAGGAAATATAGCTCTAGAATTCTAAAATCCAAGACTGAGAAGTACAGTACAGCATGGTATATACAAGGTACAACACAAGTTTGTTACCACTGTTTTTTCCAATTCCAGTTCTTCCTAGAAGCCTAATAGAAAACATTGTTTTTCAAAAAAAAAAAAAAACAACCAACACTTGTGTTGATAAGGAAGTAAAACACAAACCCCAAGAACTTCTGCAGTCACCAACATATTAGGCAGAGATTAAAGACATGGAAAGTCATGTATCAAGTAAAATGAAAATCCAGGTTTTCAAACCTGTTTATGGTAACCAGCAGCCACTTCTCAAAGTGTGCTAGTATGCAGTTCAACCTTACTAAAAATACTTAGAACCACAGAGGTTGGAAGGGATGGAACACTGTTAAGCAGGGAAATGTTAGCTTATGAAATTGCATGCCTATTTAAATCAAACTAAGCCACTACCCAACATCACCTCATTTTTACCCTGCTCCTGACTTAACAATGCTTGAGGTTAAACTTCTGAAGTGCTTTTGGTCAGCTTGTTTAAGGAGAACATAATTTGTCTTCCTCAACATTAGGTTTTATGGTCATATTTAAGAGTCAAATCAAACAATCCATCCCACTTATAACATAATCCACCCACTACAACTGAAAATATAATAGCATATTTCTTCCATTACCTGTCTCCGAAATATAAACAACAGGATCCCGCTTTACAACTTTACCAAGTTTTGAAGCAGCTGCTTTGTTCTCAGATGGCTTCTTGGATTTCTTCACTGGCTGCACCTCCTCTTCTGAATCTGTATTTTGACCACAACATAAATGTAGAGTTCCTCCACATACACACAGGCTTTAAGTAACAGATCACATAACATCAGTTAACATGTGTTCACATAGATTTGACTGAGAAAAAGATATCACATGGGATGTCAGAGCACAGCTTCCTTTTTCTCCAGCAGCTACCAGCCTAGCCATCATTTATTCCAGCATATACATGACTAAATGAAAATTTGGTCAGAACTCAGTCTAGACAGTGGGTTTTGTTTATGTAACAAACGAAATATTTTGTTACTTATTCCAAGACCTGCTAAGACTATATAGAAAAACCTTTCCAAAAAGGAATGCAACTGTCAGAGTACCACACCAGCTTACTTAAAAAAAAAAACAAAAACAAAAAACTCACCACAAGCTTTGAACATAGATTCCTTAGCCTGATCAAACTGATTTGTATAGCATTATATTATGTTATGCTGGTGTATACGACACCTATTCCAAAAACTAACAACAGGCTAAAATAGCTGACTGAGGTTGTACTCTGATTTTTCAGGACACTGGCAGACTGCCACTCACCTCACCAACCAGTCTCCATATCCCAAAAGTTGTCAATATGACAAACTGACATCCCTGTGGATTATGTATCCCAACATCCAAATGAGTAAGCACAACAAACTGAAGAAGCAGAGACAACTAGCAAGGGTAACAGAGGACTACCCTCCTGAGCCTCTTACTGCAATAAACACTAATATATATTGTAATTATTAAAAAAAAAAACAAACAAAAAAGTGGCTGTGGTCAATTGACTTGAGCACCCCCCTGCCCCCCCCCCCCCCCCCCAAAAAAAAATAGAGCTCTATTTCTCTATTCCTGTCCCACTACTAATGGGCTAGGATTTGCAAAATCCCCAGACAGCATCAGCACTTTAGGAGTTGAGTTATATATTACTTTGGTACTCTGCCTGTTAACGCTGAAATATTTCTGCTTCTGTTCCTCACTGCTAAACAGGAACTGTTTATAGAACAGCTTAACTGAAGAACACATTTTTCTCTATGCAATAGCATTATTCTGACAGATGTCTGTGTGATCATTTTTCTCCTACAGTCCAGTCTTCTATTTTTAAGAAGACCATTCCCAAAAATTCAAGCTGAACTCTTCAGTAGG